>CM056997.1:56303336-56818336 GCA_029891345.1 Dryococelus australis | reverse complement strand
ACACGAGTCTCGCTCGCACTTCACGGTATTTCGCTGCTTCTGCGCCCTTTGTCTAGCCAGTACTTTATGCAGTAGAGTCCGTGTTAGCTTACTCGGCATGGTTAGATGCGTTAGCATATTAGTTTCATGTAGCTCAGAATATTTTCAGTTCAGCATAGACTGCTACAATATTATACTCTTACGTGTCCCCACTCTGCATCGCGTCCTTTGCCCGTCCAGATCGAGCGTCTGAAGCACAGTGTGTCAAGTACATGTGGTAATCCGATGACTGCGGATATTTACAACGTGGCGCCGCGATAAAACTATCGGAGCCCATGCCACTTACCATCCTTGGGAATTTAATGCCTGGGGTTATCGTCGAAGACTGTTCGGTCTATCGCCCCCTTCCGCAGCGCCACTCCGTGAGCGAGGAACCCTCTGTATCGGGCCACCTGAGCTGTATAAGTCGCAGCTGGTCCTCAAGTCGACAGTCTGTAGCCCTTGTGTGGCCTCGAGCGCCAGGTATGCGGAAAATCTGTGACTAAAAATTTAATAAAAAGGAAGCATTTTTAAAATGCAACTGTATTATTTACTGCCTGGAGACAAAAGTCACAGCAACTTTTCTAGTATCAAACGAATCAAAGATTTAATTTATAATCCATCATTTTAAAGGATAATCTACACTTTATTCTGTGTGTTAACAATCGTACTAGCTATCAAGGTAGCGCAACTACCCCTTAAAAAAGAGTTTGTATAATACGAGGCAAATAAAGGCAAAGAAAAGCAAATAATTTTGGGGGGGGGAGGGAGGAGAGATCTCTGTTTTCTTCCCTGAGAATTAAAGACACCCACAGTAAATAAAGCGATTGCCTAAAATGTTAAATATTTTAGTTACAGATGTTTTTACGTGC
Source organism: Dryococelus australis (assembly GCA_029891345.1). NCBI lineage: Eukaryota > Metazoa > Arthropoda > Insecta > Phasmatodea > Phasmatidae > Dryococelus > Dryococelus australis. Next base: position 56,817,446 of record CM056997.1, on the reverse strand, counting down.
GTAAGGGTTTATATGTGTGCGTATAGAATCGTAGTAACAAAATTTGGCTACAGTACGTTCTCACATGTGGCGTCGAATGTGATACGGTAATATGTTTATACAAGGGTTGGATAAAAAGTAATGGCAACACTGTTATACTCCATGCGTGGCTTTATTGACAGATCACCTGCTACATTCCTTCAATGTGATTCTCCCTCCCCCCTTCCCATATCACTATCACCTTCTGCCACACATGTGGAAGGTGTCGTACACCGTCAGCGCATAGTACATCTCTGTCGACGTCCCGCAGGGACAACCTGCCATGTAGTACGGACGATGGCTTCTCGTGTGTCGTAGTGCTTCCTGCCAAGTGGTTCCTTCATTTTGGCGGACGAAAATGTCATAGCAGCACAAACACATATCATGTGAATACGGCGGATGTTCCAGTATCTACCACTGCCAGTTACGCACATGGCCTAACGATCCGACAACAGGCGAAGGCATTGGCGCGCGTCCGTTGTTACACATGGCCTGCTCGGTCGTAGACGGCCGAACACGGCCGACAGACGGCCTAATCTCATTGGGATGGGATTATCCAGTCCCGTTCTGCCGAACAGTGTGCTTTGTGTATTGACGTCTGTAAGCAACCTCTAAAATATAGTGTTTATTTTACCAATGTACATTTTGAAGAAATAGCAAGTGAAGCAGACGTTCCCCAATTTTAAGACGAGGGTTTCTTTGTGTAGTCATTTTGCCTTGGACGCCGAATAACTTATTAGTTTAATGCAATAACACCTTCCCTTGTGGGATATGCGTGACATAAATTACCACCGTCGAGACGTATAAAGGAAACTATGAGCAACAGTAGCTGATGAAATGGATGGTCAAGGCAAGTTAATGAAATGATTTTAACATTATTATTATTACAATAAAACAAACGTTACAAATTCTCCATTATACAGCTGTACAATAATGGCAGACTTAATATGCAATTCAATGTAACAGGCACACAATTGACATAAACTAAGCTATAGTGAGTAGGTCCAAGCTATGGATGTACAATTTGAACGTATGCATCGAATGTAATCACATATTCACTGCTCCTATACAAAAGAACGTTTTGAACTTTTATCTTATAGCATATACCTCATTAACACCCCTGTCCTCGCCAACAGAAGCAAATCTGTTTTCCGATTGACGATGTGTTGGCTGATAAAGAAAGGAAGCCACGAACTGTGTCGGAGCCCCTTCTCTATCAATTATTATGTTACGCAACAAGCAAATGCATTTTAAAAATTTGCCTGCTTCGGTAGGGTTCATCTCAAAAGTCTTGTACAACAGTCACCACTTGCTACACATAATACCGAAGGCACATTCTGTTACTTGGCGAGATTGTGAAAGTCGCTTTTTGAAAATAATTTCTAATGGACCGATTTTGGACGCAGGATACGGTTTCATCATGCAGGGTTTTAGCGGGTACACCTCATCGCCTAGGAGTACATAGGGGACTGTGATATCAGTTCCTGGAAGAGCACAGAGCAGACTAGTACCAAACGCTCTTGCTTCAAGTTATTTTTACAAAAATTTGAATGCTTGAAAATACCACCATCACTCTCTTTGCCATTGGCACCGACGTCAATAGCTAAAAACATATCATCCGTTTCAGCAACGGCTTGCAAAACAATATAAAAATAGTGTTAATAGTTCCTTTGTACGCTACCAGAGTGAAAGGGTTTCTGTATGCGCACATCGTTTCCATCTATGCAGTCTACACAACGTGGAAATTTCCATCGATACCAAAATTGTTCAGCTATAGAGACAAGATCATCATCTTCGGAAAAGCTCATATGTATAGCGTGAACGTTGTCCCAAATCGCCACGCATGTTTCATTTACGATTCGCCCAACCGTCACCCTGGAATTTTTAAATGACTATTCCAATGTTTTAAAGGACGAGCCAGAAACTAAGAATCTAAAACAATAATGAATAATATGATCGTACAGAACAGAACATAAATAAATCAAATAAACAACATACCTAACCACATATTTAATAAAAATGCGTTCTATCAATAAATAGTTAACATTTCTTGGTATTATTTGTGAATCAGTAGAGGAGGTGAAAAAAATGGCAAGGGCTTTGGGCATCTTCAGGAAAGAGTACAACAAAGTTGTTGAGCACAAATCGGGAGACGAAGCGATTGATGCCAGTGATTCGTCTAGGCCGTACTTCAACCAACTGCTGTTTCTAAAATCCATTGTAGCTAACCGGAAACTTCAGGAGAATGTCTGCCCTATGAAAACGAACTCACAAGAAGATATCATCGTAGAACCAGCAGCACATTCAAGTATGACACCATGTTCCCAAGATCTGTTGCATGCACAGCAAGATGATGCATAACTGGTCATCCAAAATGAAAGTGATGTCTCTGCTGATTCTCCAGCTACTCATTTCACTCAAACTTCACAGTAACATACTCTTTCTGACAATGCGTCAGAGCTCACGCGACCTCCACCAACTTCTACTGGTACTATGCGCAAAAGAAATCTTGATAAAAATATTAATGAGACCTTCCTTTGACTCGAACAACGAAAGATTGAACTTCTCTCAGAAAGTGCTGCCTTCAAACAAAACAGCGATTATCAGTTTTTGATGTCTGCTTCCTTTTTTAATGAAGGTTCCTAATCACAGAAAATTAGCTGTCAGAAATAAGCTCCAACAAGTACTCATCGAGTAGGAAGTAAGAACTACCCAGCGACCACAGTATACACCAACAGGACATTTGGCAGACACCCCCATCACCTTTCAGCTCTCCCTACTCACTTGGTTATCATCAACAACAGAACACTGATCAACTGCCTGAAAATCCTCTGTCAGAACAACAAATGGACTCTGTACAACATTATTTTTCAAGTTTTCCTGAGGATCAGTAGACAATGCCATTATATCCTCTGCTAACATATCATTATGTACTTTTGCATTTGTATTGTTATCTATACTACTAAATAAAATAGAAGCGTCTGTCTGTGGTTTTAGAATTCTTCACTTTTAATCATTTTTTCATATAGTATAATTGATAACTAAGCAATATTTAATGTTAATTTTTTTTTCGTGTCTGTCCGAACGGGTTTAACTCAAAAACCACTTAACATATTGACATCAAATTTACACAGTATGTAGTTAATAACCCCAGGACCAACTTAGTCTTTGTTTCATCGAAATATCTCACAGTTCCGGAAAAAATGATGGTCAGGGATGTGAATAGGTAGTGGATTAAGCTTTTCTTAGGATTACTGTATAAAAAAAAGCATTGTTAAAATTGTTTTCCTTATTTCTTCTTTCTTTTTTGTCTATGGGCTGTAAACCTTTCCTTCCAAAAAGCCGTATTAGCCCAGTGGCTAGAGTTATTCCAAGAGGGGTCGCAGTGACCCAGTGGGCAGATATATATCAAGTGGGGTCGCAGCTAGTCAGGGGCTACAGCACCCAATAAGGGAGCCGCAGAAGCTCAGTGGCTAGATAACCCAATAAGGGTGTGGCAGAAGCTCAAAGGCCAGAGAACCCAATAGTGAGGCCGCAGCTGGTCAGGAGCTAGATCACGTAATAATGGGACCGCAGTAGCGCAGTGGGTAGAGCACCCAATAGTGGGGTCGCAGCTGGTCAGGGGCTAGAGCACGAAATAGTAGGGCCGCAGTATCTCAGTGGTCAGAGCAACCAAAAAGGGGGCCGCAGTAGCTCAGTGGCTAGAGAACCTAATTTAAAAAAAGTGGCTGGATCAATTCAAAATCCCAAATATTATGCGAACATAAAACATGTGCAAAGCGATGGCAGGGTGTAATTTAATAACTCCATTAAACCTTAAAAAAGAAATATTTGTATGTTAAACACGAAATCTTGATGAAAATATGGTGGGCTTTACTTCAATAACTTTTTTAAAAAATCGTGAGAACGAAGTCTCACGGACAGCTAGTTATTCAATAAACCAGTAAAATTACATTTTTGAAGGGTTAACGAGTGTTTTCATATGTACTACTTACCTTAAGGTCACTGCCAACAGTTCCACAGATATTACAACTGCTGGGAAATTTGACCATTTCGAAGTTGATGGAAGAATTATATTTAAAATATACTGAAATGTTTTCACACACATCCGATAGTAATCGAGAAACTTGGCACTATCCTCTTGAAGTTTATTGTGTAGGTGGTGAAACTCGCCTTTCCCTAAGTATCGGATGTACCCAATATTTTCGTTGTTTCGCTCTACGTCTCCTCATACGGTAAGGATTGTCTAATAATGATTACATATCCTCCACATCGATTCCGATAATTATTATTACTAGCACGTAGCACGAGACGTCCAGGTGGTAACTGACAGCGTATTTAGTTTTCGTCGGCCGACCATCGGCTCCAGTGGACGATCGGTTGGCTCTTCCGGGGTCGTCCATTTAGACGGCCGTACACGTTTCCAGTGGATGGCTAAACTAAAGATCCCAAAATGATGACTAACTGGTCACAAATTAATTGGTTTTTTAATCAAGAATTACTATTTTGTACTGTAAAGAACTCCAGTCGCTAACAGATGTAGGTTCTTTTTTAATTTTTTTTTTTTTCAAATAGCAAATAAGCTTTAAAAATTCCAACAAGCCGTACTATTTGAAGGTGGTTGTTAAGGAGGAATGGGGCAGTCCGTACCGGCCCGTGCCTGGCTCAGCAGTCTGTGCGAGGCTGGGCCTAAGAGCACGGTGAAGCAGCCTCCCAACAATGTCCGCCCTCCAGCACCACTTGAGGCTTCGCGAGTTCTCTCGCCTTTGATTACATACCGACCACCGCACTCGTCGCGGTTTGAATTGTAAATCCAACCCCAACCTCCCTTTCCCTACCGCCAGGCTGCCACATGCCCGAGTCCACTCCCGCGGCCAACTTTGAAGTCGCTCTCCCCACCTCACCCCCACCCCAGGGAGGCATGCATTATTCACCAGCGCTCTGCACTCCGTTTATGCTAGGTGCGGGACAGTCGCCTCTCTACGGCGATCCCCGTGGCAAACATACAAGAAGGACCCCCCTTCCCCACAGCCCTTACACTCTCCTGTGATGTCACAGACATACGCCGAATGCGTTTACTCCTCTAACATCGCGGCATATTTACCACACACATGCTAAATTTTACAAAAATACTGGCTTCTTTCTACTCCTGACCGCGGACAATTCTGCAAGAATGCCTCAGCCAATCAATAAGTTGCTGATTATGCTACTTTCCTCTACATATATGCAAATGATTTTTAATAGTTATCAAGGCCTGCTTGCGATATAAGCTTTTAATATCTCATTGGGAGCAATAATACTAGAGATTAAACCAAAACAACACGCGACAGTTAAGTACACTTACAAATACACACAAACCTTACAGAGGACTCAGATCCAAAAATCCTACTACCATAAACTAGCATGCAATCAATTGCATTGTGGAGATTGATTACATCCGAAGTTTATTCTCCGAATCCTGTCTGTTTTGAATTATAGGGTTTACTAACCTCAAATATTTAGAGGGCTGTCAATTTGAAAACAAGAACCTGCACCAGTAGTAGGATTTGGGGAAGTCTGGTATATGGGTACCAGGGCTCAGAGCACCGGAGCCGGCCGGCCATGTTGCGACGTCGCTTGCCGCCATATTTGAAGCCAGTAACCGTTCACGTTTGACCTTTGACTCCTGACCCATGACCTTTAACCCCGAATTCCATTTTAAAAAAACCGAAAAAATCCAAAGATGTATTATTAAAAGAATAATAAAATATTAATAAAAATTATTTAAAAAATTTCGTTCAAAAACTTACACACCTTTCTGGATGCCGCCATCTTGGTAGGCTGTTTTTCACATTCGTTCGACCCTGCCATATTGGTAGGTGCATTTGGCTGCCAATTAGTAGGCTGTTTCACACATGTGTTCTACTGTCATATTGGTAGGTGTCACAGCCGCCATATTAGTAGGCATTTCAGCTGCCATATTGGTATGTGTATTCAGCCACCATATTGGTAGGCGACTCGACCAATTAGTCGCATTCGCTTCACCATCATATTGGTAAGCTCTCACCTACATTCGACCAATTATCCACTGCCATATTGGTAAGCATAACTTGTTTCGAAGTTCGTCTTTCACCTACGTTCCACTGTCATGTTGGTAGGCGTCATTTGTTTTCATCACATAGATGGCGCTAGTATATTAATTCACCCGCCAGGTGGCAGCCATATTTGTTTATATTTTTTTAAGTATAGGTTGCACTGCTGGCAACCATAATATTGGATTCTATTTTCAACATAAATAGGTAGTCTCGATTCAGCCCACAGGCGAGGTGGCAACACTCATATTTATAGATGTAAAAAACTATTCTTTTTCCCATTCTTTTTAAAATTATTTTTTCCCCAATCAACAGTATAAATACATGCATTAATTACGAAATTGATACTTTTTTTTAGTAAAAACTTTAAGACTGATTATATATTTTTTTCATTTTAAAGATAGTTAAAGCATCATTGCATCTTATAAAAATATTTGTTTTTAAAATGCATTCTGTAATTTAAATTTTAAACTTTATTTACTGACTAATAAGGAATAAATGAAACTCGTAATTGTGTCTAAAGCACATTTTACTGGGTAAAATCTACACCTACTACATATACCTGTTTTTTTCGATTCACATCAACTGGTCCCAGGTGTAAACAAAACCAAGATTTTGTACACTCGTAAAACTTCATGGCGACATAGGACTCGTTTCAATGCAAACTCCATGCAGCAAAAGCGACACCGAAGAGCTGGTAGTACAGTGCTGACCGCAGATGGTTTCGACATTGGTGGTATGTACGTAGTTGATGTTGGCAGGGAAGGAAGAGAAACTCGATGGTTATTGGAGTTCATCACAGCAACGATGGCGTTCGCAGGATCTCTTTCTTACAGAACTGACACCGAAGAATCGCTGAGTCTCGCAGTTTAACCTTACAATACCTTTCATGTTTGCAGAAATGGTCATTACGGTAGAACACCAAACCACATTTGAAGCAAAGATACTTTATCCAGTTTGGATTCTTCATACATCCGTGAATTTCATAATGGCGTACAGTGTGTTGGTGCGAAAATTCGGGTCCTAATTTTTTTTGAAACAGTATGTAAGGTACTTACCTCCGAACTGATGGAAGGTTGATGGACGGAATCACACAAAAAGTCGCTGAAAGCTGGAGACGTTCGTTAAACGCACGAAGCTGATTCATAAGACAGAATGGGATTGATTGGGGGGGGGGGGGGCAATTTCCAGCTTATATTGTTTACCACTAAGATATTGATGTATTCTTCTGCGGATGAGGTGGGGGTACCGATTCTCCTCTCCGAGTATTTTCGTCCGCACTAAGCAAATAGTTCGCAATCACGATTTCTTACATTATTTTTATTTTTTCGTACAAAAAATTAAAACCCTACAATCCCTTAATAGTTGGTTCCCTTCGTTACATTAATTTTGCCATTTTTCCAAAATATTATTTTTGTAGAAATAAAGTTTTATCGGTAATTCATAATTTCTTCCCCCCCCCCCTCCCCCCCTTCACCAAGCAAAGGCACATATCCTGTAGGCATGCAGCGCGAGCGATGAAAGGTGGGGGTGGTTGTACCTCTCGTGCAATTTCGGATGTATCCGTACTCTTCACGAGTGGCCATGTATTGTAAATTATGGGAACGGTCGACTGTAAGGTATCTTAGATTGTGTGAGTGTGATGAAATGAGAGTTTTCTCTCTCTCTCACAGCATGGCCGTGACAATTTTATGCACCTCTCTGCGAGTGTACACTATGTTATGCTTACGGAAGAAATGTAGAAAGAGAGTGGGTAAATTAATTTTCTCTCTCTCACAACATTACCTTGGAAATGTTATGCACCTCGGATAGAGACTAGATTTTACCAGGAATTCTTACCCCTCCCTTTGTTAATTTCTCCTCAATTCCCACATTCCGACATTTGGCGACCAATGGAAGCTCGATGTGTGGGGAGAGTGTAAAGACCAATTCCCTTCATGACCGATGGGAAATCGGTACGTGGGGTGAGTACAAAGTCCATTCCTCTAATGGCCAGTGGGAAAACGACACATTGGCGAAGTGCAAGTCAGGTTTCCTTCGTGGCCAATGGGAATGGGGTTCGTTCATGGTATAAGGTTCAGTCCAATGGGAATTAAATTTTGGTTGTAGCAAATGGGAATGGGTTTTGGCGAGGGCGGGTAGGTGTATCTGAATATTGTCCGATTTCTCCTCAAAATACTGCTGACACATCAGCATTTTACTGGCAGTCAGGGCAAAGTCCACAGATAGGCCCTGCTAAAATTTTTGACTCGGTGCAGACTATCTCAATGGCGTAGAGCCAGTATAAATGGAATATTCTCTTCGAGGATGTTTGTGCATTTTTTCCGTTATATATATAAAGTAATGTGGGATTAAGCTATACGCTTCGACGCAAGTTGATTAATTTGAAACAAATCATTTGGTAAGATTTTCTATCATTAATTACTCTTGTAGGTCATTATATATTTTACTTATCAGAATAGACGTAACTAATGTTTGTAAAAATTCTTACGGCAAAAAACTATGAATACGATTTAAACCAGTGACATTTTTTTCCTCGGGTGTTACACGTACCACATGTATTGTGTCAGATGTCAGGATGGAACATACATTTTCATTAAAGACCACCTTTTGGTTTTAGCAAGCGTTGGAAAGTATTACTTGTCCATGGTTTTCCGTCACAACAAACACTGAATACAATTACTTTTATGCCCATACTATTGTAAAACTTTATACTTTTTGAAGGACACTCTACATTCTTTTTATTAATTAAAAAAAAATTACCATTACCATGTACATACGTATAAAGAGAGTTCTTTGACGGTTTATGATGGGGACTTTTAAACATTATATTGAGTGCTGATTTTATAGGGTATAGAATATGTGTGTGATGAATGTTTATATTTTCTCGTCAGTATGTTTCCCGCCAGCATTGTACTGTGGGTACAAGGTGTCGAACCTGGCAGAGTAACACGTTACGAATGTCTCCGTATAGAATATTTCCGTCTACTCACCTTAGTCCGTGCATTTCGTACGTGTGTAGGCGGCATGCCTGTTGTGTGGTGCGATCGAGGTGCTTCCATTGGACACGGCGTCAAAAACGTTAACACTTTGGTTTGCCTGTCTTCGTCACTATACGAGATGACAAACTACTTTATGGCGTACGAGTACAGTGAGCGAATACCTCGAATGTTGCATAACATTTTTAAAAATAATTTCAAGTCCTCACGTTAACACACTATATTTTTCACAATGTCATTTCACACTGCAACAATCGTGCACTTGTATTCTTGGTTGGTTTCCTCGTCGCCGGGTACTGCAGAAAAATTGTGTGCCGCCTTCTAAGCGGAGGGCTTCTTCTGCAGGCACAGCTTACGAGTAGAAAACTTGCACGGGGATGGGTTTCGCGAGGGCTGCTCGGTGGCGGGCCTTGCACCAGCTCCTGCGGTGCGGCATGTCGGGAACCGTGGTGGTGGAGCCCTCGAAATACTCCTTGCATGGAAGGCAATCCCAAATATCTTCGTACCGCTGTAGGTAGGCTGGCAAATACTATAATACGGTAGAAATTTCGTAAGGTGTGCATACCAGGAGAAATTATTTCGGCAGGTATGGCACCTCGTCCTGTTTGTCCAAGGCACTAAGCGAGCACACCCTTCCAATTGCTAAAATGGCCAAAAAGATTTTATGATCGCTCGAAAGACACACGTACATCTCTAAAAGTGAGGTAAAAATGACAAATTTCTTGAGAGGTGCTCGGGGAGCACCTTATAAAGAATTTAAGGGGGGATTAAATTGTCTCTGCGACTTTAATAATATGTCGTAGATTGGTCGGGGAGATTTGCACGTGAGTAATTAGCCAATGAGAAGCATAGGATCGAACGAAATTGTGTAACTAGCCAATGTCAATCATTGTCGAGGTGGAACAAATGTGACTAATTGAGAAAACTAATTTGAGTAATTGGTGGAATGAAAGTGCCCGAGAGACTGACTAAATTAGACAATGGCGGAGTTCGAGCATAGGCATCTGATTGGTCCAACGAAAGTAAGTAATTAGCCAATGAGAAACATTGGCGGGGATGGAATGATTGTTATTAATTGGTCGAACGATCGTTTCTGAAGACAATGGAGAACAATATCCATTAAGTATACCGGAGGGGATGGAACGTGAGTAATAAGCCAATCGGAGATATTGATGTAGATGGAAGGGGTCGACACTAGGGCCACCTAGGTGATGAAAACAAATGCCACCTACTAATATTACCGTCGAACGAATGTGAGAGACAAACTTAGAAACAAATGACGCCAACCAATATGGAATTCGAATGCAAATGAGAAACAGCATACCAATATGGTGGCCGAATGCACCTACCAAGACAGCAGTGTTAAATGAATGTGAGAAACAGCCGAACACAATGGAGGCCTCCAACAATGTATATAAATTTTTTAACTAATTTAGGATATTTTTTTTTTTTTTCCTGATTTTTGGGGTCAGAGGCCACGAGTTAAAGTTGAACGGGCACTGGCTTCTAATATGGCGGACGATGACAATACATGGTGGCCGCCCGGCTCTGGCGCTTCAAGCCCCGATGCCCTTATGCCAGACTTCCCCAAATCTTCTACTTAAGCTAATTAAAACACTTATGTTTACATGGCCTGCCATAGTACTACATGTGTGAAGAATTTGGTGGAAATCGGTTGATTGCTCCCTGAGATATGGAATGAAATATGTATCTTCTTATTTGGTGTTATCTTACAAAATTACTTTAAAAAGAGTTTATGTATACAATACTTTTAATATATGCTGTCAGTGTAAAAAGTTTAGTTTAATTTGGTTAAATTGTGTAACAGAAACGACGATATTTTCCAAATATTTATATGGCCACCATTTTGAAAATCAATGTCTGACTCATTCAAAAGCATGTAAGTTTGCATGACCTGCTTTAACATTAATGGCGTGAAAAATGTGTTGAAGAATAGTTTAATTATTCCGGAAATTTGGCAAAATGTTCAAATGCTGCACTAGGCACTTTTGCAAAAAGGCCAGCAAAAGAGTACACCTGATTGCATAATTAATGCTTTTAATGAATACTGCTAGTGTACAAATTTTGTTAAAATTTGTTGAATACTTTAATAGATATAATAGGTTCCCTATATAATTTATGCACATGTACATACCCTACTTGTATACCCTACTGTAGCACCAGCTGTGTGTACAATTTGGTAGAGATTGGTTGATTGATTCTCGAAATATGGCGTAAAACCTAAATTGTGCACTTGACAACCTTCATAAAAGGGGAGGGGGGCAAAAAAAAAGTTACATATTACCACATCCTGAAATTGTCATAGATACTGCCAGTATGCAAAGTTAAGTCAAAATCGGTAACAGAGTTTTGTAGAATTGCACGTACAGCTAAAATATTTAGATAGCCACCATTATGTAAACAAGTGCCTAGCACACTTAAAACATATAAATTAATATTGTCTACCACAACACAACTTCTTTCCCAAATTTGGTAGGAAATAATTCACGGCGGTGTTTGTATAATGTAAACATTATCGTGAACAAGTAGTAAAGAAATGTGTACCATCTTCTCTAATGAACAGTTGGATTTGTTCAGTTCCTTCCCAGTACACAAAAATGGCGATACGGATGCATAAGGAACTGTACGTGAGTGCGGTGTGTTAATTGTTTTGCTTCGTTCGTGTATTGATTACACAATACAATGTCGTCCTTCGCGAAATACAATCATTCCCGCCCCGAGACATGGGCCAACCATCTGGAAAGATTTCAATGCTGGCTAGATTCGAAAGGGCAGGTTGCAGATGATCAAATCTCGAATGGTATGATTGTCCAACATTTCAATCAGAAGTCCTCGTTTCTGAATTACACCGAACACACCTCGAGATCGCATGTACATCGAGCTCATCAACGTTCTGAACAAGAATATCGTACCTGCGCTCAACGCCATCGTCTACTACAATAAATTCGCAAACAGAAGGAAACTTCAATTTGAGAAGGCAATTGTTTACATGTCTGAATTACGGTGGCTGGCATTTTTCCATAACTTTGAAGGTATGACGGCGACAATTGTGTTGTACTAGTTTGTCTGTGGCTTACACAATGCAGATTTACAAACCAAATTATTTTCAGAAAAGGAGTTAACTGCGACGAAGGCTTTAGAGCTTGTTCAGTTAGTTTAACACACTGAAGAGGATGTCATTAAAGTTAGAAATTCATGTGTGGAAGACGTACACAAATTTCAGGCTACTGCATCAGGCAGCCGGGTATTTTCGCCTCCCAGTTTTGGTTCCACATTCAACCAAAAAGTTACTTGTTTCAGATGTGCTGAGGTAGGTCATACTGCTGCAAAATGTCCCCTTCCGAGAAACAGCTTAAAGTGAAGAAAATTTGGAAAAGTCGGGGCTTGTTACAAAAGCTTGTAAGCAGAGGGACAAGTCAGCATAATGCCGTCTGCAGAGGCTGAGCGTACCTATTTTGTTGACAATCTCACAGTTGCTACTTGCCTCATCAGAGGTTCATTCTCTCACAGTTTCCCCACAAAATGTGGATGTCATAACTAGGCGCCCACGTCTCATCACTCCACGAAGAAAGCTTATCTTATCTGATCGTGCTTCGAGTTTGCATACGAAGCCATATTCTGTACTAGTACAAGTCAACAATGTTCTCATGCAATTTGAGATAGATTCTGGTTGTTCGAGGACACTTATACTGCCAATTTCGCAAACTCCGATCATGGCCCTGTTTTGCATCAAGTGCCAGTGGGACTTAGAACATGGGTTTCCTAGTATTTGACTGTTATTGGAGAATTCCAAGCTGTCATAAAATACAAACACTACACTTGCAATCTTTCTGTTTTGGCCGTAGGTGGCGCTGGACCTACCCTTCTTGGTCGTAACAGGTTTCAGGCCTTATATATTTCTATTCAAGATATGTTTATTTTTCGTCTGCAGACACATCCTATGCTGGGATGTCTAATGAAGCCTTCTCACACCCTATCATGAATCTCTCTGCAGTTTCAGGCCTTGGTATAGGCTGTTATAAAGGACCTACCTTTCACATACTCCTGATATAGTAGATATAAACCCTGCTGTTCCTGTGTATCAGCGAGCTCGATCAGTTGCATTTGCTCTCACTACTAAAATGGAGGAAGCTATTGCAGCAAATGTGAAGAGAGGAGTATGGATTCCTATGAACCACGCCGGTCTCTGGGTCTCTGTTATTGTGCCAGTACTGAAGCGCAATGGTACCCTTAGACTTTGTGTTTATTACAAAGGCTCAGTGAACCGTGATTTATCTTCAGATACATACAAACCACTAACAGTGGATCAAGTGTTGTCAGAGTTGGCAGGTGGTTGCATCAATGGAAACATTGATTTGGAAGAGGCTTACACGCAGATTCCGGTGGATGGAGAGACTTCTCACATGTTGACAGTGAACACTGCTCAAGGTCTGCACAGTGTTACATGGTTACCATTTGGTATTAAAATTGCATCTTCTGCATTTCAAAGAATCTTTGATGATTCGTTGGGGCTTGTTAAAGGTGTTATAGCATACCATGACAACATATATGTAAAAGGTATAACAGTAGCAGAATACCAGGCTAGGCTTCTGCGAGTTTTGCATACCTTAGTGATGCTGGATTCAAGGTTAGTTCTGACAAATGTGTGTGGCAATCTGCACCTATTGAAATTCTGGGATTTAAGCTTGATGCTGAGGGTATACACCCTGCCACTGACAAAACTGCTGCTATTACAAATGCTCCCAGTCCATGTACAAAACAGGAACTTCAGTCTTTGTTGGGTTTGGTCTCATTTTACAGTAGAATCAAAGGATATAGCTACCATATTAGAGCCCTTACACTTGTTAGACTCAAAATCTAAATGGACTTGGACCACAAAGCACCAAGTGACACTTCAGATGGTAAACGAACTGCTAACCAATCACGAAGTATTAGACCATTACAACCCTGACTTTCCCCTGGTTGTTACAGCTGATGCTTCACCGGTGGGGGTTAGTGCAGTGCTTGCGCACATCGTACCACATCTCAGCCTGGCAACAAAAGAGATACCCGTTGTCTAAGCATCTCTAACAATGTCTGCCACAGAGCGAGCTTACTCACAGCTAGACCAGGAAGGATTTGCTATATTATTTGCATTTAAAAAGTTCACCTCTTACTTGGTCTTTTGTCGGTTTACAATCATTACTGATCAAAAACCCTTGCTTGGCAAATTTGCTTCCGACAGGCCAACACCACTGCATTTATCTCCACAAATGTTGAGGTGGATACTCATTCAGAGTTCTTGTGACTATGAGTGGTCATAAACCTGATACAGCAATTGGTCATGCAGACTGCTTGAGTAGACTGCCTCAACCAACTCCCGGTGAGATATATTTCCGGAGCCTGCTGGTGTGCACCTCCTTGAAGCTAGAGATCTGAGCTTGCTGTCGCCATGAGATATTGCAAGGGCTACAGACAGTGGCGTGGTGCTTCGGAAAGTCAAGATTTACATACATCAAGGATGGCCAAGCACAGTACCCACCGAGTTGTTTCCCTTTTAATCCAAGAGAGTAGCTTTGTCACTGCACTCTGAATGCATCTTATAGCATGAGGGTGTAGCGATTCCACCAGCATTACAAGAGCCAGTGTTATATCTAATTCATTCAATACAGCAAGGTAAAAACTACAGTAAGGCCATGGCTTGAAGCATTGTTTGGTGGCAAAACATAGACCCTGATATAACGAATAAGGTGAAACTGTGCCAGGCCTGCCAACCAGTGACTAATGCACCACCAAAGTCAATTGTGTTTCCATGGCCTCGGGCTGAGAGAGCCTGTAGGCAGTAGGATAAAGCTTAAATGTAGGAAATGTAAATAAGAACACACTAAATATCAGGCACTATTAGTTCATTATGTCAAATGCATAATAAAGGGCAGTTTTAGTCTGGATGGTCAGAAGTAAGGTAAGGTAAGGTTTGTATGTCCTACGCCCGAGCTCAGACAGGATGCTAGCAACCCACGAGAGAGTGGCTCATATTGAGACCAGGCACAAGAAGAGGTTGGAGGCAACGACAGTTCGGAAAGGTGTACCAGGTAGGTCAAGTGACAAAGCAGTCAAGACTATTTACGAGGATTAATTTGTAAGGGGAAGTTTGGGTGGTGTCTTCCTGGGGTAGATGAGGTGAGCGTTGCGACACGAGGGTGAGCAGGAGGAAATAAAAGTTAAGGATAATAGAGAGGGGGAGGAAGAAATGAATGGAGAAGAGGTAAGGGAAGAGAGAGGGCAGGAGATGCACAGTACTGTGATGATGTTGGAAGAGGATAATGATGGGAAGGAAAGAGTCAAGGAGAGGAAAGCAAGACAATTGAGATGGAAGGCGAGCATGAAATAATGTAGGGGGCTAATAAATAATAGTGTGGGGTAAGTATAAGGGAGGGAAGAAGAGGTAGAGAGAGCCAGGGCAGGAGAGTGGTAGGGTAATAATACAGGAGAATAATAGTGAAAGGAAGGAGGTGAGATATAATAGAATAATAGTGAAATGAATGGGGTGATATATAACAGAATAATAGTGAAAGGAATGAGGTGAGATATAATAGAATAGTGAAAGGAATGAGGTGAGATATAATAGAATAATAGTGAAAGGAATGAGGTGAGATATAATATAGAAATAGATAAGTGAGAGTGGGGGAAGCAGGAAGGAATACTGAAAGGAAATTATATGGTGGGGGATATAGAAGTGAAGGAAGGAGCAGGAAATGGAGACATAGGACGAACTGTAGTTTGGGGATAGGGAATGTATTCTCAGAGTAAAGATGGGAGTCGGATGGAAGAGGTTATATGGGAATGTGTTTACTGTAAAAGCCATGGTGAAGAATAAAATAGGTCAGTTAGTAGGGGAGGAGAGGATGTTGAGTAATAGGATAAATACAGAGGTGAGTTGGAATGAGATGAGATGGGAATTTTATACGGCAAGATAGTCTTATTAGTACTGGGGGGGGGGGGGGGTCAAATGAGGGAGACAACTGCATTGAGATAATGGAGATGGAGAACGACCAGACAGAGAAGCAAAGAAATGAGGTGAGTAAAGGGAAGAGGTACGAGTATAATAAGGGAGAATGCAGGGAAAAAACACAAGAGATATTACAAACAACCCAATTTTGTTTTACTTATAAGTGTTTTGGGGAATTGAAAGATAATAGGAAGGAAGACAAGGACCAGATGGAAAGGAATGAAGGCGGTGATATGGACATGGCAGGAAGGATGAGAGTAATAATTTAAATGGTTGACCAAGGGAATGAAGATAATAATGAAAGCAGAGGAGGGGAGTTAAACATGTTAGAAGGAAGAGAAGGAAATAACATGTGAGTGGGTGAAGGGAATGGAGGCTATTAGTGGGCTTAGTATAACTTTTGATAGGAAAATCAAAAGAATGTTGGAATGGGACTGTTTGAATTGAGGGATGAATTAGTTAAAACTGGAGGATTGGGGGCTAGTGAAGTAATAGTTGATCGGGTTAATAATTGGCTAGAAAGATTTGTTAGAGAACTTATCAAAGAAGAAAAAGAGAATGAAAACAAGGGAAAAGTAACTAGGTATAGAGGCAGCTAAGTTGAGAGAGGGTCAGAGGTTGTTTGCAAATTCACCCACGCTGTTGTTGGAGAAAATACTCAACAATAGTTTGGGCGAAGGAAGAATAGATCTGGGAATTGAGAAGGCGAAGTTCAAGGTTAAGAATTTTTATGATGGAATATGTATTTCCTATAGCAATTGAAGGACTTGATCAAAGAAGGAATAGGATGAACCCCAATGGGGCACCTGGTCCAGATGGGGCTAGGAGAGCTCACTTATATAAACTGGGAGTGATAGGAATAATAGTGCTCTTATTTAATATTATATTGAAACATTAAATTCTTCCAGTGGCATGGGAGAAAAATCGAATTGTTTAATCACTAAAGTGAAGGAAGATATGAAGAATGTAAAGGATTATAGACCAATTACAAACTGTGGTATTCTCAATAGGCTATATAGTGGAATACTTTACAAAAGACTTGATGTACTTATAGATTTAAATGAAAGATCGAAAGGCTTCAAGAATGAGGCACACAGTTTCAATTATGTTAGAACACTTCAACAGTTAATTCAAAGAGGTAAAAAGGTAGGTGATATTTTTGTTCAATTAGATATTAAAAAAGCTTTCGATACGGTACCGCACGAAACAATCATTCAAAGACTTCAAGTGAAAGGAGTACATAGGATTTTAATAAGAACCATTCAAGGAATGTATGCAAGGAGTTATACTGAAAATGAGATTAATAAGGGAAAGGTTAGAGCTGATATTGAAAGAGGTGTAAAACAAGTAGATTCACTTTCTCCTCTGCTCTTCAATCTAGTAATAAATCCATTATTGGATAAGATTGACGCATGCCAACATGCTGCGCAACACAGATGCACACTCTGCCGACGACTTCGCCCTCTCTACGAGTGACCCTCACTTGGGGGCAAGTCAAACAGTGGCAGAAATGTTTCACGTGTCGAGCAAGCAGACCCCAAGCGTTGGACAGCTGCATAGGCATGCCTAGACATTTCCATAAGGTGGGGAGGGGGAAGCAGCTGAATTTCATGTAATTTTACCTGGTATTACACGCGCACACACCCACGCACACACTTGTTCTGCGGTTTTAGGCAGTACTTTATGTTAATAACACAATATATTTAACAAACCTTTAAAACATTTTTATTTGAATTTAAATACATAGTATTTAAATCTATGACAGTAAATTCACACGTCTGAATCACAGATACAAATGACTATCAAAATTACATTTACAAGTGAAACTCAAAGATATAAGTCGTAGAGACAAACTATACTCGAATGCTATGATGTGTCTGAATCCCTCAATAATTTGCCGAATGTTGGTTTTGATGAATGAACACAGGATCATTTCTACCATATGATAATTTTAACAATCCTGCAAAACACATTTATTTACATGGAAGGATATACTGCTTTATATACAAATTAACATAAATGTCTCAGTTACAGACACAATTAACGTCAAAATGGTACAATTATTTTGAATACCTTAATAATTTGTTCCATACCTACCTCTACGGCAAGTTGTTTTTCAATGAACTGAAGTACAAGGTCATTTAGTTTTTCTTGGCTCATTGTCGACCTAAGCTTGCTTTCAACATGAACCAATTTAGAGACGTTCGTTCACATGATGCACTAGTCACAGGAATGACACTACATTCAGTAGCAGCCTTTTTGTACTGTGTAAATACACTTCCCAAACCATCTTGCTTTCACCACTATCTATTCGTTTCATCCTTGTTTAGAGAAAGAGAGAGTTTTGTCTGTCACATACTTTCAGTAGTCTCATTTCACCTGGACAAAGATAAAAATTCTTTGCCAAAATCGCAATTTCTTTTTGGTTATGTCCAGTTTAAACATATTTCCTGCCGCTGTAACAATCGCGGTTGTTTCTTGGCAAAACCGTTCATCAACGCCCTGAACCAATGAATCCAGGATGGGGTAATATACTTTTGTACGAATTTAATCTTTCTTCGTTTCTGGAAAATGTTAATTTTGGCAGTTTTCAACCAAATGCCACAATATCTTTCTGCGTTTTGGGGAAGGAACTTCAACTTCATTTTCTTCACAATGTTTGAGGACAGCATTGTATGTTTCGTTGAAATATTTATCATCAGATCGCATGGCTTGTAATGACCTCAAATGGCTCACTTCTCCCATAGCAGTCAAAATATCTAACTCAGTAGCTTAGAGAATTTAAAAATCATTTGTAGAATGGAATGCATTAACTCAATGTGAATAAAGAACTCAAAACTTAGAAGCTACTTAAGTAATCCTTTTGCTTTAACTTTCTGGGAAAGGGGAAAGTGCTATTTTCGATGACGTGGAAATAATCCGCACTATAGCTGAGAAATTCTGACGTACTGCAGCAACAGCTTCGGGTTTTCAAGCCCATCTTGTTGTTGAGAGAGATTTCAATGTCCTCAATTATTTTCAACATTTTTTTAGATTTGTTCGAAAATTAGATGGCCTTCTGTGAAATTGTAAAGGAACGGAACTGTTCCAAATAGGTCAAACATTAAACTGTTTTCAGATCTTGCTAAACACGAACCAACCAGTACTAAATTTAAGCGATGTGCAAATCAATGACCATACAATATTTTGGTATTTATGCCTTTGCATCTGGACTGAACACCACTAATCTGACCCAGCATTGCTGAAGCACCATCAAAACATACAGCTAACACAGACTTCCAGCTCAGATGCAGTTTTCCCATCACACTGTTCAGTGTACTAAAAATAGTTTGTGCATCTGTGACAGGTAATCTCTGAAGATCCACAAATGTTTCAATGGCAGTTTTGATTACATACACTTGTTATTGTCGCAGACCTTCATAGCGAAGTTGGTTGCTCACAGACTTGAGGAGCGAGAGCTTCTGGGTACGAGTCACTGGGAAGGAAATCTAAAATTAGCTAGGTGAATATTAATAATTAAAATTTCGGCACAAAAAATCCATGTGACAAGCCTGGGGAAAAATATTAATTACCTAATTAAAGATGTAAAGTTTCAATGGTACGCAATTTACAGCGTAACTGGAATGTTTCCAGAATCGCAACCTGCTCCCGCAGGAGTCAAGGGAATTTGACTGGGGTAAAGGGTTGTGAGTACAGGACGTGTATTACCTCTGGAGAAAGATGCTGTTCTCATGGTCAGTTGGGTAGTGGTGGACAAGCCTTGTCCAAGCTGCTGGAAATTGCAGTCTGCGGATGTGGACGCAAGACTTTGCAGACTCCTGGAGTTGAGGTATGTTTCAAGCTCAGCGCGGAGCCTAGGGGCGAGGGGGTCAGTCTTCTGCAGACCAAGGAGAGCTCACGAACCTCTGGCCTATTTATACTGAAAATCTTCTGATCAGCAGTTATTCGGGGTGTGTGTGTGTGTGTGTGTGTGTGTGTGTGGGGGGGGGGGGGGGGGGGGGGGTAGCTTTGAGGCGACGACACCTCATCCAGAGGCTGGAGGGTTGTGTCGTCACAAGGCCATAGGGGTGCTGCAATCTCTGGGGTTGTTTGGAACGTCTTCCTTAGCTAAGCTAAGGGTAGTGAATAATCAAAACTACTTATTAACGGGGTTGGCACTTGCATGCAGGATTTCGGACAGGCAGTGCATATTGTAAATACGCGAGTTAATTACAGTTACGTATTTGGTTGTCAAGGCTTGTGGAATCTCCTTGCTCCATACGTTAAAATTATTCTGCCGCTGTTATAACTTGCCCCTGAGAGAAGGTCGCTCCTGGATGTGGCGAAGTCACCCATAGAGTGTGCATCTGCACAGCGTAGCATGTCGGCACACGTCACAGCAAATTGCTGAACTAAGCTTAATCTTTATTTTCACGTACAAATTGTACGCAACTAATAACTTCAAGCCTCCTACAAATCGTACACATTATTTTGAGTGCCAGTGTTATGTGTGTTTCTTCTATGGACTCCAATCTCTTCCTATAGGAAAGCAACCCTGAGTTAGGATAGGATGTGTAAGAAGTGTTTTCTTAAACTAGCAAACCTTGTGTCAAAGCACGTACTTAGGTTACTGTGCGAGTACACTGGCTGGAATGACAGACAAGTTAAATTTGTCCAGCAGGGGCCACAGTAAACCTTCCATGCTAGTAATCCTCTGTAAATAGGATTAATAATCCATTTGCATCCACCAGCTCCAATTTTAATTCTAGAGGACAGAAATAAATATAAAATAAATTCTTCGTTCAAGCAACCATTGTACAAACCCACTGTTTATCTTAGTCGCTTCAAGGGATGGTCGATTGACGCATGCCATCATGCTGCGCAGCACAGATGCGCTCTATACGGGCGACTTCGCCCCATCTACGAGTGACCCTTACTCGGGGAACGTCATACACAATGGCAGAAATGATTTCACGTATCGAGCAAGCAGACACCAAGCGTTGGACAGCCAACTAAGTAACAATAATTAATGTGCTTAGTTATGAAATGCATCGCCCACCTGGAATCCCGATGAATAAATTAAGTATTTTTGATAAAACACTACCCTTCAGTTAGCCATGGAAGAAGTTCCAAATAACCCCAGAGATGGCAGCACCCTTGTGGCCTTGTAATGTGTCACCCAGCCACCCTCCGAGAGAGGTGACTGAAATTGTCATCACCTCCAAGCGGGGAGATAAATGAGAGGCGCTCCAGCAACCTGAAAAATCAACCCCTGCGCAGAAAGGCTACTATACTCCCCCACACCCTGAACTTATTTCTGGATTTTCACGTATAGAGTTCCAGAACCATGTTCCAGCAGACACCAGGCTAACCAGCCGCATAGGTTCGCGAGCTCTACCCAGTCTGCATAGACTATCTCTCCTCTCCTCAGCCAGCAACATGGCTCGAACTCCTGCCTGCTGCTTGGGAAGGCAACACACTCTTCAGCCAGCAGCTTGGGAAGGCAACACACGCTTCAGCCAGCAGCTTGTGAAGGCCGCAAGCACTCCAGCCCTTCAGCTTGCACAAGGCTCGTCCACACCAGCTGACCACCAGGATTCAGCACTTTCTCCAGACAGTGATCCAACCACCTGTACCGACTACATCTTTACCAGTCAATTTCCCTTGACTCCCGCGGTAGCAGGTCATTGCGTTATTAGCATCTCCCTGGAGATATCCTTTTCTAACGTCATGCGCTGTAAGTTGCATCACTTAGAATATTTGATTTAATTATTTCATATCAAACTCTCCTTCGCCTGTTTCCATCTCATTAATATAATAATTAATTTTGTAGATAATATTTTAAAGTGTATTCATTTAGCTGGGACTTTCCAGTTTCTTTAGTCTTTGTAATAAAATATTACGCGAACCGTAACATTGTGTCGCCCACCAAAATTGTAGCTTAGTTTCCCTTGTTAGCGTTTTCTTGCGGTTTTGATCAAGTGTGTGTAATTTAATTTGTGTAATAATATAACACGTTAGTATAATAAGTTGTGAGGTGCACTGGACTCCACTGGAGACTGGGCCTGAAGTCATTGACATTTAAGCCCGCAGGGGAACGCCACTGCTTCTGGGTTTTCAGTGTATCCTCACCTGTTACTCGGCATACATCTTGATACTTTGACTGCCCATCACACGACAGGTCCTTGGGAATTACTGTCAAGTCGTACTCCACCAGGGCTCTTACATCCACAGATAGGTACACACACTTTTTTCCAATGCACAATACACATAGCGGATTTAGGAGCTGCTAGAGACGCACCCTACACAGGCAGAATATTACCGATATTAATATTGTGAATCAGAGTTAAGTAGAACCGCCACCTAGTGAACAAGAGCATACATTCCTGTTACGATTCTATTTTACCCACCACACAGGAGTCGCCACTAGATTGTTGGTAAGGCTGGTGTCTGCTGGAGGAAGACCAGGAGGAAACCTTCCAGAACAATCCGAGACTTGGTTGCCTGCCAATACCCCTGACCACCAGGTACCCCCAGTTCAGGTGGATCATGCCCACTAGTTTTATTAAGCTAGCATCCGGCAAGTTAATGAGGGTTTGACACCAACCCACGATGAATCTGCCGAACTTCTGCATAATAAAATTCGCATCCGGGAAATCAGTTAGGGTTTGACTCTCACTAAACGTCGTTCCAAAACAACGTGGAAATCAAAGCCCGGCCAACTTTGCCCCCGCACGCCAACCGACGAGGCCACTGCCGATAAACCCCATAACTATGGCCAGATCATTCTCTGCCAACATCACCCTCGTGTAATCACCGACCTAATTCATCATTCACACCCCTAGGACCGCTGGCGACCCGTCTTTAAACAGCCTTAGTCATTAGGAAAGGGGAAAACACTGGTAGGGAATTCATTTCACTCTGCCTCACTGAGGTTTGATTCCCATCTCATTTGTAGAAATTGAGAGTGGTCAGCATAGTAACCTCTTATCCAATAAGACCCAAGAAGGGCACGCATCAAACTTGAAGAGATGGAAGGTATAGACGTCGATGAAGGTCATGTGTCTGCCCTGGCCTTTGCCGAGAATTTAGTGTTGGTGGCGGGTAATGTTAAAAAAGATGGGTGAAATGCTTGAATGAGTTTATAGGCTTTTGCCTCAACTTGGGATGGAGCGCTCTTCCAAAATGCTACGCTAGTCATTTGGTGGCTAAGAGTGGTACTTTGTGACAGTTTTGCCTACTATAATCAGCCTTGGGGGATCTCTAATTCAAACTATGCTAGGGGGGGGGGGGGCACCTTCCTTGAGTACTTAGGAATTACGTATAGATTGGATAGTGGAAAAGATCATACATTTTTGAAAAATCTAAAATATGAATTGCAAAAGCTTATTGGTGCCCCATTACAGCCTTATCAGAAGTTGGAGATTGTACAAGATAATTGGATGCCGAGGTTCCTATATTCTCTCATTTTACAAAGCGTTAGTTGCCACAGAGTTAAATAGTTAAGGATTGCACAGGAGTGGAGGACCAGATAAGATGGCCGAGAAATATAAGAAGGGATTAAAAGAAAGCATGAAGCTTCAATGGTAGCAGCAGAAGGTGCAGGGTGATTGCTGCGGGTTCCTCAGGGACAATCGAGTCCAGAAGATGGGTATACGAGCCGGAATCCATGAGGGCCTTGAGATTTCCCGAGTCATTGAAGCTCCATATTAACCAGATGAGCAGTAGGGTGATCTTGGCCTGAGGCAGGAGGGGGATAGGTGATGTGAATTGTCGTTACTGTGGTAATAGCCGGGAAACCACAGGGCACATTTTAGGGCCATGCCCCAGAACCAAAGATGAAAGAATTAAAATATATAATGAGGTATGTTGAGTAATAGACCGAGAGTGGTTACAACAGAAAGAGAATGCAACAGTGTTAGAGGAACCCACTCCCAATGGCCGGCCAACATTTTAAACCTGACCTAGCGTTGGCTACTGAGGTTTTTTTTTTGCTGAAGT
Source organism: Dryococelus australis (assembly GCA_029891345.1). NCBI lineage: Eukaryota > Metazoa > Arthropoda > Insecta > Phasmatodea > Phasmatidae > Dryococelus > Dryococelus australis. The sequence goes on along the minus strand of CM056997.1, from coordinate 56,793,369 downwards.
TACAATTAGGTATGAGAAAGAATATAGTTTAGTGAAAGCTTCAAGAGAAAATGGATAAGTATAAAATATTGGATGACAGAATTGGCAAAACGTTTTATGTCAAAATGTATAAGGGTATAGTGCCAATAACTTTAGGGGTGAGGGGTATCATACCTGCTGAAACTAAAAAAGAATTAAAAAAGTTAGGTATGGCCTCTAATGGTTTGTTTAAGAGTTATCATTGAATATCTTAAGAAGTTCGCTTGAGCTATACGCTCAGTTTAGGAATTCTAATGGTAGTAGTAGCTGGAGGGAAGTATATATAGGATGAGTTAGTAATACTCCTCTTGTGGCTGATTTTTAAGGCGTTGTGTGGAATGTTAAGAATTTTAAATAATTAATTTTATTTTTGTATAATAATGATTTGGTTAACAGTGAAAAAGTTAGTTCATTTTATTGTCTTGTTATAATCTTGTTTAATAAGGTTTAGGCTTACTATGAAAATTTGTTCATTTAATGGATTTTGTTATAAAGGGTTTGTGATTAATTTAATAATTTTTTTTTTTTTTTTCTTATAACAATTTTGATGTTTCAATAATTAACCGTGTTGATAGTTTTAATGTATTAAAGATTCTAAGGTGGGCATATATGATAAAGTATTTTAGGAATTTTAAAAGAATAAGTAAACGGCAAAAATTCATGATGCAGGTCTAAAAGAGGTATTCTCCAACTATGTGCCATGGTCAAAAAGCCTGAACTAAATGACCCCATGTTCCCTGGCGTATCAATACAGTGATGTTAGAGAGGGGCTTAGACTGATTTACTGTAACATCTGCTCTTAAGCTGGGATGGCTTCCCAACACCGAAATACACTTCAAACAGTTGCACATACAACCATGGGGGTAGAAGCCGCGGGGTTAATGGGGGTCCGGACCCCACTGGGGTTATAAGGACCCTTCATGAATGGCAGGACTTGAAATCAACCTTTGATAAATGTCGCTGCCTATACCTGCAAATATTTAAAGTCTCCCTGAGCAGCATGCATCCAGTGAGGTTGGAAACAATGGAGGGGAAACTAGTTTCATGTCTCAACACTGGATTAAATGTGCTTTGGTAAATATTTCTGAATATTGAAATTAGTATTTTTCAGTGTGTATTGTCGCCGGGGGGGGGGTCCCACAAAAAGTGCAGACCTGCCAATGCGTAAATTTTGAAATCAAGATGATTGAAGAATGCTTGAAATTGTGCGTAATCTGATCGCAGCATTTTATATAAATTATTTCTTGTTCATTGGCTGTTACCGGTATTATGAAAATGTGAAACTATTCATGTATATTTTGATAATAAATCAAAATAATAATTTCTAGATGCAACAATACATACTTCTGAACCTCATGTACCAACTGAGAACACAATATTACATAGGTATAGCCTGACACATGTATTACATTTTTTTAAGAGAAAGATTCCATCACTGTTTGCACATTACGTAAATTACAAAATCAAGCATATGAAAACAAAAATTCTGGTAATCGTTCAAATATTCCCAAACAAAAAATTCACTTTTAACATGATTTGTAATGAGACTTTTTCAACCATGAGAAATAGTTACGTCTCAGCGACACACACTACAAAACGCATACTTTTCAGCTTTCTCCGATTTCAGAATGAATGGAAACTGCTCAGAATATGCAGACCTGAATACTTTGATGTATTGTTTATGTTTTTCACAGAACTAAAAGCTATTATGAATGTGCACCAGACTATGAAGACAAACCAAAGCAGACGTATTTCAGGCAAATTATAAAAAAATTTCTCCACACTTTAATACTTCTAAAAGACCCTCGTTTATCCATTACTCGCAAGTTCCACGCCGTGATATTTAACGTGTTGGGACGTAAAATCGCACACTGTTGTTTTGTTACTACACGGGTGCATGAATATAACAGCATAACTTCGTGCAAGTGTTTGCCGATATTTTAATTTAATGTATTACCTACTGCTAGATACCTAGGACACCTAAAATATAGGAAGCTGTAATTTCACATAAAACTTGTATAATTAAATTTGCTAGACAAGCAAGCCGGAGAAACATCAAGGCAAACAGTTTACAAATACACACTGGAGTTACGTGCTGCCTTTGCCATATTCCTCCACCACTCCCGCCCACCAAAAAAACAACCACCACCACTATATAAACACCCAACAACTTTATAATAAGTTGTATTTGCACCAATCCGACATCGCATGAAATGCTCTACTCCCAGATCACAAAATAAATATGCGCAGTTGATGTACAAACACACAGGCAAAGTTTACATAACCTTGCTACTATCTACGTAAATTATAATAGGTATTACATTTATTTTCAACATCCAACCCTTCATGACCACAAAAATAATTAGCTTCACATCAATGGACTTTTTGAGCCGCGTAATTAAAAAACCCATAAATACTGTAGTATGAATTCAAATATTTTTCATCATTAAACATAAGTTACTTGCGTAGAGACAATATTAACGACTTCCAACACAAACATAATTGTAGTTTATAAACACAAACATTGGCATTTGTCTAGCCGCAGTCAGCTTGTGCCACGTTCAGTTGTCATATGACTGTATGCATGCTGGGTACGATATTGATCAATGTGCTGCGCCCAAACCGTGGTCTAGACACATTTCAAGTCAATTATTTCTTTATTTTTTTTTGTGGAAGGAACTAAACATACGTTTTCGACAGTTACTGGCACCAGTGTCACCATAATAATGCACTGTAGGGATATAAAAACCACCTAAAAGTTTTATTTAGTTAAAACCAGACAAAATAATACTACATAAGAGTGAATCTTAGGTGCTGCATGCGCGTGAAAGAATCTCTCGCAGGTACATGTTCCCAACTAGCAGAAAAATTCCTGGCTGGTATTTTCAAGGTTTTCCTGTCACTCGAGAAAATTCATGGCTCTTCCCCATATTCACGATTTCCCGCTTGAGTAGCCACACCTTGAATTATCGTGAAAATACAACATATAAGTGACACGATCATAGAAACCAACAGCTCAGAGCCCGGCCACCGCTATGCATGAATTTTGGAATCCGGCCGAGAAAAATCTTAAGGGTTGGCAAGTCTGAAAGTGGGGTGCAGCTTATATACGAGATGTTGGCACGAAAGATTTTTTTTTTAAATTTTCTTCCGCAAAACACGTCTAGAAATTTGTCAACATACAGTACATTTTAATGCTTTAACTCAATTTATATATATAAAAAATATTAAAAAACACTGTGCTTGATAATTGATTTGTTCACGCTCATTCATAAACAAAGTAACAACACTGAACATGTAAAATATCAAGTTGGGGAACTCTGCCATATATGTCGTACATGAGAAAATAATCTGCTTTACAAGTGAAATATAGGTTACTTAGGTTGCACACCAGCAGCGGCTCTACAAGTGCACATCGATAAAACACCATTTTTTGTAACATGTTGCATGGTTATGCTTTCTCAAGTCACTTTACCATCTATGGAATAGCAATTGTGTGATGTATATGTGCACACAAGTTGTAGACATTAAGCAGGGCTTTCTATAGTGCCAGGTTTATCATGAGCAGCCAATGGTAAGAAAGTGTGTATAATAAGCTTATTCTCATACATCTTTGGTAGAGTCAATACACTTTCTCAGGAAACAGACAAATGCATGGGGAAAATCCCAACTGTGTACAGTAACGATGTTAAATATTCCTATCTTTCCAGTCTGATATGTGGTATTATTTACGTATTATGTATAGATTAAAAATTTTTTACAGTTTAGCCACTTTACCAGAATTTTTGTTCAATGTATGTCTTGTTCTCAGTACCTATATCATGTCTTGAAAAAACAAATATTGTTTGTTTATAATATTACATCCACCTGAAAAGCTGTTCTCTTTAAAGTGTACATTCGGGACGAGACGAACGTAAAGTTATAGGAATTTGTTTGTAATTACCATTGGATATAGTTGTGTGTATCAAAAGTAAACAAATGGCAAGGTCGTCATACAGGGGAAAAAGGAAAGAAAAAAAAAAGGGCACAAGTTTACCCTCACCATGAATTTCTTTACTGTACTTTCCTAAAGCTACAACAGCAAAAAAATTACTCCATTAAATTTGATATCAACAAACTAAAAGCTACATATTAGCTGTGTTATTGGCGAGCACGCAAAGAAAATATGATTTTTTGCTTCACAACGACCCGGGGAGTGAGAAGTAAACACCCATTATTCTGCTACCTCACTCTTGCCGTTTCGGGGAAGTGGTATATACCAACACTACCTCCCCCATTCTCCACCCATTTTCGGGGGCGACTCAGGTCTAATGAGCATTAAAATTTCTGGCAGTGTTACTGATCAGACAAAACTCATCTATCATTCACATGCCGAGTGGTGTGTAGTTTATTGGCGATGAGATATGAAGAGATCCCACCTAAGCGGTTGAAGTCCGATGAAAAGAAGTCTAAAACAATACCTACGAGTTAAAACCCAATAGGTAATTACTATAGTTGATTCTCGATAACTTCTGCTTTTTCTGAAGCCCTGCTAAATTTCTACTTTTGGTTACTGATTACGTATCCTTCCGCTACACGTAAACAAACACTGCCATGCGACTTCTACTTTTATAACTGTCAAATGTGTTGGTTGCTGTTTACAACTGTTCAAAGAATGCAGTCATATCTCCCACAAATGTTCACTATTTAGGTCGGCTTTATAACTATTTGTTAAACACGATATAGCACGTTACACATAGTACATATTAATATTTTGCCACGACTGTGTTTGTTACAACTGTGGCAGAAAGAGCAGTGGTATTTAACCTGTGTTATTAATGTGTTTGGAATAAAAATTAAAACAAAGGGACAACCAGTCCAACGAAACGACACAGCAAATTGAAGCACGCAACTAGTCACTTATTAGTTGTACGTAGCATCGACAAATGTAGAAGATAGTAGTGAACATGCAAACACATAGGCCTACCGTAACATTTATTCTGCTAACATTTACATGCATTGGTACTTACTGGTTCATAGGTTTATTTTATTATTTATTTTAATTTATCTGGTTGGGCTTAGTATTTTTTTTTTTTGAGATTGTGGTAGATATTCAAATCGCAGAAACTTAAGTTCGTTACACAACTGTGTTTCAAACACCTAGCGCAAAAAAGTACAACATTGTGATAAACGTGAAAATAAATAATTAACTTTGTCATACCATCAGTTCATGGTTAAAACGTATAAACTTTGCACATATTTGAAATCCACACCCATCTGGCCTGTGCAACGATTACAACACAGCCACCATAGATGGAAATGGCGCCTACACCCTTACACACGCGGCAATCACAACACTCATTTCAGCATATTAATTATCCCTGCCATGGAAACACACATTCATCACAACATTGTACTTTCCTAGGATGTTTCAAAAACACGAGTATGAACATGACTTTGTTCAGAAACGCGCAGTGTCAGTGACATGTCGCCACACCACTGCCAATCTTAAGGCACTATAAAAACGGCCCACCCGCTGTACTGGGACAAGCACGTGGCTAGGGGAAAGTCAAATTCTAGATTCTCCTTTCCACACGTCTGCCAACTTTCTGGATTTGTGTCGCGACACGAGCTGTGTTGCGCCATCACATCTAAATAAAATTTAATAAGCATTTAAACAATAAAATCTAGTTTCAGTAGTAAATTGCAATCTCGAACATCATTATTGTTGTTGTAATTCGTATGAAATTTGCTGAAATTAGAAAGGAAAAAAAAAAGTTTACTTTTCTTGGTACACAGGTGGTACCGAGGGAGGGAGGGACACACACACACGCACGCGCTCTCTGCTTCGTGTATTGAACCTTCATTCTGGATGGGGGGGGGGGGGGGGGGGGGCACCAGCACGTATATTTCTAACTGCAGCAATTAAATGTGTTCCCTTCAGTGCTACCTAACAATACAAGTATGTCAATTGGCAACGTTTAACTTACAAATAGTATACATAAAAACGAGGTAAAAAATATTGTAACTGAACTATTTCTTACCAGCCATTGCCAACCCATCGCTGTTCTCGCTGTTGTTAACACATAGTTAATACAAAATAAATATTACAAGTTATATAAGATACTAGGTTAAAGCTTCATTTATTCAATAATACAGTACTCTAAAGATAATCACAGTGTTAAATATTTGATGAATATAAGTTATTGGAAAAACAGGTTGACATATTACGCCTAGGGTGATTTTTCAAAGGTTCAATTCCAAAAGGCCGAAGAAAGAATGAATGGGCTATAAATACCATATTTTGGGGTGTATAGGCCGCACCAGAAGTTTTTGATGACAAATTAGGGATAGTTAATATTTCAAGTATAGGCTGCACTGCATTTTTGTATTCCTGTAGATATTTTTAAGTCCCGATTCTGTACAAACGTAATAAATTCCAACTTAATTCCTCCCCTACAAAACATTTGTGTTATGTTGCTAACATTGCCCTATCAGTACTCCACAGATGGTAACGTGACTTGAGAAAGTAAAACCACGACATCATCTTGCAAAAAGTGGTATTTTAACAATGTGCACTTTTCGAGCCGCGGCCAGCATGCACCCTACGCAAGCTATATTTTTCTTGTAAAGCAAAGAAATCGTTTTCTCACGTACGACATGTATGGCCGAGCTCATTAACATGTTAACTTTTTACACGAGCAGGATGGTTATTTTATTTATGAACACAAGTGAACAAATAACTGCAAGAGTTTTTTTCTTTCTTTTTCCATTCCTTCCTACCTTTAAGAGTTAAAACATTAATTAAAATGTACTGTATGTTGGCAAATTTCTAAACATATTTTAAGGAAGAAGAAAGAAAACGGAGGATTAATGGGGGGGATTTTTTTTTTTTTTAATTTGCAGCCTATACACACTGAAATACGATATGGTTTGTACATTCCAAACAAAAACAATTACACTCAATAGGTAAACGTCTTTATATACACTTTTTTCTGCAAATTTGCCAATTTTTTTTCAATTCCAAGGATTTTACACAATGACCCCAGAATTATACAGGATTTTTATATACTATGTACAAGAACAAGGATTTCAACTTCAGGTCTGGTGGTAGCCCAGATTTAGAAGTAAATTCAAGGATTTTACAAGTACTGAAATGTACAATTTCAATAACTAAATTATCTAAAACGGACAACTGTTTGCTAGGGTTGACCAAATGTGACTTTTTTCTCGTGAAACGAAAACGAAAGATATGTTATGAATTTTAGTGAATCTGAAACAATAATGAAAAATGTCATAGCCCAGCTTTAACGAAATATTAACAGTTTTCATAAAATTTTAGCAGATTATTCTTTAGAACAAATTTGTTGCAAAACCAAATCAAACCAAAAAATGGATATGAAGTATTTACCACAGGGGGTCTTGCCTACATTTAAATTTTCTTTTATGAAGTCATTTCAGCTATAAAATAATGAAAACAAACAAGATGATATATAGGCAAGTGTTTCCTTCGCTGGTGCGCTACATGAACATTCATTAAACACCTAAAAATACATTGAAATTGAGAATTTTCGTTTCGTCACGAATATAGATAACCAAATTTCATACGAAATTTAAAGTTTTCATTTTAGTGTTGGTATACCGAATATTCGCACAACCCTACCATCTGCATCCCATTGTCATCTTGCAGTTGACACTTGAGATTGTTAACGCAATTTTTAATCAAGAACCCCCCCCCCCCCCTAGAAAAACCTACAGTTAATGAAATCCAATTTTCAGCATTAACTTAGAATTTGCAGTTTAGCCAAGTTGAGAGATTTGTGCGACAACATCGAGATCTTGAGAGCCAATGATGTCGAAATTAGGTGAGAATGAAACAGCGCTGGAAAGCAAGGGCAGGGAAAATGGGAGATACCAGAGAAAACCCTCCAATCAGTGGTATAATCTGGCACAATTTACACTTGCAAAATACGAAGTGACACGGCCAGGGATTGAACCCGGTACACGCACACCTAGTGCCTCATTGCTCCTATGCGCAAGGCGTGCAGTGTTTCCGCCGTGGTACTGTACTGTGCAAATAAAATCTGTAACAGTGGGACTTTATTACTTGCCATGAAAGCCCAGATTAAACTAAGCCCGTATGTTTGCACTTTTCTCTTGCCGCTTAAGGAAATGCACAGGAAAGCTTTAAAATTGTGATATTTGATTTTCATTAATTTTTTCTCCAAGAACCTAATATGAACAAAAGTAAAAAAAATAGGGCATAGATAGAAGTTTCTATCTTTTCTGACAAAAAGCTGTACTCGCAGAACCTCTATTTATAGAGATAATGCGTATTTGCACAAACAATTTCACAAAAACCGTGCAGGTCCATCCCATTTTTGCCATTTCACAGTAGTGAAATGGCCATTCCAAGTGTCCAGCGCATTGGTTTGTCTGAAATTTACCACCACAACATGACCTTTTTGTACAGGCCAGGCCACCCCTCTCTTTTTTTTCACACGAGAAAAACAACTTTCTAGTCACACCCATTAAGGTCATTTACTTATTTACAATCTTTAAATACAAGGACTTTTAAAATGCCAGGATAATTTAAAGACTTTAAGGCCATGAAAACCAACACTTAAAATTCAAGGACAACAAAAAACAGTTTTACACAATAACATGTGATTACTTTAGTTGGTTATCAAAACATGCTACTGTAAATCTGAACAAATTATTAAATCTGCATTCTACCCATTGCAATCAATATCAGACTACCTAGATTTGATGATTTAGTACCATGACTTATATTATGCCACGAGTAGCTCTGTTATCTTTCTAGAATTAAGTATTAAATACTTGTCATCATACTAATTAAAATAATGTGGAGCCCATTTTAGACAGATGAGATGGACAAATTTCAAATCCATGGGTCATACAGCTTTTATAAATAATTTTAATAAACAATGAATACAATTTTAAACAAGTTTTTGAGTAACTATTACATTAAACACTGTAAACTTGCTGTCCGCAAATAAAATTTGTATCAATTGCTATAGCAAACACAGTAAACAACTAAAATGTGCCACTTGAAAATCATGACACAAAGGAAAGTTTTTTCATCCACAGCAACCCTTTAAGAATGTTTAAACTCTTAAGAAGTTAAATTTTCTTAGACTAGGAGTTTCACTGCCCAGCAGGGGCAGCCGTCTCCCTTGAGCGATGAGGGAAGGGAGATAGTGGGGAGGTCAGTTTCTTGTCTGGGAGCTGCTTCTTTGGAGTCTTGAATTTCGGTACAGGCTGTGCACGGAAGCTCTCAGCTAATCTTCGTTGTGCTGCAGCCTTTGCCTCTTCCTCAAGACGCTCTTCCTCTTCATACTGTACAACAAAGCAACATACAGTGCTATCATACATTTACCGGAACAAACATCTACAAGTTATCAAAATAGTACTTTACTACATGGTGGACAAAGTTGGATCAGTAATCAGATGTTGGCTCCACACCTGTGGGACACAGTTACATTCCAGAACTGGTACTCCATGTGCCCCCCTCACCACATATTGTTAGTACACCAGTTTCCCCAGTCAACTTTGCCACTACTCTAAATGAACATAAATTCTTTAGACATTCAGGAAACATGATTATCACAGAATTGCACCCATATAGTTATTAAAGGCCACACTTACAAACAGCAAGGACGGCTACATTAATTAATATCGTTGCCCGTTATTTGTCAGCATGTTTTGAAATAGTGCAACCCTCAATTTGCTACAACCCTATGTTACTGTTTCTGCCTTGGTTGTCACTATTTTGTAACCATCACCACATTATTCAGGAAGAAGAAACTAGTTAAATAACTTTAATACACTTTATTAAACTGTGCACCATATACAGTGAAGATATACAACAAGGTCAATACTGCCTTGGCAAAGGATATTATATCAGATGCACTGCACCCACTAACCAACCAACTGCAGTGTTCCTTGCAGCATGATAAATAAACAGGCCATATTTCCCAAGCTATAACTGTTACCAGAGAAAAATGGATTACCTGTCAAATTAGTACACAATTACACATTCCTCTAAACACAATTGCCTACAGAACATGCACACTGAAGCTTAGTATGAGACTTTTTTGATGATGTGACTGCAAGTTAAAATAATTTATTTTGAAACAAATTTCCCTGAAAGGTGTTATATGCACAAAATTACAACCGACTCCTGTCAACTTTGACAAGAGCCCCCTTATCTGATGTCACCAGACTTTAAAAAGGAAGCATTTTGCTGGGAAGCAAAATTACTCGAGTCACAAATATATAACACAACACCCACAAAAGTTTTATAGTGTAAGAAAGATGCTGCTACCATACAGCCAGGTTAGACACACCTATTTAATTGATTAGCTTTTCTTTAAAAGGAAATAAAATATATCATATTATTCATATAATAGCATTTCATCTTCAAGGGTTTGTCAAATTCATGCAAAAATACTTTCACCCTAAATCATTTTTTCAGCACTTCACAGCGGTAGTCTTGAATTAAGGTTTAAATGTTTCCCCTAAAATTTTTTTTTTTTAGAAAGGGGGGTCGTCAGATTAAGGGTTGTCTATCTTCCTTTCAGGTAAATATACTATACATCCAGCTAGGTGAATAGTAGGTCTGTTGAAAAACAAAGAATCCCTAGTCTTCCATGACACCTTTCATTAATATCTAGCAAATATGCATATGCACACACATGTTTTCCTTGTTACTAATGTCCAAGTTATTTTTAGCCTTTAAAAGCAGACTTTGGTACTGCATTCAATATTTTTTTTAATGACAAGGTAAGTACGTAGCCTAAATATAAATTATGTGAACTTCTTTGAATATTCTCTGCTGTTTAGTCTGGTAAATTTTATTGTATATTAATTCAATTTGAAAATTACAATTCAATACATTTAATATTTAAGGTAAGTTAGAATGTTTTAAATTATACATATTTAACTTAATGCATTACAAACCTGTATGTTTTACATTAATGGTGAATGCCAGAGGGTGGCTAACATCCCTACTTTTAACTGCCAATTTTCACTTCCCAGACGTCCCATAATCATTTCCCGAAGTTCCAAGACCAATTCTCATTTCCCTAACATTTCACGACAAATTTTCACTTTCCTGACTTTCCAGGTAGTGGCAACCCTCCATTGGGCAGTGTCCCAAACAAACTGTTTACAATCTATGAACTGCAATTAAATAACTATCCCAGATAAGAATTGTGTCAATATGAGCAGGCTAGACACTTTCTTTCAACAGCACATAATGAGTTTTACTTCTTCACAGACGGGCATACATTTAAAAATTGGAGATTGCAACAGTAATACGTGGTTTTTCCCAGACTTCAGTAACCGATGGACATCCTTTCCTTGAAATGAATAATAATAACAATAACAAAAACTACAACTACACATTAAATTCTTGTGTTCGTTCATTCCACAGCTAAAAAAAAGGGCATAAAATCCAAGTATTGCACAGTGAAAGCATCCAATACCTCAAAGGCCAACCAGCAATATTTCAAATTTAGATATAGTATATTCAATACCTATTTATTCAACATCTTGATATACCTTCCGACCATATTTAATTTTAATATTCACGTAAGCCTACTGAAACCATAATTTTATGAATTGCCAATCCCACATCAACAGTTGAAAACCCTACGATGAAACATGTGAATTAAATGAACTCTGAATATAAGGTAAGCAGAAAATCAAACTTCCTGCAGATCATGTGTGTGTGAGAAGAATTGGATAAGCAAAACATATGATAGGTAGCAAAGGTGAACAGCAGTACAGGTTCTGTAAGAACTCACCTCTTTTCGCAACTTCTCCAACTCCTCCATTTCAGCTCGCACTTTTTCATCAAACTCTCTACGCTCTTTTGCTCTCACTTCTGTCTTCAACATGAGATTCCTGGGTTTTAGTGGTGAGCGGTCCATTTTGCATGGCACAAAAGGCTCCTTCTTAAGCACTATGGCTGGATGAGCTTTAAACACAACTGGGTTTTTATTTTCATCCGAAACAGACTGCAAAGAAAAAGTCAGCAAATAAATAAAGTAACAATTTGACAAATTTTATTAAAGCAAAAGAGCAAACATTTGCTTGTTAGTAAACACAAGAAACTAATAATACTGATCCATTAGGAATCACTGCCAAAAAACTTAACATTATGCAGTTCTTCAGTGCATCATTATGTTTTATAAATGCTTGTCTTTCTATTCAAAATAACTACATAGCCACGAGGCAAACCACACCTATCTAATTATGTCAACATCTTTACTCACTGTATGTACATGCAAGACAAGTGGAAACTATTAGAGTGACACTATTACAATAAAATACCAAGTTATTGAAAGTACATAAGTTTATTTTCATACATAAAATATAACCAATAGGCAATAACCTAAATAGAAACTAAGAACTTTTTATGCTATTAATTTTGGAAGAAAAATGCATGAAACTGTTACATGTAAACACAGGCTACTCTTAAAGTGCAACTGAAATGACTAGTCAGTGAATGTTTTGACGTGTGCCAATTTAGCATACAACTATAAACGATTAATACTCTTTTCACATCACGCCAAGTATATCAACTTCAATCCACATGAGAGTCGAACCCTGCCAAGCTGTACACTGACGTGGGCAGCCACAATCCTGGAACGTGCCGAACACTTAGATAAGAAGTATGGGCAAGCCAGTGGATACGTTGGCCCTCCCTCCCCTTGCGCTGAGAGCCAGTAAGCCGTCAGCCGCCTCGCCTGAGGGCACGGCTGTGCGCCACCAAACATTCACGAAGCAGAGAGTAGCTATCCCCACTCCGGCCTCGCACCAGAGGGACGAACACCCCCCTCCCCCCTACTTATGCAACTGTAAGAGGGCAGACCTTAAGCCAAGGTGTTAATGTAATTTAAAGCATACAGTAGAATTTAACAGTAAAAGCTAGGGCATTTATTTTGCATATTTGTTACAGTTTGTTTTCATAATGTTAAGGAACAGAGGTTTCATAGAGAGCCATAGTTTTTCCGGGATATGCAAGGCGTGTTCAAGGCACGAACAACTGGCGGAGGTCATGAGTGTTAATCAGACACAGGAATACGTAATGATGCGTGGGCAGTGATATCTAGGCCTTAGAAATCTAATTTGGAAAAACACACTACGCTCGACTCCAAGCCAGCGATTCGCAACCGAGACCCACAGTTCTTTGAAGAGGCTTTCATGCCGTGTTAACGAAATTCTGTATAGGTGGGCTAGCGGGCCGCCAGAGAGCTGCCGCAGGATGTAAGCAATGGATGATCACATCAGCATAAGAATTGTTCATTAACAGATTGTGCAGGCCCCACGTGGAGGATACCCGTGGGACTCACCTTTCCGGCGAATCGCAACTTCGCTGCGCCACTGAATATCAATTTCGTGAAAGCGTGGAGGATGTCAAGCACGCCAACCATTGTCGTTGCGAGAAGTGGCAGGGGCCGTACGCGCTATGACAGAAGAGGCAGACTATTTAAGCTCTCGACTGGCCTGCCCCGTGGTCATTTTGTAACTTGTATCATTGAAGAGAGGGGGCAGAAGGCAGCAGTTTGTCTGCGAGATGGGTCGCCCGATGATCGTGTGATGTAAGTAATCAACATAATGTAAAGTCACAGCGATGGACATAGGGCACTTCTTTCGTCTAAGGAATTAACACTAATAATTTTTTTACAGTAATTGAGAAAGATCGGAGTTAAGTCTTTTGCGTAACGAATGAGCACTTTAGTAATATTCGCATAGTATTTGAGACAAATTGAGTTAGTATTGTAACCGTGGAATTTCAGAATATAATTGTCAGATTGGAGAAGGAGTCTCGTAAATCATCGAAGGGAAGTCTGGACCTGCCCAGCATGAGGACAGAGCCATCACGTAACTATGTTCTTGACGAGAAATACAGTCGTTAAAGATGGACAAATATATCTAGTACTTCATAAGTATTGTTTCTGCTTTTGGTGCAACTTGAATACAGAGCATGAGCGATGGCGTAGAAATATGCATAGTGTGTAGTTTTATTTCATTACTAACAAAAGGTTGAAGAAATTGAGTATGGTTTATAATTAGGCAGAAAATGGGTGATGTTTCATTTATTCGTGTAATTAATCAGCCAAGTGTGAGTGGTTATTAATCGTTTGTAAAGACTATTGTGGGAAGTAAATAATGTTTGTAATGATGTATAAAGTGTAGCAAGGACGAATTGGCATAATGTGTGAATTGATAGTACAGAGAGAATGTACGTTTATTTGTAGTAGAGTAATCAGGCGGAACAATGTAAAGACGAGCGAGTTGTTATAGTAAGTTTGTGAATAAAAGCGTGTTATTTTTTACATTGTGAGTCTCCATTGGTAGTTATGGATAGTATTAATGCTCTATACCAATTTTCATCGTAACAACTTGGCTGCAGATCGGGGTGACAGTTCCCCTACATCTTAACTGTCTGGTGGCAGCGATGTACTTGTGTTCAAGCCGCACATTAATCGGATCCCTCATCATCTTGGGAACGACCCAACGTAGATAGCCACCTAGCCACGTGACACCTGTCCTTCGGACTATACAAGTCTGCGCACAGCAGGTCTCGCAAGTTATTCTTTCAGATCTTCGAGCATGCTCCACCACTTCAAGTGCTGGGGCCTCCAATGACCAAGTCTTCAGCAGTCTACCAGAGGCTGCTCCCATTGGCGCCAACAGTCTTCAGCAGACACCAATGGCTGCTACCATTGTCATCACCAAAGGCTCCTGCAGCAACAGCAACCAGAGTCTTCAGTGACGCCAATAGCTACCAGTTACTAGAAGCTGCTTCTGTAGTAGCATTGAACATTAACATTCCCTGCTACCAGAGCAGTGGACATTAACTTCTCTGTCTCTTATAAACATACCCTACATAGTTAGCTTTGTATTATTATTTTCATTAACAGTCAGTTACATTTCCTGAATAGCCTAGGACCAGGTCACCTACACCTGGACTGCATAGGTTACTTCCAGCATCCAGTCTGCTTGGTAGCAGTTAGAACGAGTCACTGTGTTTATTACAGTTGTTTGGATTGTATATAATGTACATAGTGTACTGTAGACAAGAAGCAGGACTATTTGTTCACTGATTGTTGGCAACCCTGCATGCAGCAGAGAACTTCTGGCCACCCAGGTTGGCCAGCGAAACACCAGTCAAAATGGCGTAGTAGCTTTGTTTGGTAAGCATATCTCTCGTGTTGCAAGTTTTTTCGGGTTTATCGTTGCTAAACAGTGCAAGATGGCAATCTTGTGTTATTTTCATTGTTTTGTTCATTATTTGCAATTTAGATGCAACATTTTTGGTCCTCCGGCTGGATTCGCACCGGCAGTTTTGTTTATAATGGTTTTTTTTTTGACTCGTTCGCACACGTGGTAATTGTACCGATCAAGTGTTTGGACTCATGTTGTCTGTGAAAAACATGTGACTTGGATTTAGTGCATTCAAGACTCAAGACCTAACCTACTTCGGTGATCAGTGGACTGTGAAGAAATGGATTTTTGATCGTCTTTGTTCCCCATGGTTTATTAGTTATGAGCATGAGGCCTGGCTTTTCTTTGTTTATAATCCTGTACAGTGCTTGGTATAATAATCACTGAACTGCACGTGGTTAGCATTTTAATCACCTGAATTTTTGTTTGGAATTGTCTGGTATGGTATGGTGTGCTGTGTACAGGTTAGTATTTTTTTCACACGTTTATCTTATATTTTTCTCGTGTATCACCGATTGCCTTTGTGTTAGTGAGATGGGAAGATAGTGTTTCTGTTCTCGCTAGCAGCTGTTTTCACCCGCCCTTCGTCTATTTTTCTTTGTTTTTAATTTGCATTCAGTCATTGTTGTCTTGAAAATGGCATAATTACATTGGGTGCTTTTGCGTCTTCGCCTGGCTGAGGGTTATCTTAAGTAAGCCTATGATCTTGGGCAAGTATTCACAAATGACCCGTCAAAGCGTAATTTGTTTGTTGCAACCAGTCATGACAAGCCAAAGGTTCGCAAAAATTTTGATGCTGATTATATTACTGTAGAATTATCTGCTGCTGCTGAGACCGCTAATGAGAGTGTAACGGTTGACCTAGAGGCACATGCTGTCCGCTTATCAGATTCTGAGAAGTACTTCCTAGTAATGGCTACTGTAGATGCAATGACTGATGGTTCAAAGGTAAGTGTATAGGCTTGTGCTACCCAAAATTGGCGAGTTCGCGGGTAGCCTTACCTAAAATAACTACCTACCTTTGAGGGTGACCACAGGCAATGGCCCAATTTCTCAAACTTGTTTGCCACACTGGTTAAAAATAATGACCCCAGTAGAAAAATTGGCTTACTTTAAGACTACACTGCATGGCGAACCCCATGGTATGATTCAGTCACTGCCCATGTCAGATGCCAATTTTGAGGTTGCATGGAAATTATTTGTTGATTGTTATGAAAACAAACGGCTTCTTGTCAGTGTGCATGTTGAGGCCTTGTTGCAGGCGTGTTCAGAAATAGCCGACTCACCCATCTCATTGCATCATCTATTGTGCATTTTGAATGAAAATGTATCTGCGCTTAACACCCTTGATGTGCCTGTTGACCAGTGGGATTTAATTTTGTTACTTATTGTGTGCAAACGGTTAGACACCACTCTTCAAACACAATGGGAGATGACGCTGGGTACTGAACTGCCAACTCTGAAGGACTTGTCAGCGTTTCTTGAAAAACACTGCCGAGCCCAAGAGGCTGTTAGTTCCAATACTGCCAAAAGGTCTAATACACAGACTGTTAAGTCGAAACCTATACAGGCTGTGTATAATTGGAGACAGCCTCGTAACCAAGCATCTTCAAAATGCCTAACTAGCTCTGTTCAAGGTGGATGCTGTCTAAGTACTGCGATCCACAAGTTGTACAAATGTCAAGAGTTTGTTAATCCAAAACCAAAGGAGCAATTTTCTCTTGTTAAACAAC
Source organism: Dryococelus australis (assembly GCA_029891345.1). Taxonomy (NCBI): domain Eukaryota; kingdom Metazoa; phylum Arthropoda; class Insecta; order Phasmatodea; family Phasmatidae; genus Dryococelus; species Dryococelus australis. The sequence continues at coordinate 56,776,378 of CM056997.1, read as the reverse complement.
GTAAGTTGTGTTTGAATTGTCTTCTCCCCTCGCACCATTCCTATAATTGTCCATCGTTGTCATCTTGTCATCAGTGTGGGGATCGTCGCCATACCTTGTTACATTTTGAACACAAGGGTGTACAGAACAAGTCACCAGATAAGTCAGAGGCTGCATCTGCTAAAAGTTCCAAACCCCAGTTGTCTGTAGTACTCTCTGCTGTTATGCCTTATGTTTGTGCTTTGGCACCTGCTGTATTGTTGTCCATTGCCCTTGTTCATGTTCTTGATGCCTCCAGAACACCACAGATAGCTCGAGTACTTTTGGACACAGCCAGCCAGGTGAGTTTCATCACAGAGGGTTGCATCCAGAGACTTGGTTTGACCCTATTCATGAGTTGTCGAACACTCAAGTCAATGTTGCCAAATCATTCACACCTGTTGTGATTACCCCTCTTGATGCTCCTGACTTACAGTTTGCAGTGGATGTTTTTGTGCTTCCACGCATAACCAATTATTTGCCCAGTGTCAAATTGTTACAAGAAGTGCGCCGTTCTGTTGCCCGTTTGAAGTTAGCAGATCCATCCTTTGACACTCCTGGGCCTGTGGACTTACTCATCGGTGCAGACCTGTTTCCTCGACTGTTAACTGGGGGTAAGAGAGATGGCTCTCCCATTGCACCTGACTCAGTTTAGGGTGGATTCTCATGGGTCAGGTTGCACCAGCACAGCATTCATCCTCTTCAACATCATTTTGCATCTCCTTGTTGACCTCGTCTCTATTGGGAAGTTGAGGAGTTCCCTCCAACAAAACATAGATCTCCTGATAAGGTGAAATGTGAGAACTTGTTCATTGAAACTCATAGCTGGAATGAGGCGGGCAGATATATTGTCTCGGTGCCATTTCGCTCCCTAGAGTCTGAGTTGGGGTCATCAAAACCACAAGCACTTAAGTTATTTTGTTTGGAGAGGCGTCTTAATGGGGACCCACCATTGAAACAGAGGTACAATGAGTTTATGCAGGATTACCTAGCTCTCGGGCATATGGAAAAGGTTCCAGAATCTCAATTGTCTTCCTCGCCAGCCTACTACATTCCACACCAATGTGTGATTAAGCCAGAAAGCTCAACTACTAAATTACGTGTCGTATTTGATGCCTCGTCCAAGAGTTCAACTGGTGTATCACTGAACGACACCTTGCTAACGGGACCCAGTTTGCAGCGTGATATAGTTGAGGTACTTCTAAAGATTAGTTTTTACGGCTGATATCAAACAAACGTATCGCCAGATTGTTGTTGGTTCTAACCATCAGAATTTTCAGCACATTGTATGGCGCTTTGATGATAGCAATCCAGTGAAGGACTACCGGCTGAAGACAGTGACATATGGGGTTTGTTCTTCCCCATATATAGCTATTCGAACCTTGCAGCAATTAGCTGAGAATGAAAGGGGCAGATTTCCAGCAACTGCTAGTGTCCTTCAGACTGACATGCATGTTGATGATGATGTGGTCACAGGGTTTTCTTCTGTTGAGTCGGACTTAGCCATGCAACAGGAATTGATTGCACTACTTGCTGTAGGGGGGTTTAAAGTGAGGAAGTTTGTAAGCACCCGTCGAGCTCTCCTTGGACCAGGAAAGTCATGTCATGAAGGTTTTGGGGCTGCAGTGGAACCCTCGAGCTGATGTCTTTTCCTACAAGACCCAAACAAATTCCAAAAGGGCCACAAAGAGAAATATATTGTCAGATATAGCAAGAATATTCAATCCCCTTGGGTGGCTATTTCCTCTTTCTATGTTTCCGAAACATCTGATTCAACTTCTGTGGTTATAAAATCTTGAATGGGATGGCGAGCCTCCACCTATTGTAAAAAAGTGGAGTCATTTCAACAGTGTACTGCATCTTCTCTCATCTATTACTGTTCCGAGACAGATCACTGGCCCAAATGGCTCAACTTACGAACTGCATGACTTTTGTGACAGTTTGGAGATTGGATATGCTGAAGTAATTTATTTGTGTATTATCAACCGTGATAATAGCATTGTCACTCATCTATTTGCTGGTAAATCAAAGGTTGCGCCAGTCAAGACTCAGTCGGTGTCTCGTCTAGAGCTCTGCGGTGCCCTGTTAGCTCGATTGATCCATCATGTGTTGGAAATGTATGCCACTGCCTTTACCTTCTCATCCCACCGTTTGTAGACAGACTCGCGGGTGGTTTTGTCATGGATTGACTTGTAACCTCATCAGCTGAAGACATTTATCGCAAATAGGGTGAGTGAAATACAGCAGCTCACTAGATCACCCTGGTGGAGGCACATACCTTCCGAGTGTAACCCAGCGGACTGCACATCTCGTGGTCTCCTTCCTGCTCAGCTGATAAATCATCCCTTATGGTGGACAGGTCCATCATGGTTGCAGGAACCTTCTGATTAGTGGCCTGCAAAATATACTCGGAAGATTGTGGACTAGTGTTCTCGAACACAAGGTGAAGTCTTTGAGAACTTTTGTGCAATTGGTTGATGTTGAGACACTGATTGCACGTTTTAGTAGCCTGGCAAAGTTACTTCGAGTCATGTCCTTTGTACCAAGGTTTTTCCATAATTGTGTCACTGGGTCACGTGTGAATGGGAATCTCAGTCCACAGGAGTTGGAGAATGCTTTGCAGGTTCTGTTGTTGAGTGTGCAATCTATTGCCTTCCAGAATGCGCTTGCTACTTTGAGTAAAGGTCAGTACTCTTCTCGAATTCGCAAAATTTCCCCCTTCGTTGACAAGTCTGGTCTGCTTAGGGTGGACGGGAGTTTTTACAACTCCGACCTACCATTTGAGCAGAAGCACCCTGCATTGCTGCTCAAATTGCACCCATTGACAAATTTGATCATCCGCCATTATCACGAGACTAATCACCACCCTGGCCTCCGTACTCTGCAAGGTACACTCCGGGAACAATTTTGGACACTGTCAGACAGACATGCTATTAGCCGTCTCTTATGTCATTGTGTGCAGTGTTGGAAGGCGAGACCATCCTCGTGTATGCCAGTTATGGGGAACCTATCTGCCATGAGTGCAGCAGGTGAAAACCTTCTCTAGGACTGGGATCGATTATCTAGGGTCTATCTATTAAACCAAGTAGAACCCATAAGGCTCCTGTGCTAAAGGCTTACCTATGTCTTTTTGTTTGTTGTACCACCAAGGCAGTGCATGTGGAGATAACATCTGATTTATTCACTGATGCTCTCCTGGCAGCATACAAACGTTTCATCGCACGCAGAGGCAGGTCGTCTGATGTGTATAGTGACTGTGGGACAAACTTTGTTGGCGCCCACAACCGCCTGGTTGACCTACAGCAACTTATGTCACATGCTCACCAGAAATCAGTTGATTGGTCAGCTCTTCTTGGCATCACCTGGCATTTCAATCCCCCAGCTGCGCCACACTTTGGGAAGCTGGTGCGAAATCAGTTAAAGGTCATCTGAGTAGAGTCATTGGTAAGCAAATTCTTACATTCGAGGAGCTGTATAGTGGTGGTCGAGATAGAAGCTGTTTTGAACTCTAGGCTTCTGTGCCCTCTCAGTTCTGATACTAACGATTTCTGTGCTCTAACTCCAGGTCATTTCCTAATGCTTGAACCTCTCGTCACCGTGCCAGAGCCCGATCTTGGTGAAGTTAAAGTGAACGGGCTCCAGCGCTGGCAACTGGTAGAGCGCTTGCATCAAGATTTTTGGCACCAGTGGCATCGCAACCACCTCTACACACTCCAGCAGCGATCCAAGCGGCAGCACCAAGGACCCCAGCTTAGCCCCAACCAACTTGTTTTGATTAAGGAGGACTGCCTCCCCCCTTCTTCAATGGCATCTTGGACGGGTGGCGGAGCTCCACCCAGGAAGTGAAGGCGTTGTACGAGTGGCTACAATGCGAACTTCCAATGGACTCTTAGCATCCAGCTGTGAAGTTGTGCCCCCTAACTACTGACAATTAAAATCTTCATTTCAAGGTGGGCGGGATGTTTGGAGTGTATATAGTGTACTGTAGACAAGAAGCAGGACTATATGTTCACAGATTGTTGGCAACCCTACATGCAGCAGAGAGCTTCTGGCCGCACAGGTTGGCCAGCCTGCTCAACCAGGAAACACCAGTCAAAATGGCGCCGTAGCTTTGTTTGGTAAGCATATCTCTCGTGTCGCAAGTTTTTTCGCGTTTATCATTGCTAAACAGTGCAAGATGGCAATCTTGTGTTATTTTTGTTGTTTTGTTCATTATTTGCAATTTAGATGCAACAATGGTACTAATAAACGCAGCTTTATTCTAGCCGCGAGTTTTATTTATAGAGTAATCTTGAATACACCTGCTAGGAACTATACGAATTGTGCACCGCCGACCCAGACCGTGTGTTTTTAACAAGAACTAGCTACAACTGGGGACCCCCTTCTGGAGTCCACCAATCCCATACATAAACCAGTTGACAGCCACCTGTTCTAGACCTCCGGGGATAGAACAGCAGAGTCCCAACCAGTAACAACTCTTCCAACCAGGAAGAGATAGTACGCTTGGGTTGTATCCTTATCGAGGCACCTAGATGTTGATGGGGGTATTTGCTTCAATGTTACGATCTGGCCTTGGTTGCGATACCACACCCAGTAGGAGCAGGAAGACACCCCACATGGTATCATAAGCTTCTAGTCTGCCCACCAATGGTGGGGGGCCTTCTGGAGCACCGAGCTCGAGCCGCCAGCTGCTACTGGAAGTACACTCTTCTAGGGATGTTTCGCATCCGTGGTGCACGACTCTTATCATTCAACGGTAGTCTATGCTCTATGCTATTCAAGGTAAGGCATGGCTCACGGAGAGAGGTGAAAAGGATTGCTAACCTCGCTGCCAAGCAATGGGCTGTATTAACTCCAACTGTGGACAGACAGGCAGAACGAGAACGCACTGCCTTAGTAAGGCTTTTGGAGAGACCGGCTGTCCTGTACCCTGATTATATTGTTTTCCCTCCGCATATCCATACACATCAGGACTATCATCCCGCCCTGAGTGGTGTAGTGTATGGATCTGAGGTCAGGTACGGGACTTCAACCCGAGATTCTGGAGTCCAGATGGAGTTGCCTGGAATCTGTGGTACCATCTTGGCCGACACGGTATCATCGACCCAAAGCCAGAGGACTGCGCCGTCAACTCCTGTCAATAGTCAACCACAGTTCTCCAGTCGGCCGAAGAATCAATAAGTAAGGCAGGTAATCATGGCACCTCCAGCCAGTCACCTACCTTAATACGTAAACCTACAGTGGGCCAGAAGGTAGACAATCGTAAGCGACTAGCCAGCCAGGCTATCGAAAACTTTGTTCAGATACGCTAAGTGATGTGCTCCGTTAAGATATCACGGAGGAAACACCCAATGGAACAGTAAATCCCTAAACGCGTGTACTGGTCTAGCACACCCAAAACCACGATGACCGTGCCACATAATTAGTAAGCCAGACACGTGTCTGTTCATTTGATTATTTTATTTCATCTAATATGGGAAAGTATATTAATACTGAAATTAGGTAAAGAATCAAGTATTCTTAAAAGACATCACGTTTAAAGAATTTCACTCGCTAAACATTTGCCTGCAAGTTCTTTTAAATGTTGAAAAAATACATCCATAATTTCACAATTGCCAAGCATGGAGTCTGCTCTGACCTGCTCAATATCAAAAAATTATATCTAGAAGCATCTATTGTGCTTACAAGAGAAAATTTAGTAAACTACATCCATCTTTCCAGCAGCATGTGCCGAACCAGAGAAAAAGCTCACTCTTATAAATAGTATACGACTGTGACTATCTCAGTTGTTAAGGATAACCAAATTAGAATTTCTTTAAAATATTAAGGGAGAAGAATACAGATTTATAAAAATTAACAACCAACGTACAGAACCACTATCATACCGACTTAATTTGCTTGTCAAGTCTGCTCACTTTTTCTGTGGTGTTTGGTTCCAAGACATCCACAAATGTGTGGAAACCATGGCTGTTCAAAGCATCTACATAAACTGTGTGACGTTGCCATATACCATGTCCACATCAGAGCCGGATTTTCCATTAGGACAACTAGGCTCAGACCTAAAGCGGCACTTTCTAGGGGCAGCATGAGATGACTGATAAAGTAGGAAAAAATGGTTCAGTGTTCTTTGTATAGTAGTGTGCTAGAATAAAATCATATTAATTCTAAAATAAATCAAACTAAAGAGACTGATAAATGTCTGAGCATCAACTGTTTTACAATGTTAATAAAATTCGTTGTTGCCTCTGTACTTGCCAGTGCCAGCTTCTAGTTTATATTTATCAGGGGGCAGAAACTGTTTTAGATGGAGCACCAGACTTTCTAGTAGATCTTCATAGAGTTTCGGGTTTTCAAGTTACACTCTGCTAGTAGCCGAGTTATAGTGCTTTGTTTTTAGTTAGAACAAAAGTGCTATTTATTGCAACACAAATAAAGATACAAAGTTTGTGATGATTAAAAGATTTTACTGATGCCAAAACTGATCACGGCTTGCAAAGTATCCGTGTGGCTCCAAATATTAAAATGGAAATTAATACACTTGACAGTAAATTAACGCATAGTTTTGTACATAATTTCATTACTAATGAGCTATAAAAATGACAATTATATAAAGAATAAGACTTATTTAACCTCAAACAAAAATCTGTCATCGTAAAAACATATAATTATCTAACTTAAAACAAAACATTTCACTTAAAAGAAAATGCTCATAGCCAAAACATTTACAGATAATTGAAATATCATTCCTAGTGGTAAAAAATACTTATAAAATGCTGTCACTGGCAATTATCTGGTGTCTAAATAGCTGTTGATTATGACAGGAAAAAGTTATCCATACAGAATGAAGGGGCGGTAGACTGACTGACTTGTTTGAGCATGTCCCCAACATTTCCTTACAGTTTGCCTATGAAAATCTCATAATTATGTGATGGAATGGTGAGACAAAGTTTGTTTGAATATAGTTTTATAAAGAATTCAGAGGACACAGTGGTAAACTGTGTGACAAAATCAAGTGTAGCCCCAGGTGGAGGTAGTGAGAATGCTGATGTAGCAAGGTCGTCTCGTGAAAGCGTGGGAAGCGTATCAGTAGACATGCGGGAAGACCCACCCCGTACACTTAGTTCGAAATGCAAGAGACCATCACTACTAGCCGGAAAAGACGGGAGGTTTAGTGTAAGACGAAAGCACAATATATGCATTGTCGAATACAACTTATAGGAACAACTTTATTTCTTGATTTATAACTGTTATTGTGCAACGATGCTAGAAACACATCAGTTTATCACATCAACAAATGTTGCCATCATACGTACATCTGGCTTTAATAACGTAACTTGGTGCTGTAGTTGCTACCGCTGATGCTACATCTGTTGCTACTACTACTTTGTAGTTTCAATAGAGCTTGAGGAATCTCCTCCACAAGCCCATCATTTACCCAATAATTTTTTCTAGTTTTTTCCACATGACTAATGTTTTTTCCAGCCTGAGTTTGAAACATCAAAATTTTTGTTAGCACCACTGTATTTCACCATGCTCCAGATGTACTTTATTGCTTTATTGGGTTTAGATCGCAATGATATGGCGGTAATCTGATAATTGTGTCCTTAGGAGCTAAAGTTTATAGACTATATACATAGGAGGTTGTTGATTTAATCAAACCTTTACAAGCAACTAATTTTCTTTCGTAGGCAGAATAAAAAATAAAATAAAATAAAAAACGTTATCTATTAGCCAATTTTTTATGCTGGTAATAGGAAACTTACAGTAGTTGAAGTTTGTTCTCACACACACTATGGCATGGAGCATTATCAAGAACAATAATGCTTGGAGATGGAATGTTGGGAAGTATAGGCTGTTCACTGTTAAGTGAGCACTTTATAAGGCCTTGCAAAAATTTTCCATCGAGTTAATTTGTATCTTTCCACCACTATTTAATATAAACACTTCCATGTGACTAATAAACACCGTGTATACATTCACCCTTCTCAAAAGTTAATGTCTAAGGCTGCAATAAAATATATTAGTGGTTAATGCCTGATGGAAGGGCCCTAAAAACTGCTCACTTTACCATGAATAGAGTTTAGTAATGATTCACACCATTTCATGAAAGTGTTGCCATTCATTTCATCATTATATTATCCGCTTTTAGTTTTGGTTTTAAAAATTTACTTTGCTCCTTCGATGAAGCCATTTTCACTACTTGTGTGAAACATAATTCATTGTTGGTGTATATGGTTGTTTTTGTACACTCCTGCTACGTAGTCTTGCTGTTAACACTATTTCACAACATGTACTGTATAATTAGGATTAATCCATGTCTCATTGAGACAGGTAATTTCCTTTCATCTTGTCTGTCAATCTCCCTTATAGCTCCTAGGTATTTCGTTCGCCACGCGACAGTCTCGTTTCTTTCCATTAAGTAAAACTGATAATTTTACATTTCTTGAACTTAAAACACATAAGATTTGATTAATTTTCGCAAGGTTTTCCTACTACCACTGAAATTAATTTCTTTTGCTTTTAACAACCCTGTCTGCAAGATTTTTAGGATGGGTACAGTTCATTTCATCACGTAAATCTTGCACTTTGACGCACTCCCTCCCGTTCACCTAGAACTTAAAAATTAATAAAGGTGAGAGGTTTCCTGGAGGTGGTATTGCAGAGTGGTGGTACCTACGGCACCACCACTCTGCAATCCCTTTCAAGTGCCGATTCCCTCCTATTGGGTGTGATAATACCTTCTGCGGTGGTTACATTTGAAAGATGTGCCCGACAGGTCTGGGTTTGGCCCATGTTGGGGTGGTTTATAAGGTTCTGCTTAACTGAAAGGTGCTGGGGAGGTACAGGGGAATCAAACCCCAGGGTGAGCTTAATGATGTGTGTGTCTCCCAGGGAACACGACCTTGCTAACAATGAAGGTTGCCAAGATTCTGGATGCCAGCTGTCCAAGGTTGAATTAAAATAATTAGATTGAAATGGTGGTTAGCTGTGAGTGATCCGTAGATCAATTAGCATGGAATGGAGTATAGCAATCCTGGCTGTCCCTACTCCGTGTCTCGTGGGCCATGGTCTCCCAAGAGGGGATGGCTTGGGGGGCTTACATACAGGAAAGTATGTGCAGAGTGGGGAAGCAATCTTATGTTTCCGAGTTGGGTGTAGAATTACCACTTATCACTTTCTCTGCAGATGTGCACATAGTAAAAGTCTTTAAATGCAGGTGGTCCGCGAATGGGGGCGGAGTAGACTGTTGAGTGACCAGGGTAGACAAAGGAGAACATAGGTGGCAGACGTAGCAGGGCCAGAGCCAACAAATACCCAGAACGGAATTGAGATCGGATTCACGTGTGAGGATCACTATAGGCGATATGGGATGTGGCGACCTCTGGAATAGGTGACTGAGGTGTGCCGTTAGTCTGAAGAGTGTTGGACTGAACAAATTTGTGGTGTAGCACACATCGGGCCTTAAGACGTTGTCTACTGGGATAGCAAACTCCCTTCTTTGTCATTTGCATAAAATTCTACTAAACTATTATTCTATTAGACAATAATACCCTTATTCACACTAGGCTCACTAACAATGGTAAAGCCATTCCTAGCCATTGACCAGTATTTCTCGGTGATTAACTTCTCAGCCATTCTAAGATGTTACCGGAAAACCACAGCCACAGTTTGTATGCTTCTGCAGGGAGGCATGAGCGTTCCAGACTTACCCAGATGTCAGAGTATGTCCTTTCGGACTATAGTACATTCCCGATTGGAAGCGACTTATGAAAATCAACCTTTGAAAAAACATTCTAGGCATAACACATCAGCCTGTTTTTTCAATAACCTGTATTCGACAAATATATAACACTGGTAAACAGCGAGAGCAGCAACATGTCGCAACGACCAGTATGAAATAGTTCACAGTTAAAATATTATTTTAACCTGGTTTTTTAGTATACTATTTGTGAATTAAACAGTACCTATTTAAATATTTAGATAGCCCCGATTGCAACATCTCATTTTTACAGTTTAAAATAACAGCGGAAAATATTGTGAGTAGGCCGTAAAGGTACATTGTAGTTTTATAGAGAGAGAGAGCAACTTTGAAGGAACTGTCTGCCGAGCGAGGCTTGTTGGAATCTCTCTGTCCTTGTCTCTTTCACACTCTGGAAGTTTCACTTCGCTAGTAAGCAGTAAATTGTACATGTTTTCAATTGTATCATATTTCATACTTATTACAGCAAAATAATGATTTTTGAATTTGTAATTTAAAACTGAAAAGAGATTTTAATGTTTGAATACTTATTTTAATATATTTAGATATGATGGCAGGGCAGTTACCAAGTGAAGTTTGCAGACGTGGCGAGCCATGACACAGAGTGTTGCTTTTTGCCAAACGAAGCCTAAATTATTCTTACTCCGAAACATACTTCAAAATACATCACGTTTGTAGATTGTGTGTTTTTTAACCTACCTAGATAAGTTACGATGTTGTGATAAAACTGTTTATCCACTGCAGTAATAAATATACTGTGACGAGTGTTTCGTTAATCATTGTGTCTGTAAAATGGCCTGCCTTAGTACATCGTGGTCAATATGCTGGCCCCGTGTGTGCGCGTAATTTCAAATACTTGATGAGCACATAGTTTTAACTGTGAACTGGTTTTAGGACGGAGTTAATTATTTACATCCACATCTGATTATTTATCACAACATTGTACCTTTGCCCTAAGGGGTTCGAAACACAGTCGTATAACGTAATTTACCACAATCCCGGAAGATAAATACTAAGCCCAGACTGATAAATTTTAATAAACCTAATAAACTATAAGTAGCAATACATAGAAATATTAGCGGAATAAAAGTTACCATAGGCATATTTATGTGCATGTTCACAGCTATCTTTCAAGTTTAAATGACAAAAATGAGCAACAGAGTTGCGTGCTTGAATCTAATGTGCCTTTTTCATTTGACTAGTTGTTCCTTCGTTTTAAAATATTTATTCCAAGAGAGGCTGTCCTTTTAAAAAAATAACCCAACATGGCACTTTAGTGTGTTTTATTGAGTGAAATTTAATATTAATTGCTACAAGTTTAACGCTTCATTCCGCAATTTTCCTTCGCTGTCCGCAATGAAGCAACACAAATACAGTTTACTTATCCACGTTAAGTTTGTCGGTTTCAGGAAATGTGCATGGTGTTGATTTAATTGAATGATTCTGCAAATAAATTATTATGCTAGTGACAAACAAACGTGATTTTAGTTGAGTCAACTTGCAAGGATTACCATAGAAAAACACATGTTTAAGAGGTTGCAAATTTTACAAAGAGTAAGTGTTTTGTAAATATGTATTTGTAAACCGTTGCTATAATTATTGAAATGCACGTGACCTGAAAAAGCTGCACATTCAACACACTTGTAGTGTGAATATTTGTTTGTATATATTGTAAATTCAACGAGTGTAAGGTTAACTTCGGTCAAAGTGCACGTGTACATATTGATGCATCTGTATGAATACGAACAGCAACGTACATATCAAATTTCGTTTTTTCATTGAAGTTAAAATTTTAGAAGTTACAATAATTTAAACATTTCCATACCAGCAAAAATTTCCACTGCTCCATCAAAATAATATACAACTCAAAATGCCACACACTCTTAAGAATATCAAAACAATGCAGTCTCGTAAAAGACGTTAAACTAAAGTCCACTACTCCCTCACTATTTCCTTTCTGCCCTTGAAATAAAATAAACAGAACCCCAACAAAGTTTACTTGGCAATTACAAAAATATGACAGGTTGGAATGCTAACATGGGTATAACATCATTCATTAAATACTGGACAGAAGTTAGCAAACATAAGTATTTCAGTCCCTGTCATGAAAGCAAACTATAGGAAAGAGGATAATGCAAGTGGGCAATGAACTCAAACATTAGTTTACAAACATTTTTCTTTAGTGACAAAACAGCTGTGGTGGAAAGATACATTGTGACCATGCAACTTTATGAAACTGTTAAAATTTACCCCACTTACATGAAATGGACAATGTCAATAATAAAGGAATGTAATAGAGTGCATATTTGTAGAAGACAAAGATAGAGATAAAAACAAATTAAAATAAACTTAACACTCCACAACATTATCTCACATAATTCAATAATGCATAGGTATGCAAAGTAATAGAACCATATTAACGTTAAATTACACTGTTTAGATACACAATTTGAATAAAGAGTATATAAAATAACAACTGGGGTGTAAAACATGAGCACTGCAATTAATTATTCTGTTTTGTATGTTCCACACTCCGCTAAAATAATTTTCATTTTTTTATTTAGTATTATTTTGCATTTAACTCAAAAAATATGTTAATGTAATAAAAAATTATTTTTAAGTCTTTAAAATACGTATGTTGCTTTTAATGATCCATTAATCCTTAATTAATTGTCAGTTTGATATTTAGATTTGTTTAACATGAAAGGCACTATGTGTACTTACATAGCAAAAAATGGACTTTTTTTGGAAAGAGCAGTGGAAAAAATTTCTTTATCTGCCTTTAACCTAGCTTGTAAAATGTATATTATTTATTAAATTCCAAAAAATAATAATTGTTTCAATGCGTACTCGCCAAGAAAACCCTTTGATTAGATATTGATTCAATATTTGATTTGAATTCGCAAATATTTTAACAAATTCGCTTCGAAATCAAATTTCCAGCTTCGCCCACCCCTAGTTATTTTCATCATTTTTGTTCACTTCCATTGACAGAGCAGTACACTTATTCTCTTTTCAGTTAACTATGACAGTTTACTACGGAAAGCCACTGAAGATTGAAACAAAATTAAGGTTTTACATCACTACATACTAGAGTTGTGTAAATATTCAATATATCGAAACTGAAATAGATAATCGCTGCCTTTCATTATCGTTATCAATAAGAAATTTTCAAAACAAATATTTGGTTACTTTGAGGTTATCTGCTATGCAATCCAGCAACAATTCTAACCTAAGAGCTTATCAGTACACTGAATTAAATAAATAAGTTTGAAGTACACACCGTATCACTAGGTGCTTTTTATTTTAATTTTCAAAGCACTTTTTTTGTTACTAGACGAGTTGGATGTAGCTGAAATAAAAAACAGTTTACTACAGCAAGATTAACCGAAAGCTTTGTTGTTCTAAACTCGTATTGTACTACTGCTGGCATAAATATTTCACAAACTCAAAATAAAAGTAATTAGAGAAGTTACTATCCCGTAATAACAATACACTTCATTTGAACATTTTTTACCCTTTATCACATAATAGTAATTCTTTGTTTTGTTTACGCAACTGCCAATATTGGTATCGTGCACTTGGAGCGAGGAAAATCTCGCACTCTCAGGTAAAATCGATACTTAATACATGGTCAATGTCTGCAACTACGGAACTTACAACTTTTCGTGAAAATAATGTGACCGTAATTTACGTCAAAAAGAATATGGTTGATGGCATAATATTTAGCGAACAACAAATCAGCAATTAATAAAATTTCACCTACGGCACAAGCTAAATTACGAATCAAATGTTTTATTTTTACCACTTGAAGCAGCAACAATCTGATATTATTTCTGTTGTTGGTATGCATGTGCCCTGCGATTATATTTCTGTGACAATTTTATCAATGCTTCATTTGTTTATAATTCACATTGTGTTGTGGTTACGTTTACAGTAGTATTTGGTACAAGTACAAAAATGGAAAATGCAGAATAAAATATTGATCACCACTCAATTGCCATTCAGTCAACGTCCAAAAGAAAGAAAACAAGTGTTTGGAATTTTTATACACAAGAGGAAAGTGGTGAGGGCGCAAAACGCAATACCTGCAAAAAGACTTATTTGTACACTAACAGATTGGAGTCCATGCTTACGTTTTATAATGGTTGTCTTATGAAATGAAAAATTCGGTATTTTGTAATTTCGTAAATTTCAAATTGGATGTTTTTGGACAGTCAATTGTATAGCACTTGCCATCACACATTTTTACATTTACAGTAAAACCCCTCTATTACGACCCAATCCTGAAAAACAGTGAAAAGTTTGGGTTGAAAAAAATGAAAATTCGAGGCACATCTAAAAATACACAGAGTAAACCCTCGCCAACCGCTGGTATCCAGACCACAGTTTCAGTTATGCGTGGATTTGTGTTCGTAGACCTTTTCTTCAACAGTGGTACTAGTGTCAATTATCCACAGTTTTCAGTCTATGGGAAACTAGAATTTACTGATGTTAGTGGTTACACATTTCTCAAGTTCCCATCATAGACACTGACATTTGTTGTCCCAAGCAGTGTGAAGCAATAAATTACTTCATGCCAGAAGGGGACACTGGTGTATTATTCTTGGATTTGGTGGAAATGGAATGAGAAGGGGGCAGAGGGGAGGAGAGCTGCAGGCCAGGTTCCTGAGTATTCTTTGTCCTAGTCACATACCACTGCCTCTGCCTTACCCTCCCTGTCTTTTTTCACTTCCATTATCCCCCCTCTTTTGCTGTAAAACAGCGGCACATTACAGACTACTAATCAGTGTACGCATAATTTCTAATTTAATACAATGTCCCTTTTTTAACAATTTTTTTTAGTTTAAGTGCACCTATGGCTACGTAATATGCTAATTGTTTTGATGCGCATTTGATTTTTTTCTTGTGAAGTCAATTTAATGTGTAAAGTAAATAAAGGTACACAAGTGTGTGCAAATAAAATGTGTTCTTATATCACTATATTTTTGCGAGCAAGGCCATGTGCGTGTATAGGTCACATCAGAAGTTTCTGATGAAAAATTTAGGATAATTAATATTTTAAGTACACTACATTAAATTTATTTATTCCGGTAAACATTGCCGAGCATCATAGTGCCAGTGCAAAGGACAACACGCCGCCTACATTTAGAATAAATTCAACAGATTGACGTTAATCGCATATCTATCAGCATGTTTTATCAACGAAAGGCAGCTGTTACGAAGCGAAGCGAACCGGCCATGTGAACGGCACTGGTGGCGGCTGGCTGTCCCCCCCCACCCCTGCCCGAATAGTCTTGTAGTGGCCGACCGATAGCTGCCCAGCCCAGAGGATCTAGGACCGATCAACAGATGCGAGTTGCTGCGCCCAGCCGCGCTGCAGATGATCTAGGCGCTTGCCCAGCTATGTGTGCACTGCAATGTATTCGCTGCTAGCCCCAGCACACGAATGATGCAATGAATTTTTTATATATTATCAATAAATAAAGTTCTGTGTTTTACTTCAATCATAAGGCATCTCCAACAGTGTTAAGTTAAATTTTAATAATACATAGTCTGATCTTTCCACACACTTTCAATGGCCATGCCATGTCACTGTTTAGGACCTTCTTTTTTACGACAAGGGGCGGTACAAAATGCATTTCTTGGGTATCAAATTAATCAGGAGACGCCCAGCTATTAAAATATACATACATATTAATACTTAATTTTAAAAGTGGTTTTTTTATGCGCTAGAGATGATTGAACATGAACTTCATGCAAAACATGACAAGTTTGGGGGCATAGGGGTTTGGGGTGGGTCCAAATCAGCCAAAAAATTTTCCTAATTATTTATTACGATGCTATTCTTGGGAACCATGAGGGTTCGTAATAGAGAGGTTCTACTGTACAGTGAAATTTTTTTTCATCAAAATTAAATGCCAAAAACGGAAGTGACATTTCTACAATCATCACTGGAATGCTGCTAATATGTTAATAAATAAGAAAATAATTATTAATGCAATAAAATCTTTTAAAAAATTGTTGCAAAATGCACAACACTAATATTAGTTTTTAAAAACTTTTAATTACGCATTCGCGTATATATTTTGAGGATCAAAACCAACATGCTGCAAATTTTGTCATTTTGCAAACATCCCCTAGATACAAAATGCCAAATATGTCACATTATTGTATACAAAATTGGGTCAACTGCTCAATTTGTCAACAAAATCTGTCATTTTGGTATTATAGGCAGCACATTTTATGCTCATTTTTCATGGCAAAATATGGAGAACGGCACATACACAAAAATTTTTGGGAAAGAAAATGGGTAGTGTAAAAATGATTCTGACCACAATAAAATGACACACAAGGTCCTCTGCACCAATGCCATGAATTTTTATTGCAGACACCAAATTGTCAACACCAGCTACCCTTTTTCTACGTTCACATACATATTCCAGAATCTTCAACTTAAAATTTTTGGATTATAATTTGCCCCATTATCGCTCACGTTTGTGTATCTGGGAAGTGTCCACGAGACGAGAGAAAGTGAACGAAGTGAAGTGATCAATGCAGACACAGGTATAAACAGCCTGGTAAGGTCTTGCACCTTTGTAGTTGTGTGTACACATAATGTTGGTCATGCGCATCCAGAAATATCCCCTTCCCTTTTTTATGTCCACAACTGTGCTGTTGCCAAGAATGTTTGCGATCGCTTTACGGGAGCGTTTAGTTGCCAAATGTCAGTTGTTACCGTACATGAACAAACCTCAGGCTTTATTTTTCCAATTCTAGAGGCTCAAAATCATGGTGCTGCTGTACACACGCGTGGCCTATACATGCCAAAATACTGTATGTTTCAGCGCAAGATTAAATCAGTAAAATTTGCACATGTACATGATTATTTTTACCACCATGTGCGCATTTGTAAGAAAATCTTTCACCATGTGTGCATGTCTGTGTTGACAGGGAGCACTTCAAGATTAGTTGCCCATTTAACACAACACCTAAAATTAGAGATGGAATTTAAACCACTCAATGAAGACAAAAAAGCTTGGAAAGCTGCAAAACTCAAACAAGCCACTATTATGGAAGTTTTAAAAAGAAAGAGGCGTGGGATTCAAACAGCATTGCCACCAGAAATTTGAATGAAAAAGTTGCCAATTTCATTGTAAAAGGGTTTCATTCATATTCAGTCGTTGAAGAGCAAGGCTTTGTTAAACTGGTAAATGAATGCCAACCTCGCTACAAGATTCCTCCCCGAACAACATTTTCCAGAACCACCATCCCAGGAATGTACACGCAGAGTGTAAGTGAAATAAAAACAGAATTAGCTGAAGACCTAAAATATGGAGTGCACTCAGTTTTTTTCACTTGTGACACGTGGACTTCAAGATCCAACCAAAATCATACATCTCTCACTATCAATTACATAAACTGTGAATGGGTATACAAAAGTTATCCAAGTTCACACACAGCAAGTAACATTCAAGATGTTCTGAAATCACTGATGGGTGAATGGGGAATTCCAAACAACTGTATATTTTGAGAGACTGAAAATGCCAGGAATTTTGTATCTGCAGTGTCATCAACTAGTGGCTGGACTCATTTGCAATGTCTCGCACATACATTGCAGCTGTGCATCAAAGATGCAAAACAAGAAACACCAGAGTTGAAAGAATGCTAACCAAAGCAAGAGCCGCTGTAGGCAGGTACACGTGGAGTAGTGTAGCCAGTGAACAATTACAGCAGATGCAAAGGGTTGATCAGAAGACACCTCTGAATGTAGTCAAAGATGTTGAAACCCGCTGGAATTCTGAGTTTCAGATGCTAGAATGCTTAGTACATCAGAGAATATGTTGCAGCTGAACTAGATTCCTCAAATTCCACCACTGAGTGTCCCAACACACATTAGTGGATGTTAGCAGAGGGACTTAGACATTCTCAGACCTGTTGCAAAAGCCACAAATGATCTAAGTGGAGACATATGCGACACTATAAGTGATTTCATTCCTCCATTACATAGAATTATCTCTCCAAAAGTGTATTATGAGCAGTATAAATGGAAAAGTTTATGCAAAAAACTTCATGAAATCATTCCAACCTAGATTTCCACTGCACAAGGAAGATGAGGTGAACATGGTCTCCATGGTGCTGCTGAGCAGCAGACTGCAAAAATACTCACCAAAAAAGACTTCCAACAACTGCAAGATGAACAAGGTTTAGAAACACAAGAAGAGGAAGCTGAAGATGAAAAGCCAGAATTGGAAGAAATGTCATTGTGGTCGGCGGTGCTACAAATGGCTCAACCAGCACACACAAAACTAACAGCAAATGTGGAAGTCAAATATAACTCGTATATACAAGAACAACTTTTAAACAGAAAATCAAATATCTAAGATTGGTACAGAACGACTGGTAAATACAAGAACCTTAACTTTGCAATAGTAGGTGAAAAATATCTGCCGGTTCCTATCACCTGTTGCTAGCAAACAACTGTTCTCCTCAGCAGGCAACACTGTTACGTTCAAGCGAACACTTCTCAGCCCAGAACACATCGAGCAACTATGGTTCTTGCACGACACCCTCAAGCAACATTAGTGAAACCAAACATTCTCAATTTAGTGAATTTCTTAAAAAGAGTGAAGTGTTTTGTTATGCAGAAAGCTTTTCATGTCACTCAAACCTCAAAGTGAGTGTTTAATGTGTGTACACACACACACACACACACATATATATATATATATACATAGCAGAGTAAGGACAGTTTTGGATTCAGATTTTGCTAGCGAAGGCATTATTATACTGTGTTGTGAAAAAAATGTATACATTTTCTTGATGATTTGTTTTATTTGTCATTTACAAGGTTTCATATTACAGTGTTAAGATCCTAAAAACACTTGAATGAAAAAAATGTAATAAAATAATTTAATGTAGGCCCTACAGTTTTTCTTAATTTGCAGCGAGATAGGATACTTAAACCAAATATTCATTATAGTTTACATTTTTGCGAAAATTTACAACCATCGTTTTAACAGAAATGTATATATCGCACAACCCTACTACATACCGTATATTGGTATATACACGCAGCATGTCTGTACAGGCCACATCATGATTTTGAACTTCTAAAATTAGAAAAACAAATCTTGCACCAAGGCTACAGAAACTTTTTAGTAAGCCAGAGGTTTACTCATGTACGGTAACAAGTAATTTTGGCAACTATGTGCTCCTGTAAAGCAATTGTAAGCATCCTTGGCAATAGCACAGTTGTGGACATGCATGACCCACACGTACCACTGCACACGACCCTGTCAGGCTGATCAGAGCTTTGCCGGCATTGATCACTTCAGTTTATTCTACTTATCTCATGTTGTGCAAGCTTCCCACACACACACACACACAAAAGTGAGTGATAATGGAAAAGGAACAAGCAATGCAAAATTTAAGTTTAAAGTTGTGGAATATGCATGTGAACATGGAAGGGCAGCTGGTCAAAAAATTTGGTGTTAATAAAAATGTATGGCATTGGTGCAGAAAAAAAAAACTTTGGAAAAATCACCTAAAAAGAAACGTGCTTTAGGAGGCAAAAATGGGTACATATCCGGAACTAGAAGAACTGTTTCGGCACATGCTTGCTACTAGGAATAATGGATTTTCTGTCACCACAGAAATACTTCTCTTTGAAGCCAGAAAAATTGCAACAAAGGTTTGTTTGTTTATTATTGCATGCAGGTGGGAGAACATTGAAATGGTGTGACCAACAAGCGGAAGTTTGCCAGTGACTCGTTTGTCCAATTGTTAGCAGCTGTTAAGAGCAATAATATCATGTATTAATAATTTACTTTTACTTTCAGGGCTATTCCTCAACAATGCGGGACCTTAGATGATATTTTATCGTCGCCGAAAAAGTTTTTATAATATAACCCCCCCCCCCCCCCCCAAAAGGTCGTGTACAGACCGTAACCCCATATTGTCACATGAAAAAAGGAATATAAAATATGCAGCATATATATGCCAAAATACAGTACTTAATCTATAAATTCATGGTTTTATCCCTACCTATATTTGAAGACATTACCAGATAAACCAAGATTTGCAAGACATGCAGCCACAAATGTGAAACAGAAAAACCAAGCTCTCTAGCATTATTTCAGCTCACCTCACATATACTTGCTGCTGACATGACTGAAATGTCTGGATTTGAGCCCATCCTCCTACGATACACACCTGGTAATGGTTGTGCATGGAAAATACGGGCTTGCTTCTCTTCCTCCAGGAACTGCAACAAAAAATTATTCAAATAATTATGTGGCACACACAAGCTATCACACAGCAAATACAGCTAACATGCAGACTTGGGATTAAAGATTAAAAAAATAACAATTAAAATTAATCGTCAAAAATTCTGGTAACTTTTTAACTTATCGTTACTTTTTAAACTAATTAGATTTTAACTTTCATTCGTTAATATTTTTGGTTAATAATTAAAATTAACGATAGTAAGTTTCTCGATGTCTCGGTTGTTGAAGATAACTACTTGGAAGCCTAATATTCCCAAAAATAATTAAAATAGTAAACAGTACTTTTGTGTGATAGATACACCAACCACTACACAAATATTAGCACTAGTGCTATCTGTATAAAATGAGACGAGTCACGCATAACATTGTTAGTGGCACCACTGTCTCAACCAGCCTTATCGATGCTTGCAGTCGCACAGAGCGACATTGTCACATGAATCACCATTCTACAGTTATATTTTGTTCCGTCTGATGTTGAACATTGTGCTGGATGTATTGAAGTTACAGTATTTTAAAATATTTATTTGAATGGTATTTATTTAAAACTTTTATTATGTAGTCACAGTGGCTGGGGATTGAGTCATATTTTCAACAAACAAAAATTATGGAAGCAGTACCAATTAGACTTACGTGTGTGTTATGTGCGCCAATATGAAAATATATCAAGGCGTCTTACTTCTGCATCCAATTTAAAAACACATGTAAAGGTAATTTGTGGAGATATAATTTATGTATTGGATATACTTTTTCAGACAGGCGAGGCTGGATGGCCGATAGAAACTTTGAAATGCAACTTCTGAAATTCAACAATTTTTTCAATATGTAGTTTTAGTTTTCATGATTTTGACTGACGAAAAGAAACTATTTGAATAATGTAATTTTCAGAAACTGAACCAAAATTGTGATTTCAAAAATTCTTTCAAAGTAGTAATATATGGAATTTCTCTAATAAATTTACCAGTGAAAAAAATTCTTTAACTTTTCTTTCACGCTAACATTTTGGGATTATTTAACTTCTAACTTTAATCAGTTACTTTGCCTTTAACTTTTACCAGTTATTTTTTTCAGAAGTTAATTTTATCAGGTAGTTTTTCTGGTTAACTTTCCCCAGTATGATAACATGCCAATAGAACATGACAGAAGCACTTGGTACTGCTACATTCATTAATGTTTAGGGCCACCCTTATTTGCTATTTGCTACAACACATTTTAGACAGTAATTAAAAGCAACAGCACCAAAAACTATTCCCACTGAAGCAGATCCCAGTAATGGCATTGCATTAAGATAGTATTTTTCTATAAACAAATAAAAAAGCCAGGTAGTATCTAACTTGTCACCTCAATCATGGCAGTAATCTGTACCAGTTTACTCTACAAAAGGCACATGCCATGCAATTCCACCACATGCAAACATTTCATGCTCAAAGATGGAACAATTCACAGTAAACTCCCACTCCCAGAAAATACAAGAGTATATAATTTAGGAAATAAAAGTTGCTTATCTCCAGAAACATTACTTGCATCTTCAAATGGTTATTTCCTCAACCCTTTAAGGATTCTGGGGCAATTTTTATCTCTGAGCATGGAAACTGTCTTGTCAGTTAGTACTGGATGCTACCACATTGAGTGAATAGTCCCATTCACGGTTTCTTCTGCCTTTTCGAATCAAACCATTGAAAAATCTCCCCATGTACGATGTGTGTTATTTCCTAAGTATGTCCTGCATCACAAGCGTTTTATACGTGTCTTCACAAAAGTTACTTTTTTTACCTGTTAAATTGAAATGTTATTCATATTTTATCTATAAATTATAGTGCTTCATTTATAAATAATTAGAATTACAAACCGGAAGAAAATAGGTATGTTGGCAATGCTTAGTGAGAAATAGTCCTTATATAAAATACTGTTATGCTTATTGCCCACGAATATGGTACGTTGACTCCCTGGTGTAATTCTCCAGGATTAGTTAAACTTAGTTTGCACGAGATGGAGGAATATCCTGGAAGTAGAACTCTAGCAGGGCTTCAGAAAAGGCTGAAGTAACCGTGAATGGACTACAGTAGTTGTGCACAAGGTTACTGAAACTGACACTAGGTTGCAGCATGGGCACAACAGGATCTAGGTTCTACATTGTTCAGACTTTGTTACTTGCTAAATCAAGCCGTGTAACCGTTTCGCCTCAATGTTCCACTTTCAAAACAGACTAGAATCTCATTTATCAGTGATTCTGTTTCCCTGCATTTAGAACTAGAGAATTTTTTTTTCAATTTGCAAGCCAATACATTCCTTGTTATCTTCTTCCTCCTCCTTTCTATCCACGTGTAATTTCGATGCAATTAATTTACCACTAACATATTACCCCTTTGGGTTTGACGACCTAAAATGTTGCCACCAAACTATATATATGTGTATATATATTCATTAAATTCACACAAAATCAATTAGCTTTAAATTTGAAGTAAAAGCTTTTTGTTCTTACCTTTGAGTACCTATGGACAAAACCTCAAAGCAATAATCTTTAGCACAAGAACCATGCACAGAAGAGCTGATTCATAATTAACTGCTATGCAAAATATGGTTACATTTTGAAATCAGAGCTTGTAAACATAAAGCCACACACAAGGCATAAAATAACCTATTTTATTTTATTTTGTTTTGAAAGTGCAAGTTACAAAAAACCGAAACTTAATATTGATAATCTAATTTACGTGGTATTACTGCACCCTAGATATTAATCTGGCACAACAGACTATAATAAGAGTCGAAAGTGCTTCACTCATCACAGCACTTGCAACATTTTATGGGGAAATAAAATTGCCATCCATATAAAGAATTTAAATCCAAGTTGGCGTTCGCTCAATATTCATTAACACAGCCCCCACCGCACAAATTTGAGATTTATAAACATCTGTAATCAAGAAATTTGCTTAATTTTAATGGTGATTGAAGACTGTTCACAGGAAAGTGAGCACTTTTGAAAGCCATGCTTATTTTCTACTTCCAGCCCATTGCGTATACTTGCACAGTTTCTAAATGTAAACACTGCAATGCAGTGTATGTTTAATCAGCTGTTCAGATGTCTGCTGTATTTATTTACACAACAATGTAACACATTATATATCTTAGTGTACACTGTAAATACATACATGTTAATGTCAGTAAATAATGTTTATAAACACTGATAATAATACTGACATTTGGAAATAATTTTCCTCATTGCCCCTTATGTGCACCATGCCATTTAGAACACTTTTTGTTAACTACATGCAAGCTTCGAATTTTCGCCTGCCATAGGAATGAAACCCTCTGAAATAATATACACCTACATCTACGGCAAACAACTCTGTTAAATTATTGTTTGCCATTAGAATTATTTTCAATAACATGTACAAGCAGAAGCAAAGAAAATGGTGTGCTTAAACACCTTTAAATGACATTTTATTTAAGTAGACTATTACAGTATACTCTGTTTCATATACTGTAACTTCAGTAAAATTTAAAAAGACGTGACCAACCTACACAGCTTTTAAAAAGGACCCCCCTCCACTACCTTCAGCAACGTACTGTTTTAGCTGATGGTTGTTGAAGGATGAGTGTTATTATTTTGGTGGTTTCTGCGATGATTGCAGAGGATAATAGTACTCTGAATTAAAAATGATAATGTAGAAATTTAATGACAATTAGAATATTTATGGTTAAAATTACGCTCAGACTAATGTACAATTTTTCTGAGTTATAGAGCATGCAAATATTATGGTTATTGTGAAAGGTCTCCACCAATTACCACTGTCTATAGTCTCCACCCGCCCAGTGAAATGCAGTTGCCTGGTTGCCAGTTGCGATAATGTCTTGATGGTGGTTTTGGAATATTATATACACAGTTCATTATTTTTGTATTTGTGCATTACATTAAATGCATATCGTCGTAGGTGCCTTTTTAGAACAGTCGCCTCAGTGAAATGAACTGACACGTGTGCCACTTTGTAAATGTGTTGTGTTCTTGCAGTCCATCATTTTTATTGACCTTCACGAAGCGCAACTGGAAAAGTATTTACGCTGTGAAGTTTAAATTTACTGCTTATGTACATGGCCTAAATAAACCCCCTTTTTTAGTGTAGTTCATTATATACAAAATGCAATGATACTTGTGTTGAGTATTTCTCGCGTGATTACTAACAGCAACATATTTATTCTTTGTTCTTCCAATGAAGTTAAAACTTTAGAGGTTATAGTCAACTAAATGTTACTTCCGTACGAACAAAATTTTCCACTGCATCATCAAACCCATGCAAGTTACCATTGCCGCTCTCTCGTAAGAACCACAAAAAATTAAGTCTCATGAAACACGTTAAACTATAGTTCCCCACCCAATTAAACAAAATAAACAGAACCCTAACTAGTATATTATCTGATTATAAAATTAAAACATTTGTAAATGGCAACCAGTTACAGTAGCCTAAGTACTGGACAGAAGTTGCCAAGTCTTTCAATGTCTGCCATTGGATTTGTAGTTGGTTTTCAAGGATAATTTCCTTCACAGACAGAACTGCTGTGGCGGAGAGATACATTGGGGCCCCACTTCTTATCGAGAACCGTCAAAATTTACTGAAGTTATATAAAACTGACTATACTGTTCTCCTGCTGCATACATTACAATTGTGATAACATTTACTGATGTATCAATTCTTACTGATAAGAGTACTGCATAAATCACAAATAACTCCCAAATTAATAATTGTACACAGATATACACATACTAAGTGCATGAGGCTGGTTTTGCTAGAATGACTTATGAATACTGAAAATATTTGTCATAAAAGATTCGTGGTTGAACCAAATTGTTCCAAATTTTTACAGCTCACATTGATGGTGATATTTCATTAAATGCGTTTTATGAAAATTCAATAAGATTAATTTTGTTTTAAAGGGATCTAACAAGATGAAGGTTTTGGCCTCACCTTTTTTATGAAAAAATTACTTATCTTATAATGTCTACAGCGCTGCAAACATAATTTCATAATACTAACAAAACAATACCTAACTGATAACGTAATCGCATGAAATTTCATTTTCACTAACTTAATTCAGAATACAATTTTCATTACTGAAATTGAGGATATCAGTCGCAGCTGAAGATGCTCACAGTTTGTTCACCTGGACACATTTAAAGACTCAACATTGACGTGTGACAGACCTGGCCGATTGGCTGGCCGTGTCTCTGGGCGACTTGTTCGATGTTAGGCGAGTTGCGTCTTTGGGTGGCTACTAATCGTCTTGTTGGCACTGGTGCCCGACCGGAATACAATACTGGTCTAGTAGGCCGTCTGCTTGGTACCAAGTCCGCCTCTGGTAATACAACTCTGCGTGGTGCAAGCTTAGGGTGTGAGACCGAGTTCAAGCGAGCAGGACGGTTTCACTAATGTTGGTCTCTCTACCCTGGTTGCGCTTGACTGGAGCAAGAGGTGTGAATTTGAAGAACTGGGGTTTCCCACTGGCGTGGAACTGCTAGGTAAAACAGGAGTTAGGTGGACTCCTCGCCGAACAGTATCTCCTGCACCACTGGATCGTATCCTTCCGCACTGCTGGTGGGGGTCTCGAACAATGCTGTTAAGAGTGACTGATGGTTCTGATATGGCAAGTTGTCGCAGCAAAGCAGTTTGTTCACATGGACTCAGTAGCCCAAACACGCTGGGAAGTATACTAAACCCTTGGGGATCATTAGAGACAGCCCTCGCCTTCTTAGCTTTCTTCTGAACACCACCCCTATGAGTGTAAGGCATCTGGCTCAGGATCAGGCCTACAGGAGTTAGGCAGTCGACGTGTTGGAGTGCAAGTGTAGGTGCAAATTGCTACCGCCAAAACTGCACCCTACCGTAGATGAGGGTGTCTCGAGCTGCAAAGTATTGGCTGCAGGAACTGCATAGTGTTGTCTCAATGGGGTTGGTCTCCCCTGCACCAGAGTGTAACCCCACTCTGCACCGCTAAGTGTACGATGAGAGGAGCGTACTTAGTGTCGGGGATCTACCGTTCCTCGCACCTGGGTGCAAAGAACAGGTGGCCTTCCACTAGTGGCGAGGTGAGTGTCCCAAAGTAATTAGTATCTCCAGACATGAATAAGTTCCCTGCCTCAGCACCGCTGAGTATGCGGTGAGGCGGATGTGAATAGTTTGGGTCGAAAAAGTTGAAAATTTGAGGCTCATCTAAAAATAGATACCCCCCTTCTCTGTTGTCAGCACCATCCAATGCTTACCGCCTTCCCCTAAAACATTGGAATTTTTTCTGTGCGTGCACGGCAGCCGTCTGTTTTGTCATTGTTATCTCTCGCTTGTTTGTGGATACGGTACTCTCTCTCCAGTCAAAAAGAAGCAGACCACAATAAAAGAATTCCTCAAGAAGTAGGGAGATTTTTTTACATTACAATAAAAAAAAACTTTTCCGTCACAGGATTCTACTGAATATTGCAGTGTATAATTATTTTTACATTTATTCAAAAATTCTGTGCTGATAAACTCTTTCATTCGAAATTTTTCTGTACTGTGTTGAAAAAATTGAGAAAATAACTCCGCCTTTGTGTGTTTAGAAGGGATGCGCCTGTGCCTAGTACAATGCAAGATGATAATTACGCTTCTGTGTGTTTACAGCTGTCATATCTCTCACGTTGTTGGATATTTATTATCTGGCGAGTTGTCATAGTGCCTAAAACTGTTGTTTATGCTGGTTGTTTTTATATATACTGATATGCTTGCATGAACCTATCTATTTGTGTAACAAACTCTTGAAATATTTGCAACTTATTTACGCAATGTATAATTTATGTTAATCAGCATTTCATAGTTCATATAGTATTATTTGTGATGAAACGTTTCACAATATTTGAGAATTTTAAAACAGCTTGCTTCATACTGTACTGTAAAGTAATCACGTTTGAAAGTCTTTGTATTTTATTGTTGTTCCCGTTTGCGTATCTTTTCACACGCCAGAAGCCAATACAAACATTGCCACGAAAGTTCATTTGATGTCACAAGTGTTTGCTGTCTTTATCCAGTAATAAAAATGCAATATGTAATCACCTTACAGAAAGGTTTTTAATCTTTGCTGTATACTTCCACATAAACCTAAATGGACATGTAGTCAAATGTAATGTCATCCGCCAGAAAATAAAATGCATTAATACTGCAGTCAACGTGTGTGTTCTGTTGCCAGGCGGAAGCAAAGTCGAGTCACTACCACGAGTGCCGACCGAGCGGTATTGATTGTTCACGTAGACTGGAAGGGATAGACAGCTAATCGCCCTCCACCCCCCCCCCTCCCGGGCAAGACCAAAGCGAGAGCCACCTAACTTTTTATCGCTACGTGCCTCGTAGCAATGTACGACCTATGAGACTTGCATATTTGATCTTTAATTAAAACGTTATATTTTTAACAATACATAGTCTAATCTTCTCACACAGATTCAATGGCCATGTCACTGTGTTTAGACATTTTTTACAGCAAGGGGTGGTCCAATATGCCTTTCCAATTTATCAAACTAATGAAGGGACGTCCAGCTATTAAAATATACATATTTATATTTCATTTAAAAAGTGGTTTGTTATGTGCTAGAGATGACTGAATATGAAATTCATGCAAAAAATAGCAAGTTTGGAGTCATAGGGGTTAGGAGTGGGTCAAAATCAGGCCAAAATTTTCAAAATGTTTTATTACGACCCCCTCCCACTGTATTACGACCCTATTCTTGGAAACCGTAAGAGGTCATAATAGAGGGGTTCTACTGTATGCCTTTGCAGAACCAGTGATAATGAGGAGCTCGGCCCATTTGCACTTGTTCCACAGAGAGAACTTTAGGCAAACCTCATTATTAGTTTCCCAATGTTTAGTCTAGAATTCAGTTATATCGCTTTTATCAGCAAGGCAGTTAGACAGGGGTGAGGTATGATGTCACGATGGCCTGCTACCACGGAGTCAAGGAAGATGGAGAGGTAGTGGGTGTGGAGTGCGGACATCGTGGTTACCTCTGCTCACTCTGGAGTACTTGCTGCTGGATCTACTGGAGCAAACTTTTGCAAGCTACAAGCTGGGAGAGATGGTGGTCTTCTCAGACCCTGGAGAACACACTGACCATAGCGGTCTGTGGGCCCACTAACTCTGGCAAAAACATTTCAGAGGTTCCTTATATAGCCCACATTTCATCTTTGAGGCTCTCCCAGGGGTCGGAGGTTGTAAGCCTCTCTACACAGGGGCTGATTATCTTCAGTAGCGGGCAGAGTTGCACATTTCTTACTACCTAGGTGGAGGATGACTACAAGTTTACTTCCTCTGCACGAGACTCAGCAGTTGTGGCAATTTTGTTAACTTTCTTGTCGGAGTTGGCTGGTCCATGGCTCGCCGGGTAAAATTTTTTAGGTTGAGGGGGTGGCGACCGCATGTCTGAATCTGGGCAGGCAGTACAATCTCAATTAAAAGAGTTAATTATGTCAGTGTCTGTAGTTCTTCAGCGTGTTAAATAAACCCTGTAGTCACTCTGAATTATATATGCTGCTTTGGACTTACCCAATGCCTCTCAGCGCTCGCTGATGGAGCGAAGCCGGTCCATAGAGCACAGTCGCACTGTGAAGCAGTGTGACATGAGTCAAACTACAGTAAAACTCCTCTATTAAGACCCCATCCTGAAGAACTGTAAAAAGTTTGAGTTAAAAAAGTCGAAAATTTGAGGCACGTCTAGAAATGGACACATTAATCCCTCACCAACCATGGTGTCTTGAACCGTGGTTTCAGTTATGCGCTGATATTTTTTTTGACCTTTTCTCCAACCATAGTACTAGTTTCTATTATTCACGGTTTTCTATCTATGGAAAACTAGCCCTTACTGATGTTAGTGGTTGCGCAATTCTCAAGCTACCATCGTAGATTGACATTTGTTATCCCAAGCAGCGTAAAGCAATAAATTACTTAATGCCAGAAGGTGACACTGGTATATTGTCTGTGGAAACAGGGTGGGGGGTTGCAGGCCGGGTCAGTAAGGATTCTTTGTCCTAGTCACATGCCACCGCTGCCTTACCCTCCCTGTCTTTTTTCACGTCCATTATCCCTCCTCTTTTGCTTTAACACAGCAGCACATTACACTGACTAGTTTCTTAATCAGTGTATGTATGATAACTTCAAATTTATTTCAATGCCCTTTTAATGATTATTTTTAAGTTTATGTGCGCCCATACCAACGTAATATGGTAATTTTCTATGTTGGGCATTCTCTCTTGTGAAGTTAATTTTATATGTAAAGTGAATAAAGATCAGCGTGTGCAAATAAAATGTGTTCTTATGTTACCAGTACCCTATTATGGCGAGTGATGCTGTGTGCGTGTGTACAGGCAACATCAAAAGGTTTTGATGAAAAATTAGGGATAATTAATATTTGAAGTAGACCGCACTAAATATTTATATTCCCGTAAACATTGCCGGGCATCATCGTGCTAGTGCAGAGGCCAACACGCAGCATAAATTAAACAGATTGATGTGAAACGCATCTGTAACAACGGCACTTGCGGCCGCTGCCCACCACAGTAATCTTGTAGCGACTGACAGCTGCCCAGTCTGAGGATCTAGAGCCGAACTTCAGCAACAAACTGCCACGCCCGCGCTGCAGAGGATCTAGGCGCTCGCCCAGACCAAAGCGAGAGCACGGTGCACGCACACGTATTGCGCAACGCCACCTAAACTTTTTGATCGTCACGTGCCTCATAGCAATAAGACCTGTGTAAAAGATATTTAATAATAACTTTATATTTTAATAACACATAGTCTAATATTTTCACACAATTTCAATGGTCATGTCATACTGCGTTTAGGCCTTTTTTTTTTTACAAAGGTTGTCCAATATGCCTTTCTTGGGTATAAAATTAATCAGATGTCCAGTATAATCCTATTACTAATGCTATATAGCCGGGAGTAAAAGAACTCTCCTTTAAGCATTGTAACAGTGGGCCGGTGTCTGCAATGCAGACAGCACAATTTCACTTTACGACGGAATATATGAAAATACAAACTTCCGTTTCCCGGCTAAACTGAACTAAGGATGGAGCAGAAGTTATCTAAACTCCATTGTTGAAAAAGACGTAGTTCGTCAATACATTACGTATGTTCACAGTGGAGTCTATACCAAATAGTAAATATTGAATTAATTTAAGAATAAAATTTCTGACAGCCTTTTACTGGGTATGTGTGTCATTGATTCTGTTGGCATTAACATATTAGAGGTCTAGAAAAATGGGTGTTATTTAACCCCCCTCCCACCCCCTAAAGCAACAAAGTGTTTTTTTTTTTAAAACAAAAATAAGTTATTTTCTTGTTCCAAAAATGCACGTTTCTGCATGAGAATTTCTCCAATTGTTAATGTGCTCTTTATAAAGATATAGATAACTTGAGAAATGTCACTTTATTCTTAAAACCCAAAATTGGCAATGTTATTCCAATTAATAAGCTGTGCATAATTGTTGTTTCCATGCAAAAATTCCTAACTCCCAGAGAAATACACAGTTATGGTTTTAAGACAAAAACACTAGTTTTCTTTATCAACAGACAACATTGAAAACAATTTCAGATTTTACTTAAGATTTTGTATCCTGCCAGAGACATGGAACAACAAATGGTCGCAATGCACAGGCAAGGGCATACTGTTTGATAAAAACGAATAATGTAAACAATTTATACAAAACTATAAAAGCACTGTTAAAAATACAATAAAAGTGCCTTGTACAAACAGAAAAATAATTAGAGAAAACTGCCAATACATTTTTGAACTATCGAAACTTACAATAAATTTTTTCGCAAGGCCCGCTCACAAAACTTTAGTTTTTTCAAAACATGTCATTTTTTACTGCATATATTTACAGACTATGTTTATGATAAAAGTAAGTTAATTGGACAAATGCAAGTTAAAAATATGTGATAAATTGATTTACAAATATATTCTACATAAGTAAATGCATATAAACACATTTTTCACTGCCACATGGCTCGCATAGTAAAAAATGAATTGTTGATTAAAACGCGACGACGCTATGAATGTAAATAAACTAGCTAGTTTGCGTGAATTCCATAGATAACATGGTGCTTGGTAGACATGAATTCTACAACAGCATGCTTGCATGATGAACAAATAAACTTTTGCAGGGCTGTGCAGTAGAATGTTCCTTCAAAGTGGCACATCACTTGCGCTCATGTTATCTATGGCCGTAAATACATGTGATGGAAATTAAACTTTTTCCTT
This sequence comes from Dryococelus australis, assembly GCA_029891345.1. Lineage (NCBI taxonomy): Eukaryota > Metazoa > Arthropoda > Insecta > Phasmatodea > Phasmatidae > Dryococelus > Dryococelus australis. The sequence continues at coordinate 56,745,045 of CM056997.1, read as the reverse complement.
TAACGGTGATAAATAGAAGATATCTACTGGCCGACTTATGCATGCATTCTTATTTGAATATCCAAAAACACATAAAATACGCCTTAAGAAGCAACTATGTTACAAAAAACAATAATTAACTAAAATATTACAGGATTTCGAACAATTAGTGACAGCTGAAATTCTCAAAAATCACAATTTATCGTTCATGTGAAAATTCACGTTTTTCGCTTCATCGAATTTGCTAATTTTTTAGGTCTCTACATATTATATATATATATATCATTTTTACATTACTGCAATTTTGGTTGAATAGTAGGATTGTGCGAATGTGTCTTTCTCAGGAATAAAAACAAAAGATGTTACAAACTTTTGTAAAACTGAAACAAAAAAATAAAAATATTAGATCTCAGCCTTAATGAAAGATAGTTATTCTTTGTAACAAATTTGTTGCAAAATCAAATTTAAAAAAATTGTTGGATATTTAGTATTTACCATAATGGATTTTGCCTACACTTAAGATTTCAGTTTTATGTAGTTATTCCAGTTATAAAATAATGAACACTAACAAGATGAAGTACAAGCAAATGTTTTAGTTTGTGGTGAACTAAAAGAACATTAATTTAACACCCGAAAATTCATCAAAATAAATGGAGAAATTTCATTTCTACAACTTTTGCTAACCAAATTTCTTACTGAAACGAAAATGTAAGTTGTCATTTTTTTGTTTCAGTTTCTGTATACAGAATGTTTGCAAAACCTTACTGAATAGTTCACCTCATCACAGATGTCAATCTGTAAAACATTGTATTGGAATTTGTCACAAAACATGGGAATTGTACAGGAAATCTAAATTACAATTTTGCTGGACACCATGAAGTAACAGGGCATGTTATACAGAATACAACTTGCCATTTTTATTTTCTCTTCTTTGCGCCGTGCCACTTCTTTATCCCTGTCCTCAAAGCTAAATGGCTTTACTTCAGTAGATCGCTTCAGTGGTGTATTTTTTCGTACTTCAACTGGAACGCCAAAGTTGAATACTTCTTTCTGAACTAAAACTTCTTCACCATCATTCCCCTGAAAAAATTAAGAATGCCATAGTCACCATTACAATAATATGAAGAACCCAATTTCTTCTCTAATTTTCTCACCATCTTTCACAAAAGTTGTGCAATTCTAGAGATGCAAAAATCTAAAACAATATTTATCAATTTCCGTGATACATTATCTACACAAAGTACAATATCCAACTGATGAATTAATGTAACTACACATAATTATATAAAACCAAAAACTCAAAATGAAAACTCCAAAATTCAAGTAAAACTGGAGTAGGACACTTGACAGAATATATCCCCACACCAACCCAAAATTTGAAATTGTACTGCAATACACTACGTGTTGACACACACTATTCTCCTTTGATGCATTTGTGTATTCGTGTTCCTGAGTTGGCTGGTTATCTACCCTCGTAATGGGGGGGGGGGGGGGGGGGGGGGTGTGTTGCATTCCTGCCTTCGTCCGGTTCTATTAGGAGGGTTGAGAAAGACGGATGCAGGTGCTGATTCCCTCCGGGGTATGATTCCTTTGCCCTTCGGCTGTGATAAGGATTCTATCTAGTATTTCGCCTGGTGGGTCGAGGTTTTGCCCACATTGGGGGACCTAGTGGGGCAACCACCTGATAGAAGTGCTGAGAGTGGATGGAGGGTAATCAAACCCAAGAGCGAACTTGATCATCAACGTCTCCTTCCCAAGGAGCTTGATCCTACTCACAGTGAAGGCCGTTAAGAAACGTGATGCCAGCTGTCACTAATAAAGAAATAACACAATTAAATAAAAATGATTATGATATGAGGTGGAGGTGTATTAATTACTGCCCTGGAGAACCACCTAGTCAGTTTCGTGTGCGCTTCCAGGGTCCTTGTACAGGGTTGCCCGGTTGGCTTATGTGTTGGGACAAAATCAGTTGCAGTGGTAATTACCTTGTTGCTTTGTACAGTTTAGTGGGGATGACTATAATAAGGACTTCCACAGCTGCAGTATGAATGTGGCAAGTAGTAGGGCAAGTTATCTTAACGGATCCCTGCTGTGATGTCGGTTTCACTACTGGCTCGGACACTGGGGGGATTAAATAACTTACGCGCTCTAAATCTGGCCACAGTCAACAGATCCTTAACAGTGGGACCAGGTAAGAGTTGTAACAATTTCCATCAATTGGAGGGACTTCCCTAACTGGTTCGACGAGTTTCACAATGGGTTGAGGAGGCAGTAACGTAGGATTACTGGGGGTGCTTGACGGGGGTTAATTAGTCTAACTGCTAGCTCCCGGTGTGGTGCACGACAGGCTAGTCATCTGATCCGGCTATTGCATCCATCTCCTTTCTTATGCATCTGATTATAGAATGGAATTTTGGTAAATTCAATCAATCATTTTAATTGGCTCTTAAGCAATCTGATTATGATGACAGGCTCGTGAACTAGTAGCAGGCGCTCAAGTCCTACTGGGTGAAGTCTTGTGCAGACACAGCGAGGTAATGACATTACAGGACTAACTAGATGCTGATAATTTATACAGGTATGCTCGGGTGTACCGGACACACCTCAGGAGTTCCCGGTCTTATACAGACTAAAACCTTATTCAGGCACCAGAAAACCTAAGGGACTCAGCCCACTCACGCTTTGTCTGCCAGAGTCGCTCAATTATTGAGCCACCAATGCAAGTAAATAATTCACCAAAAAATACGTTACATGGAAGTGAATAACTACGTCAAAGGTTAAGTTTAGCACAGCGTATTTATTACTGTTTCGTGAAAACAAAGGGGATATACGGTTCTGTATAAATTTGTCTAAAATTAAATTTTTTTACCTTATATTAAGTCAGTCGAAGGCTAACTTGAGCATTCAAATTCAAACCTAGAAAAACTCCAAAATGCTATTCACAATTGACAGCTAAATAACGAGTGGTGGTTATTTCCAGAAGGGACGACGTTAACGGCGTTGAGGGGGTGTAGGGGTAAGAATGTCGCAATGACTTTGGATATTTGCCAGGTGGTTATCTCCGTGGGATGCGGAGTAGGTGTTCGCGCTTCTGGAAGAGCTGTCTTCTGGCTGCTGGAGTTCGAGAGCAAGAGTCTTTTTAAGCTAGAGGGCCTTCTTCAGACTGGAGAATCTTACAGACCTTGAATCTTATGCAGACCTTGGAGAGCCCACTGACCATATACGGGCCAGCCGGTCGATGTAGAGTTGCGAGAGCAGTTTTGCTTCTTATAAACCTGAAATCGCAGCTTGATGGCTGTCACAGGGGTGCGCGGTTTGCTGGCCTTCCATTCCTGGGGTTGGTTATTACAGGGCGGAGGGCTGCGCCACACATTTCTTATCGCCCTGGCTGGAGGTTGCAGACATTTACCGCCTCCCCACGAGGCTTGGTGGCGATGACACTGACTGCAGGGGTGCGGCACTCCTGCAGCGCCTCTATCTTCTCTTACTCTGGCGTGTCCGTGGCTCGACGGGTAAAACAAGCCTCTGCTTCAGGGGTGGCAACTGCATGTTGATTTCTGGGTGGGCAGTACAATCTCGTTACATAACTAATTATCCACGTGTCTGTAGTTGTCCAATCTAGGTGGAATCAACCAAGTTTAATTGCCTGTCTGAGTGTAACTTCCCCCATAACTATCAGCGCGTGATGGGGCAGTCAAAGAAGAGCACGCATGCATGCTGCGCAGTAGGGCAGCATGCATCAGTGTATATGCAAGTACAGTGGAAACTATCCAACACAGAAAAATCTGTTTTTGCCAAACCCAATATCTAATTTTTACCCCATTGGTTGATCAATATTTTCTATAGCATTACTGAAAATTACAGGCTCCAATTAACAACAAGTATGTACCGTGCTCACCGTGGCATACCAAGTCTGTATACAGTACATTATGTACACATGCGCAAGTAATACTGTCAGATAACACAAATAAAATAAATTTCCAACACACACTGTTTTTGCTTATGTCTCACTGCCCTGCGCTTGATCCTATTTATGTAATTTACCACTCCCAAAATAACTTGTCAATTTCATCACAATGCCACACTTAACTTGTACTTTGTAACAAAAAATAATGAATAACAGACATCTCGCACTACAAATGTATTGAGAGCATGAAAAAAAGAAAGTGTCAATACAGAATGTGTGTATTAAATATGTACTGTAGAATTTTATAAGACGTTCAGCAAGCAATTGCAATATTTACGGTGGCAGCCATGTTAGTAACAAACGACCAGCAACCACAAGAAACAGCAGTGCCATACTTTCGAGGTAACTTATTTACTGGCATAATTCTCGCACCTTTTTTTATTTTTTTTACAGAATTTTGGTGCAAAAAATTAGGATGGGTGAAATATGCAAGGAATCGCCAAAACATGTGCATGGAAACATTAAAATGAGATTTACCGTACGTTTGTGTCCAATTGCTGGCTGCTTTTTATTGTCAATTGCAATAATTATAGGAACAAAATAAAGAATTAAAGGGCAATTGTTAGTATTACTGCACATTGATATTATTTTACAGTGCAGCTGAACGTAGAAAAAGGCATGTGTAAACACCTGTAATGGAAATGCACCCGTTTTCAACATGGCGGCTTAGTAGGAAAAAACAAAATAGTCCTACGTACGTTTCAAAACATCCAGCAAGACCATATGGTAATAAATATGCCTGTGTTTATGGAAACATTATTAGAAAATCTAACTTCACACGTGAAAATACAGTAAAACCAGCAATTTTTACCCTTTAAACTCTTGTACAAACTAAACTTTAGCCGCACACAGCATAATGTTCCACGTATCTTCAAAATATCTTCTGCCCTTGCTCATATTGATCTAGTGATACTGTTCTAACCAATGTCAGGGCAGTATTCATTAACATATCTTGAGCTCTAGCTTCGTAAAGACGATCTGAACTGGTGTCTCAAGTGCGTATTTACATTTCATGAACATCGCTTAAGCTTGCCTCAAGCACAGGCAAACAAGGCTGTCTTCATAAAGACTGTTTTATTTTTATGCGCCTTAATACTGAATATTTCTGTTACATAGTGGCTGCTTAAGATCGCGATTTCGAACCACATTTCATGGTCATTGAGACCTTGCTTAAGATGGCAAATAAGCTCGTCTTCGCCAAGTCAACTGTAGACGTGATTTGAGACTGGTTTTTTAAATGGCGGACGCTGATTGGAAAACTTCATCAAATTTATGCAAACTGGCGAAAGCAAAACATGAGTTAGGTTGAAATTAATTATTTAATTACACATTTGGACTCAAATATAAAATTGTTCTGCTCTGAGAAAGCCTTTACAGAACCGTAGTTGTACAGATACAATAAATTTTTGAATGCAATTCACATAGCAGAACTTAAATTCTACTAATGACAAAGTTGAAACTAGATAGAGCTAAATGCAATACAAGGTATCTGAAAGAAAAATTGTTTTTCTTTTCAAATATAACAGTAATTTACAGTAGGTGTTCATGTGGAAACAAAATATGTTTTATACTGTGTGTTGAATTGAAAATAAAAATTGAAGTTTTATAAATATATTATACACTGCAACTTTTGAGTCAAAATATTTTCTGCCTGCTTGTGTAAAATATCAATACAGTTTAATTTTCAAATTCTTTTTACACTCATCCGCAATAGTTTGCTAAGCGAAAAAAGCAATTTTGTAATTTTTCACTACACTAACATAACTTTATACGTTTTAACCTTGTTTTAATGGATTTGCAATACTTATGAATAATTTGAAATACTTTATTTGGCAGTTAATATACACGTATCACGCATACATTACATTGTGGTTACAAAAAATAAGTATTTATTTATATTTAGCATCTTGCCGCCATGTTTCATTTTATTTCAAGCCTTTGTAGCCGGTCTTAAGCTCATAATTGACCAAGCCGGAAGTAACAATATATAAGCTACAGCTTGAGCATGCCACCTTCAACAAGATAGTCTTGTTTGTGGACTATGAAACGTGGTGCAGAAATAACACTGTCTTGAGAAATAAAATGCTCTTGACAAAGATTATCTTAAGCTCAGCCTTGAGACAAGAATATGAATACCACTCTTAGTGCTCCTATTATAATGGCCATCTTGTGAAACATAAATGCTTATCGCAGACTGCTCCAAGTATGTTCAACCCAACATCTGCTTGAGCTTGTATTGTTCCAGTGTCGTTCTAACTAAACGCTAGTGCCCCAATATTATAACAGCCATTTTGTGAAACCTGAACAGAACGTGCAAGCTGTCTGTTTACTTTACTTGCCGGCGCTAGCGCAAATAAAACATTTTTACAGGCACAAAATGTTCAGAAAGCTAACAAATACTGTAGCTGAAAGGGGTTTGGTGTCTCATTACTATTAATTATCCAATGCACATCTTTCACAGTTATGCACGTACACATTAAAACATTTAGAATAAGGTTTAGAACAAATGGGGAAATGTAATGTAGGTGGACATGCCGCTGAATATAATTCATGTGTGTGTGCCCTTGTTTATAATGGCAGTTTAAGTAAAATAAATAGGGTTAGGAAACACTTGCTATTTTGTCTCGTCGAGAGAAACATGTACGAAATATGAAAGGAATTTATTTTTTTCCCAGAATTCGACACCATAAAATTAGGGTGAGTGAATTATGCCAGTACATGCAGTATTGATTCTCAATGTGATGTTGCAACAACACTGAGGTTTTCAACTTAAATATTTTTCCATGAAAAATATGAATGCAGATATTTAGAGATGGGCCATTCTATACTTTGATACCTCGATACTGGGCAGAATCGAAAGTATAGAGTATGGCGATGTGCATATCAATATTTTTTTTATCAACATAGGTATATGGCTTGAATCAACATGGATGCTTCGTCTGCCATTTTCCTTATTGTCACATAGTGGCACCATTAATTTTGTTTTCAGCAGTTTACTAGTTTCGGAAAGCCCGTGAAGCGTCATATTTCTTTCATGATTCAGCTAATTATTTTATATCGATGGCAGAGAAATGTGTAGTAAGAATTGCAATAGAACATGTATTCACGAGTTGCAAATAGTAATTACGAACAGTAAGTCCGCGTGTATTGTAAATAAAGAGTTTTGAAAGTGTATATTGTATATAATATATTTTCAAACTGCTATTAGAAGGTTTTAAATGTGCGTGGCCAAAAAAACCACCTTTTCAACTCTTTTTTGAGTGTAAAAATAACACTTGTAATGCAAGGAAAACTAACTTCTCCAAAAATATGTACGTCCCAAATGTGTAATATTCGAATTACCGTACAAAATACATATTTATCACGTGTCGTTCGGTGAGGTTAAAACTTGACAAGTTATAAAATAGTCTGAATGTTTCTTTCATGCGAGCAAATTTGACTTGTCCACTAAAATAATATGTAATTAAAGATGATGCAGGCCATGTCCGAATCGACACATTTCGTTACTTAGTAAATTCCTTATTTGGTAAATATTAATTAGGATGTTGTAGACAGTCTAGTGCCTATCAGTCACTGCAACACAACATTAATACATTAGGCCTAATAGTGTAAAATATTTTTGTCTAAATTTAATGCTTAAAACATACATAATATTTCTGGAACAATTGGAATACCACGAATACGTTAATAAGAAAGATTATGCAATAACGACTAAAAAATTAAAAAAACCTTTTATCTGCTCTGTGTGTGTGTGTCATATATATATATATATATATTATATATATATAAAGCATATGACTTGCTTTTTAAAACATTGCTAGTGTATTTTATGTACGGTTATATGTTTAAAAAGTCATTTTATTTACCCATTTGCACACATGTTGTAAAAAGAAACATGATGCTGATATCATTTTGTATTTTTGCCAACATCAGCTAGATTCAAAATACGCTGTCATTTTGTCAACAAAATCTGCCAATTCGGACACAGCCTCAGTCTCTTAAGAAAAGGTGCAAAAAAAATGCAGTCTCACGAAAGACGTTAAACTAAAGTCTCTCCTAACCCCATCCAATCCACTAGCAATAAAATTAATGGTGGCCCAGGAATAAGTCTTAGCCATTAAAAAACAAGGTAGGTTGGAATGGTAACCTACATTGATCATAGCATTGTTTACACTCATTGTTTTATTCATAGACAGAGCAGCTGTGGCACAAGGATACATTGTGGCACTGCTAAGTTTCTAGAACTGTCAAAAATTATTTTCGTTATTCTGAATGCAAGTAAACTATGTATTTTTTTTCTAAATGCCATGTGTTTACAACCAGTATTTCATATTTATTGCACATGTTTTGTGTTTACACACACTGTGAAAACTACCAATGCAAAACAACAAACAGAATAATACATTTATCTTGCTTCTGGTAGCGGAAGAATTGCTATTGTTTTATATCTGGCGATAAACAGTTCCCACATTTCCTTTATCTGACATAATCCACAAAAAAATTTAATGCTTGTTTTTCTAAATAAAATTTATAAATAATTAAGATTTATTAGTTTGAAAATTGACATGCATGATATGCTTTTTTAATATCATAAAAATATTTATAATTTGTTAACACTTGATAGGCCTACTGCTAAGGTATACAAATTTATTTTGATCATCTGTGAAATTATCTTGCGCGATTTTTCTCTAATTTTAAACTTTATCATAAATTTGGCCGAGCACAATGAAAACTTAGTTTGCAAAAGTTTGATTGCATTATTGAAATTTTTTTACTTAGAGTATCGGTATCTAGTATCAAGGGTATCGAGCTGAAAACTGCATTGAGTATAGAGTATCGAAAATATGGTATTGTCCCACCCCTAATATATTTATACATGTAACTATTATATATACACGGAAAGTTAACAAAAATACAACCCAAAATTATTCACTGCACTTTATAAATCACAATATTTAATACATTCTTTTTCTTAGCTAGTAACTGCGACATGTTAGTTTCCCTATGGATAATACTTCTGCTATGTCGGCAGCTATTTTCTGTGCCAGTGGTTTCAAAAGAGGTGTATATATACAGTTTGTATTTAGTTTTAGCGTGAGTACTGGAAAAAATTAGAGTGCATTGTTTATGTGCATTTTTTTTTACATACAAGGTCAACACATTTTGTTTCCCTTGGGAAATATATCAGTGTTCTAGTTTTACTGTACTATGAATGTTTTTTTTTAATGTGTCCATTTTTATTGTATTCTATCAGTTAAATTTGACAAACACCTAACATAGGCCTATCAGTATGTTCAACAAAGTTTAACAAGATTTGCTTGTTTTTACTAATTATGTCTCTTCCACATCTACAAAATGTCCCCGTCTATAGAATTTTTATGTCAGTCCCATGAAATTCTATGGATAGAGGTTCCACTGTACAGTAAGGCTTCCAAGCGCCTTCAAGAAATTGCCAGAGCCAGGCGCCTAGCATAACAAAGTGTAAAACAGTGTAGTTAAATTCCTTTCTTTTAACACCAACCTCACAGATATAAAATGATCATAATTAAAATTTTCAACTAGTTATTTAAATTCCGGAAATTTTTTGGAACCTCTAAGTGGTAAGTAGGAATCCACCCATTTGATTTGGGGGGGGGGGGGAGCGTAACTGATTATCACATATATTTTAAACACTCAAATACTCTTTGTAGCTTGATAACACACGTACACACATAATCGTGCAAGTGAAGAAACTTTAAGAAAAACCAATTTTAGACTACACAAACATGAAATTCAACTTGCAAAAGAAAACGCATTAAATCAAATAAAAGCACAAGAAGATTAAACCCTGACATTGCCTGAAAATACTTATGATAAAATATTTAAAGACAATTAAGCTGCTGCTAGATATAATTAAAATCAGTAAGATAATGGGATGGCTGTCCTGATAGTTTCAAAAGTTACGTCTTAAAATTCATTAACAGCAGTAAGAGTTCCGTGAGCACTTTTGCTATACTAATATCTTCAAATTTTACAGTTTAAAACTCTGGTAAGTACAAGTTCACTTAACATCTGTATAATGATGCGTGCCGCATATACAACTAATCTACTACAATTATGACTCATCGCCCAGGCACCTACTACCAAAACTACACTCGGGAGTGACACATTGCCTACCCTACAGGCAACAGGAACTTATTAGCGAATTCTCTTCATCTGAAGGATACGCCACCTGACAGGCATGCCGCTCCCCCCCCCCCCCCCTCCCCCTGCCTCTTTGGCACCATTAATGGGAGACCTTCCTGCCAAGAGGATTCAGTAGATGAAACCCTTTGCAAAGGCTGGGGTGGAATATGCTGGTCCGTTTACTATTAAGCTCACCCGCACTCGTCGCCCAGTGTTGTTAAAAAATTATCTTTGCATATACCGATGTATTTCTAGGTGCATACAGACGCTTTCTTGCCTGTCGTGGCAGGTCATCTGACCTATATAGTGACTGTGGAACCAATTTTGTGGGCGGTAATAACCATCTGAATGAGCTGCGACAGCTGCTTGCTTCTCCCAACCACCAACAGACCATGGCAAGCTCCTTGGGGTAACTTGGCATTTTAATCCCCTGCAGCACCTCACTTTGGTGGATTATGGGAAGCCAGAGTTATGTCGGTCAAGTACCACTTCGAAATTGTTGTACAGTAAAACCTTGTTAATTTTAAGTGCTCAGGTCCTAATTTTTCCACTTTGGGGAAAAAAAAAAGTTTGTGTATTAAAGAAATGTGTGTTAGAAGTCTAGCTAGTCAAGAACAGATCTCTTGGGAGGCATGCATGCTCCAGAAATACTCTGGTGATCCCAGATCTTATTCAGACGATAGCCCTCTTCAGGCGTCCGGATACCAAAGCAAGTTAGGCCCGCACATGTCAAGCCCAAAAACGGTTACATTATTAAAAAGATAAATTATAAATCATTGCCAGTACAGTATGTACTTAAAAATTTCAAATAAGCAGGACTATAACTATAAGATTTATTTTTAGATAAAAGTGTATTTATTCAATACGTTGGGAACAAGGGGATGCATAGCTCTGTACATGAATAAAATTAATTAAAATTTTTATCCAAATTTAAAGTTTACAGCAGGTGAAGGCATACCTGTGATGAATAAAACAGAGTTAAAATTTCTAAATCACAAACTGATTTGCATTTCAGGGGTGGCAGTCCAGAAGGAACAGCACAACCTGCTACCGTGGAGTTTGAAGGATTGAACTTGTGGGTAAATGGAACAGGTAGGGTCGTCGTGATACCTCCGGCTGTTGACGCCATCTTTAGCTGTGGACGACGTGGGTGTATTAAGAGACATTCGGTTTTCTGGCATTCTGGCAGGGTTTTCTCAGTGTGCTTCACTAACCTAGTAAGTGCATAACTCTGGTTGGAGAGAGGGAGAGCATGTACAGTCTCCTTGAACAGGGCCGTAGCCACTTCTCTGTTGGTGCTTCGCAGTGCCCCAGCTGAAGCGTCTCGTGCAGACTGGAGCCCCTCGACCTTACTCAGGTCAGAGGGCTGACAAAACTCTCTAGCTGCATTTTGGCATCTTTTAATATACAGAAATTTCTGCTTGTAGGCTGTCCAAGGGGTGGGGGAATAGCTAGCCTCGCCTCACAGGCTCACGAGGCTCAGGTAATAGGAACAACATTGTGTGAAGGGTGCTGCCCTCCTGCAGCATCTCTTCCAACTAGTTTCTTTTGCTCAGGCGTGTCGGCTCGGTGGATAACAATTTCTCAGATGTGAGTGGAAAACTGCATGTCTGCTTTTGAGAGGGCAGTACATTTTTTAATAATTTATCAATGTGTGTGTAATTGTCCGTTGAGCTAGAATCAACCCTGTAGTCACAGGAATCACTATCTGCCGGGGTGTGACTTGCCCCTGTGAGATTATTTGCTGAATGATGGAGCAAATTATGAGACCAGAGGGTGCATGTGCAATGTGCAGAGTGTGACATGCATTACCTTGCATGCATGTTATTGCATGCAGGACCAAAATAGTCAAAACAGTCATGGATGGATTGGACCTCACAGAGCATTCAAATGATGTGGCACGTGGTGGCAGCATAGCTGCCAACCTCAAAAAATAAAAATTTGAAAGATTTATAAAAAATAGTATTCACACCTTTTTTTTTACAGTTATACTCATGATCATGCAGATCCTTTTGTAAGGATAAATGAACAGCAGATGGTCTGTTTAAAAATCAACACTGATGGTAACTTATGCTCAACAATGAATGCAGTAAAGCATTCTTCCCTAACTGCACTAAAATTGCCATTCTGCACACTGAAAAAGATATAGCAAAAAATTTGCTTAAGACGTTCCCGCATAATAGGGTTTCCCGCCTAATATGATGTTTTTAATTCCCCAGATCTCCATTTAGATTTATACGAGTAAATGGCATTTAAAAGGTTTCTGTTGAAGAAAACTAACCCGTTCAAAAAGTAATTATTTATAAACAATAAATAAATAATATAATTTTCTGATATACATCGTTCAAAAAGACATAACAAATAATTTATAAACTTTTGGCGATACTGAAACCTGAGCAGCACAGGGTCCAAGGAAGTTTTGATGAAACCTAAAATGCATGCCGCAGAATATTCCCCACGTATTCAACCAATCATCTGCTCGCGCTCGTATTGATTCAATGTCTCTGTTCTAACTGAATACCAACGCCCCAATATTGTAACGGCCATTTTCTGAAAATGGAACAGCAAGCCGAAAGCTGATCCACAACACTGGCTGAGCATTTTACTTGCCGGCGCTAGCTCAATAATACGTATTTTTTTAAGGTGCAAAATCTGTAGAAAGCTAAGAAATACTGCAGTTTCAAGGGGGTTTGGTGCCTTGTTAATTAATATTAATTATTCAATGGACATTTGTCATAGTTACGCATGTATACATTAAAACTAGAGTTGTTCCGAAACCATGTTTTCCAATACTGACACCCCGATACCAATGCCCTTCACACTGAATTATAGAAATAGTATTATTGTTAATATATTTAAAACATTTTTCTTAGAATTCTTTAAATAAATAAATAAATAATGTTTTAAAATACTGTATATAATTTATTTTAATCAAACACAAAATGGGCCTCCTTGTCCCTTCTCCCCAACCCCCCCGCAATTCATGGACATGGCTTGCTAGCCTCTGCCTTGGAAACAAAGAGATACACGGTGCCATTAGTTGATTGCAGGGGGCGGGGGTTGTTTCGACCTACACACAACTGAAAGGTTGCTAAGTGAGAAAGAGAAAGAAGGGGGAGGAGTGACATAAGAGCAAGAGATGAGACACCAGACAGTTCCGCCACTTCCCTCAACATCCCCCGACAGTTTATGGCTAACACTCCCCCTTCTTTTTTTCCCCCTGTACAGCAATCGCCCCAGAATTTTTTACCTTTATTTTGGGGAAAAAAGGTGATTCATGAGTAAATATGGAATTTGTTCATGTTTTCCTTTTTCTTTTAATGTGTGACGTATACAAACTGAAATACGGTCATTTTTGTGCCCAAAGAAAGTAATAACCTGACTGTCTACAACTGACACTAAAGTATCGGCCCGATACCATACCTGATACAGATACATTGGAAAAAGGCAAAGTATCGGCCAATACAGATACTTAGTATCGGTATCAGAACAACTCTAATTAAAACATTTGGGAAAGGTTCAGAACCAGTGGGTAAAGGGGATGTAGGCAATGGCTATCGTACATTGGCGTGTGTCCAATGTTTATATTGGCAGATTTTTTTTAGTAAAAAGATAGGGTTAGGAAGCTCATGTTATTTAAAATAACTATTATTTAAAATGTTAAAGTGCCATTTAAAATATTTGTAATATTGGTTACAGATGCAATAAAACAAACAAAACAATTCTCAACATGACAGTAAACTGTCTGTTTTGAATGAGTTTGTTTTTTATGATCACTCATCGCCCAGACAAACTCCAAATGCAGCAATTTTGCTATGAGAAAAATATAATGATTTACTTAGCTACTTTTTATTTCATTATCGATAGAGGAATTAGCATTGTTAGCATACAAGAGTGGTATGTTGCATTCATAACCTTGCCGATGCGACTTGGCTGTGATTGCACTAGTAAGCAATTCGAAGAGTGTATGTTCACGGACGTCCACTGAAAGTTAATTTTAGTAAATTTGTGTCAAGTACACACATTTTGCTAACAAAAATAGAACACAATATGTGAAAGTTCCATTATAGACACCATGAAATTATAAAGAAAATAGCAGCCAACTGGAAAAATCAGGCAATGTTTATAACAAATTTAAACTTTAAAGTTAAAGGTTTTATCATATTGTAAGTCCAATAATTATTTATTTATTCACTATAAGGGATTTTACTATTATATATATATATATATATATATATATTATATATATATAGATATATATATATATATATATATATATATATATATATATATTTATATATATAAGAAGAGCTCCAAACACAGAGGATTAATTTGCAGTGCAACAACTAAGGGTATAAAAGCATAAAAACAATAAGACTTTTCTAGCACGAATCTAATTTTTAACACATAGTCATTAATCTATGTTTATTTTTCTTTTAATGGAACAAATCAAATTAGAATGTTATTTGTTCGGTCACAAACTTCATTATAACCTAAAAATATTTGTCCCGATTTTCTCCACGGGAAACTTAAGTTTCCCGCCCAAATTCCGATAGCTAAACTCCAATCCGACACACCACTATATTTTCACATATAAGTGCACTAAGGTGCTTTAAAAAAGATTTTTGTGCATACGGCGAGAGTTATAGTGCAATAATTAAAACACAGTAGATGATGTCGACAGTCACTCGTTTAGCACTCCGTAGCAACACATTTCTACATTGAGTGGAAAATATTTTTATCTAAATTCAATGCCTAAAGGGACATAATACTTCCACGATCTCTGGAATGCTGCGAATATGTTTATAAATAAAAATATAATAAATTATGCAATTAAGACTTAAAAAAAAGTTTTGTTGCAAAATATATAAACCCTTACTTGCTTTTTAAAACATGCCTAGAGTATTTTATGAAGAGTGACGCATGTCAGCATGCTGCGTAGCAAGAATGCGTGCTCTACAGACAACTTTGCCCCATCAACGAGCCACATGCGCTCAGGGGCGGAATATATAAGTGGCAAACCAGAATAAATGTATTGCGCTAATAAGCTCACAAGCCTGGGTAGCCGATTAAATCATTGTAAATTAAGTGCATAATTACAATCACCATTGCCCACCCAAATTTATGCATGCAAAAGGCACCCCGTGATATGAATAAATATTGTTGAGAATTCTCCTACTCGTGGTTAGCTTCGGAAGAATTCCTACAATCTCGAGAGATGGCAGCACCCCCGTGGCCTTGTGAAGTCACTACCAGCGTGCCTCAGACAGGGGTTTTAATTTGTCGTCACCTCCACACGGGGCGATAAAAGCGCAGCGCGTCTACACCCCTGTGGTGAAAGGAAACGCTACTCTCCGCACCCCAAAGAACTGCTAATAACCAAAATTTTAGTATAAACACAACCCCAGCAGCCAGCCCCGGCAGATGCGCCAGGCTCTGCGACTGAAGAGGACGCAAATCGACCACCAGTCTGCAAAGACTTGAGTTTGCGAAGACTCCCGGCCTGCCCTGAGTCCGCAAAGACTTTTTCTAAACCACCTCAGTCCACAAGGACTTGCCTATCCTCGAGTTCGCAAGGACTCTTTCTGCTCACCTCCTTAGTCTGTAAGGACTTTCACTTACCCAGTCTGTGAAGACGTTCCTGTCTACCTGACCAAGGGCATTCTGCATCCTACCTTAACCTGCACCTTAAGGCCATCATCGATCTGCGAAGACTCTCCCTCAAGACCTGCAAGTGAGACACCTACTTCAGCTACAGGTATACCCAGCCTTAAACCCGATAATCCATACCTCAGTCAACTTCCTTTGACTTCGCGGTAACGAGCAGTTGCGTTTCATATTGCTTACCTGATTAGCTTCCCCTTAAATCTTAGCCGCTGTAAAGTTGCATTGCTATAGATTGCACCATCTCATACTCGCCTTCGCCTGACCCATCGCTCAAGTTATTACGTAGTATACATTTGCCAGTGATTTCCTAAGGCAATTATATTTATTGTATGAAATATCATTTGCTGGTTATCTCCACGAAAGAATCCCTTAATAAACACTACATCAAATTGATTACTTTGTATACCATTACTCGTAGTAAGCAAACCCCTTATTCTGACCTAGTGTAATACTAGACATCAGATGTATAGTAGAAAAGGTGGTATCCAGAGCAAACGATTACGAAGGGAACATTGTGCCCTATCACATACTACAGTTAGTTCAAAAACCGAGGACGAACCTCAGCTGATGTATCAAGACCCTGTTCCACGGCCTATTTCTCTGTATATACCCTTAGAGATCGCCTCCCCCTTAGATTACCTGCTTGGTGGCCAGGTTACCAAATGGCTGAATACAAGGAACAAGTAAAATTACTCGCTCAGGAGGATGAGGCTATCCCCTGCAACAACCCCACTAGGCAACTTCCAAAACCACAAGTAATATTAAGCTGCAGTCTGGTCGAATAATTAGAGTAACTCACCCAGAGGGCAGTGTGTTCCCTAAATCTTGCTCAATCAAACTCACCACGGGAAAAGTAGTTCGGGTTTGACTCCCGGCCCAGTCAGTTAAGATCTCGTCCGCAAGACAACGCACCCCACAACCACTTCGGATTAACCTTCACTTCATTTCACCCATTTGGTATCGCTGGCATCCCGCATATTGGTGACCCTGATGGTGAGGAGTGTCTAGCTCCCTGGACAGGCAGCCACGTTCATCCGCCTCACCCTAGGGTTTGACTCCCCTACAGCCCATAGCAAAACTGCCCCTAAGCAGCATAATACTACACCTAACCACCTTACGCCACACAGGCCTGATAAGGTAGTAGGCCAGGCTAGGTTTGATAGGACGGTCAATGTCACGGCATTATCATCTAAGGTGGTCACACGCGGTAGCTACACCGTAGCCCATGCGTCAAAAGTTATTTTTGTTTTAAAAAAACTTTTCATTTACACAGTCGTGCATGTGTTTTGAAGGTAAAACCAACATGCTGCTGATTTTAATTTTTTTTTAACATCACTAGATACAAAATACAAATAGTCACAATTCTTGTACACAAAATCGGGTAACGTGATATTTTAGTTAACGAAATCTGCAATTTCGGACATGGCATCGGACTCAATAAATCACTTCTTTTTACAAGACTCAACCACAGTGAACAAAAAATTAAAATTCATAAGAAAATTTTCATAATTCGTAACATTGTACAAACTGCAAAAATTCTGACAAAATACGAACGAATTGTACAAGTTGGCAGCTTTGCAGTAGTGGCTGCATCAGCTGATTGCCACACCGCCACCCACTGCTGGTTTAAATGTGCGCACCCGCGACAGTGTAGGCGATGCACGTTTATTTTCATAATTATAGTTTTGATTAATTAATCTGAACTTCACGTACACTTTTGGAAGAATCCAACTTTGAATTACATAAAAGGCAAATTAAAAATTATATACAATTTCAAATTAATCAACTTCAAATTTACCAGGTTTTACTGTAACAGGTCTGTAGCTGCTGCTGTTTGGTATTTCATTCAAAAACTCCTTTGTATCATAACCGAGTAACGATTACAAAATTCTAAGTTGCAATAAGCTTTCTGTTTACTCGTGAACACCATTTTTGCATTACTACAAGAACTGCCTTCTAACTGCTAAATTTACATTTTCGTGATGACACAGATTACAAATAAAAATTTGAAGATATTCTGAATGTACTGATGAACATTTTTGCTGTACGGCTAATAGTTTAACAAACCTGTAAATTGCTGTAGGGAATAATGAATTACAATGTACATGGCTTAAAACTACATATGTAAATTAATACATCACTGGTACCTGTACTGAAGCTGCAAAAACCTTGGGATGCTCCAGCCTGCGGCGAGCATGGACAGCTGGTCGCACATTGCAGATTGGAAGCCTGGGTGACAGCAGATTTTTTGGCACAGGCTGTGCAGTAAATTTGTATGTGGGGGCAGTTTCTGGCTCCTGCAACACAAACAGTAACATTTGAGGGCTTAAGGACACTAGAATCCTGGTGCATGATCATGCAACTAGTACAGTAGTATGAGTCACACCATTAAATAAATAAATTACAAAACAAAGCAAGCACATTTTGTAGAGGCAAGTATCTGTAGTGGAAAAATTTTCCAGCAACTATTACTGTAATCAAAACGTACCATCCAAAAAAGTAGAATACCACAAACTACATTTTCAAAAAACTTAAAATGGTGAAACTGCTCTGAAACACACAAACATTTAAGAAAAAAAATTTATAGCAGAAAATGCTAGGTGCATTAAAATTTTAGACGGAATTAAAATTCCAAATTCTGTGTAACAGGTTGAACAACGCAGTACGCTGGGGCGGGGAAGTAGAAGCATCCCCCACTTTCAAATACACACACAAAATTTAAAACAATTATGGAACCAAGATGCCAAATTTAATTAAACAAATTTTTGCTGATAAAAGGAGTTCACAAAGATTCATTTAATTACAAGGCATAAATGGTATGTCAGTTGCAAGCTTGTGGGTAAGGACCGGTTTAATAGTGATTTGAAATAGGTATATCTTGCACCACATATTAAACATACTTGGAAAATATCAACGTCGTGATACTCGAGAAAAATGAAAGATGTGATTTTACTGTATTTTTACACAATGAGTGATATGTTGCATGCAAACAAATTTCTCAGTACTAAATTTATGTCAAAATATCAATTCCAGTAAACAGTCAAATTAATTTAATAAACTTTTATACTACAAAATTCCCCACAGCTAGTTTGCAACCAGTCTTAAATAGGTTGAGACTTGTTTTTGCTTTGTTTTCCTATTTTGAGACTTTTTCACTTGTGTGTTGTTTGTATGTTCAACGCTCGTGACTTTTCAAAATGTTTATGTGCTTTCATTAATAATTTATGTTGTCTTATTCCTGTGGAATATTTAATATGGTTTTAAATTCTGTTACATATTATTGCCTCTTTTATATATACTCTGGAGGTTTTTGAAGTGTTTAAGATTCTGTGGGCACTTATGACCTTGCTGAACACCACACACTGAAAAAGAATTTTACGCTTGGTAATCTAGGTCGCCCAATGTTCAAACAATTTTTGGCAACGAGAAGAGTTTAAATGTATGGTTCTGGACATGTAATTTTAATCACAAAGATGCTGGCCATTGGATTAAATTGATATTCTGTTTTAAAATAATAATGATTTTACACCACATACAATTAAACACCTACTTTATGGATAAAACGACCTATAATAAAAAAGAAATCATCTTTGTAAATAATAATTCTTCATTAAAATGTATTGCACAGCAGTTGGTTTTGAAATACTAGTGATGATAGGTGCAACTATTTATAGAGACAGATAATCTTAACAAAATTTCTATGATCGCCAAAATAAGCACGCACAGTTAAAAGGATGTTTTCCCCTCTCCAATCTCTAAGACATGTAAAGGGAAGAAGAAAAATGCATAAGAAAGGGAAAGAGAGAGAGAAAAAGGAAAGACAGAGAAAATTAACGCAAGTGTGATGTATGTAGATAGAGAAGATGCAATGTCACTATGCTGGTTGCTATAGTCTGTTCACAACTGGAAGAGACTTTATGAAACGAACCTTTGAAAGAATCACCCTAGGTGTAACATGTCAACCTGTTGTTTCAATTACTTGTATTCCACAAAGATATAACACAGTGATCAACTATTAATTTTCGAATAAATGAAATTTTCCTTAATAACTTCTATAACTTGTAATATTTATTTTGTATTAAATGTGAATTTAAAACAGCGTGAGTTATGGTGTATTGGCAACGGCTAGTAACAAATAGTTCTCAGTTCAAATATTGTTTCAGCATAATTATTTGGTATACTGTTTGTAAATTAAATACTGCTATTGAAGCACTTAAATATTTAGGTAGCCCCGATAATCATATTTCTTGTTACAGTTAAAAATAACAGCACAAAATACAGTGCGTAGGCTATAGTGACGCGGTGTTTGTTTTTTCGACCAACAAAACTGTCGGCTGGGCAGTTTTTATCGCTCGCGCTCTCTCTCTCTCTCTCTCTCTCTCTCTCTCTCTCTCTCTCTCGGGATATTAACCATCACTAGTAAGTACAATTTATACATGTTTAAAATTGCGCATATTTTATACTTATAACAGCAAAATAATGATTTTTGAATTTGGAATTTACAACTCAAGAGATTTTCATGTTTGAATACTTAATTTAACACATTTAGAAGTGATGGCGGGTGGCTTGCAAATCTTAAGGTTGGCAGACATGTTTAGTGGCGTCAACGACGAGGCTTTTAGTTGTGTGGTTAACGAAGTATCGATTTCTCTTCCTGTGAAAAATACTTAAAATTACCACAACAAATGTGTACACGTGTTTTTAAAACTTACCTAGGCAAGTTACGATGTTGTGATAAATCTGTTTTCCCAGTAGGAATAAATACACAGTTACGCGTTTCGTTAACCG
The DNA here is from genome assembly GCA_029891345.1 of Dryococelus australis. Classification (NCBI taxonomy): domain Eukaryota; kingdom Metazoa; phylum Arthropoda; class Insecta; order Phasmatodea; family Phasmatidae; genus Dryococelus; species Dryococelus australis. Next base: position 56,724,479 of record CM056997.1, on the reverse strand, counting down.
CTACATGTGAAATGGCTGTTTCGTGGTCATTATCACTAGCCCGGTGTGCGTGATTGCAAATATTGAACGTGCAAAATTATTTGTATATTTTAACCGTAAACTGTGATTATGATGAAGTTAATTATACATCTGTTTATTTACCACAACGCAACTTCTCCCTAGGCATTTGAAACACACGTGTAAGTGCCTACGTTTTTGTAATCTGAATGTTTGCCACAATCTCAACAAATTACTACCCAGCCGGAAATTTTAAACAAATAATTAAGTAAACCTCGTAAAAACTAAATACCTATGCAGAGTAAATAAAATATACAGTAGGTCTATTTGTGTGCATGTTCACCACTATCTTTTAAGTTTGTCACTGCTGTGTACAAAAAATTAGCGACACGAATTGTGTATTTCAGTTTACTGTCATTATATTGGTTGCTCCATTTTAATGTTTGTTACAACTAAGGCTGCCTGTTTAACGAAATAACCCAACATACATCAATAACAAGAGGTTAAATATTATGTTCTTTCCACCTCAGTTGTAGCCAAATTCTTTTAACAGCTGTAAACAGTAAGGTACAGTGAGTGGACATGTTTACGACTGACAATTAAAATTACATGAGCATCTTTCTTTAATTACCCAGTTTAATACCCAGTACAATGTATATTATTACCCAAAGACGATGCTAATGTTGGTTACTTTAACGTCTGACAGCATTACTTTATATTTAATATAAAACATTTCTAGCTACTCAGAAAATTACAAGGTTACGAAATCCTACAAGTAAAAAAAAAATGCTGTACTAATATAGATACTAATAATATATATATATAACTTGTATGATGGGCGCGTGCATGTACGAACACATGTACACAAGCACACAGTGGAATGTAAACATTTCTTTTCACAGTTGCCACATGGCAATGTTTGTTTACATTTCACGGAAAGATACGAAACGGACTTGTAAGCAGATCTTTAGCAGGGCTCCTAGAAAGCCTGTTCTAGTTGTAACAGCTTATAGGCAACCGCTTCCTCTCTCACGGGCATGTAACGGGAGAGAGCCAGCAAGAATTGTGCAGCGCCACAGATATAAACAGTGCACATGGCGTATCTCAATCCAGTTTCTAGACATTTGAATAAACCAGCTTAAAAACAACAGTTGCCGGAAATATTAGGTGACAGGACCAAAAGCTTTTAATTGACGCAATATCCAATAAACAATAAAAGTGGATACCTTAAAATGTATTTATACAACATGTATCTAAAAATTACCGACAAACTCTGGGAGATGATTCCTTATGAAAAATTAAGTAGAGAATATATAGGACACTTTGTACCTAAATAGAATTATAAAGGAGGAATGCACCCTTGAAAATCACATTTGAAAATTGTAATTTTCTGAAATATCTAAAAATAAGTGACAAATGACAACACTCCAAACACTTTTCTGTTGCAGCATGACATCTTTCACAGTATTAATAAACGACTGCTACTCATCAGTGCAAACTGCATCCCTGACAGTTAGTCTACAGAGTTGAGTTACCGCCACCGCCTGCAATTGTTTTATCTACTGGGCCGAGACAGATGTCCCAATAATAATAATTACTTTTGCCCGACGAGCCACCGGGACCATGCAAGAGACCCATGGCGAGTACAGCAGTTCACTGCGGGATGCCGCCACAAGTAAGATGCCTAGATCCCACTGCTCTCCACTACGCCGCTCGCACCAGGGATCTAGGCACTGGACCTGCTAACCTTCTCTCCAGACGCCCTATGCCAGCGAAAGAAAGGATGGCAGAGGAGTATAAAAGGAGATGCGTCCTGTCCTATGGATAGTCAGTTTAGCTTCAGTTCTCGATCTAGTCTTCCGACTCCTTTCCTGAGCTCTCATCGCTCCCGCTATTGGTGCAGAGGCTCACACCTCTCCGAATACTTCACTGTTCACCTTATGGGGCCGAAGATCCTCTCCTACGCTAAATAAGGAAGAACTAGCTGCATCACCAGCACCACACAGACACGTTCAGTTCCTTACTAACACACCGAGTGTAGAGCTCGTCCTATAGATTTACACAGAGCACCTTCCCTGTTTACGATAGGGTTTTCAGTGAAAGGTTAGTCCTTACACACCCCATATAAAGTCTGTGTGTTCGTTTCAAAATTACTACAAGAAACTTTATTTTGCATTTTGAGACATTTAAAACTGTTAGTAACACTTATGTTCACATACGTTCATATATAAACTCAATTGACTATTATTTTTCCACCCTAAAATATTATATTTTCGACAAAACATATGGTTATATGTAATTCTGTTTACCTTTTGACTTTGCACTTATATTTACCGTTATTTCGGAATGTATACTGTATGTTAACTACACTTTTGGTAATCTAAATTTTGAATTTATCAGCCAATCCCGGTTGTGCTGATAACAATGAAAGTTCGAGTTTCCACATACATGATTAGCATGGATGTGGAGGACCCAAATTTCCTACTGATAGCAGCCACCATGTAAGCCAGTTGGATTAAAGAAAGGTCCCTGGATTTTGAATTTTTGGACCTTTAAATTACGCTAATTTTAGCTTAATTTTGTTTAAAAGCCAGTGCTCAGTTAATGCGACCTCTGATTATTTAAGAAGAAATCTGCAGGCAAGTTAATCAGCGAAATATGAAGTGTTAAATCTGACTGACGCCGACTGCAACTCTTTTCTGATATGGTCCAGGGACAGGCTTACTGATACAAGGTAACATGACTGGATTTCAACACAGTCAGCTGCTTTTGAAGTTTTGTACTACCATGTATGCAAATGAGTAATTTCCAATTGATCTGCAACGTGATCTGCAAATTAAATGTCTAAATGGTTTTTGAAGATTTATTCAATTTATTGCTACATATTTTTGAGAGCCTTATCACTACAAACCCAGTAGCCCACATTTTGTCACGACTCTAATTTTTGGTTGTACCCTGAGCTTACGTGAACTTCGACTTCAGTTTTCCAACAACCTTGTTAAATTTACGTATTTGATCTATTCTTTGGCAGTAACCGTTCTGCTTGGTTTAATGAGTTCTTTCTTTTCTCATGTTGATAGTTGGGTTCTTTGTTTTGTTTAAACATAAGAGAGTTTCATGTGATTTTAATGCAGTGTCTTATTCAAATGTTTTTCTCAAGTGTTTCATGTCTCTTAAGGTCTAGTAAAAATCAGGTTCATAGTTAATACTGTTGTTTTATCACTGAAATACTTTGATACTACTAATGTCAGTGGTTTACTTGAGTGAGCAAGTTTAAAGCTTACATTTTGAATTATATTGCATGTTCTTACTGCACCTGATCACTGAGAAATGGCATACCTATTTGTCTGCTAGGAAGTGATGAGTTGTTTGACAATCTGAGTACAAACTTTGAATGTGTAGCCACACTGGTGACTACTACCTTTTAATTGTTTTTGTCATACACACACAAGGAACAGACTACCTACTGCAGTACTGGAAGTGTGGCACTATCACCCTGTCTTCCCCGCCCCACTTCTACTCACTATGCATCTGGGCCTAAGTCTTAATGAGAGGTTTCCACGCTCCTTGTTTCTGTCTACTTTTCTCCCTGGGGCTCTCAGTAGCCAACCACATATTATTTTTGTGTGTTAGCGAAATGTTAGTTGGGATCTTGTACACACTAACCTACACATCCCTAACCATAACTATACCCATAACTATACCCATAACTATACACATAACATCACCTTCCATCTACCCTGTGTGGATTCAGGAGATAGTACTTCAAACATCTGTGTAATTCCTTAGGGTAAATAAACCCTGATCTTACCTGATCTCTTTACTTTCACTCAGAGTTCCTTTCTTGTGTCATTTACAGAGCTAAAGAAATTGGTAGGAGACCAGGTTTGAAAGTACCAAATTTACACGTACAACACAACAGAACTGGAAGGCCACCCATTCTCTGCCCCATGCAGTGAACGATAGACATGACATTAGGATACCGTACGTTGGAAGTTGGCTTGCCGGCTCGAAGTCACCCCCTGCCTCACCACTCACTTTGTGGTGCAGAGAGGGTTGCGCTCTAGTGCGGGGAAACCAACCCCAGTAGAACACCACCATGCGATTCCTGCAACCTACGATTTGCACCTCGAATCTTCTCCACCCTGGTGGAGGAGTTAAGAGAGGCGCAGTATTGGCGGCAGTAATTGCCACCCACACTTGGACACACACACGTCAACCAACCTACCTCCTGCAGCCCCGATTTACGTGCCTAATGACTTACACCTGTAGGGGTGTAGTTGAGAGACAGGCCAAGAAGACTAGGACTATCTCAAAGTATCCACAGGGGCTACGTATCCTTCCTAGCAGGTTTGGACTGCTGAATCCACGTGAACAGGCTGCACAGCTGAGACGACTCACCATACCTGTACCAACCGTCACGCAAGTAGATTTGTTTGAGCCACCTACCAAGTTGCGGAAGGGTATCACCCCATGCAGGAGGCACTGTTTGGAGAGAGGTCCACCAGCATACCAGAACCACAACCTAGCACCTCAGATGCACACACCACCACTCAGTCTAGTGCCACCCAGATAGTGGCAACAGGGCAGTACAGACTCCCACTGAACAGTCACACCGCCCCACTGCACTACCACCTAAACCCTCTCCACGCAGGGTGAAACTCGCTGAACCATACTTTGTACCAAGTCGACTGATAACCAGACCACTAAAGTAGTCCGGGTGGGCCCCAGCGCCTCGAGACAAATACCTACCATAAGACGCAACTCTCCTAGTGTCGAGTAAGTCACCCAAGACAAGAACAGTACACCAGCTGGGACCTGTCACGCACCACTTATCGGGATCCTCAACACACAGCAAACATTTGTTTATACCACCCACGGTAATGAAAATTACATGGGTGGCCACCCTCTTATTGTATGCCACTTTTGTACTGTCGGAATATCGGAACAGTTGATGCTGGCCTATTGAGCAGTCTAAAATAACAAAAATGGCCCTTTTGTTGCAAGTGAATAAGATCCAGCACTTTCGTTCAAAAAACACTAATCTTCAGCCCAACGTTACAGACCCTAGTACGTAGGCCACACTACCTTCATGAGTTTACGGTTGGCTGCTAGGTCCACTGCAAAAGCGATGGTGGAAGACATTTCTAAACTTACTGTAAACAACATGTACCACACATTTATAAGCTAACAGTAAGGTAAACTCCAATTAACTGTGTTAATCAAGGCCAGAGAAAACACGAATATGCTGTGCATTTGTATAAAAAACCTGAATAATCGAATTCACACATTTTTACTATTAATGGAACAGTGATATTGACTCCCAAAATCATGATAAAACACAGTACCTATTAAACTTTTCAAAGCACACAAAAATCACACATAGTATGTGCATGATTTAAAGTAAACAATACTATAACTGATATTTATGTTGTACCGAGTAGTGTAATTCACAGTGCATCGAGTATACACAGCCAGCGCCAGCGTCATGCAGGTGGCAACGATAACTGGTGCGTAGTGTATGTCGCTTTCTCAACGTGCATCACTAAGACTTGCGCTTTACATGGCAGTTAGTTGAAAGTTTAGAATGCAATACGATAAGGACTATAACAGGACTTTAAATCAGGCAACCTGGCATTTAAACAATACAGTTCAATCCCCATAAAAAAATAACCCTTACAATACAAAAGCAGTACCTAACAAACTTTTGCTAAAGTAAGGAAAATCCATTTAAAAAAAAGTCTAACTTCATTCATTTCAAAGTTAGTGACAACCATAATTAATTTTACAAAACATAAGCACAAAATAACAAATTAATCTAGACTGCTTTTTCATTGCCTCAACAGGCTGGGCTGAAACTAGAGTTGTTCCGATACTTCACCCTTTTTCAATGTATCTGTATCGGGTATGGTATCAGGCCAATACTTTATTATTGGTTGTAGACAATGAAATCTCGTAATTACTTTCTTTAGCCACAAAAATGACCATATTTCTGTTTGTATACATCTCACATTAAAAGAAAAATAAGAACAAATTCTGTATTAACTCTTGAATTGACCACATTTTTTCCCCCAAAATAAAGGAAAAAAATTCTGGGGTGCACACTATACATAGGTGGGAATGGGGGGGGGGGGGGAGAAAGGAAGGGGGAGTGTTAGCCATAAACTGTCAGGGGATGTTGGGGAAGGTGCAGAACTGTCTGTTGTCTCATCTCTCGCTCTTATATCACTCCTCTCCCTTTTCACTCTCAGTGACCCTTCAGTTATGTGTAGGTCAAACCACCCCACCCCCCCCCAACTAATGGCATCCTGTCACCCCACAAAACCAGAGTTGCCTTGTGTTTACAGGCACCCCTCCCCCTTGTAATAACACCCAGATGGTTGCCCATCTTCTGCCCTCCCTCTTTGTTACCATGGCAGAGGCTAGTGAGCAATGTTCCAGGGAAAAAGGGGGGGGGGGGGGGGAGAAGGGATGAGGAGACCCCCCTTTTTTTTAGACAAGGGTAGTGAGACATTCTAGCACTAAAAAAAAATAAAGGCTGGCACTGCTAAAAGGAGACGAAAAAAAACCAAAGCTGGAAATGTTGAGTAGTATGAACAGGTTTCCGGTTTTTTTTATTTAGGGTTTTTGCACCCAAGTTATTTAATTAAAGTATTTTATAAACATAACACAAATCACCACACGTTAATGTAGAAAATAAATTGTTCCATACTTATTAACAGGATGCCACAAATTTCTAGTGCAATTTTATTTAAATTTTTTTTCCCCCCTGGAACTTGTTGCAAAAATTATGGTGCTCACTATACATGAGCGTGCACTATACTCAAGAAATACGGAATGCGTCGCTCAAAATAGTTGCACCTAGCATCAGTGTATTTCAAAGCAAATGGTTTCACCTGAAAATGTTATGCAAAACATTTTCAAGAGGAATTATTATTTGTAAAGATGTTTCTTTTTGTGTTTAAAGGTTGTTTTATCCGGTAAGGTTGGTGTTTCATCCTATCTGGTGTAAAATTAACATGACTTTAAAACTTAATATTTATTTAACTCAAAGGGAAGCATCTTCTCAAATAAAATTATATGCCAAAAGCATATACTCTACCACTTGTCAGCAAACAAATGCACACAATAGTTAAAAAATTCTGAAATGTTTAATTTTTTGTAAACATTTAAACACTTTATATGAAAAAAATTTAAGAAAGGTTAAACTGTGTCTTCTTGAAAGGGGCTTCAATATTCTTTTGTTTGCCATCGGAATTGATGTTTGTTTATAACACGGTATGCTCAAATGGTTTTATTATTTCTAACATTTCTGTGATAGTTTAAACCATCCTTTTACACTTTGTTGACACTGCGAAAACCAAACCACAAACACTACAGTTAACAATGCGATGGCACGGGCCAGCGATCAATAAATTGGAAAGCTATGGTTGTGTGCTGGGAGGGAGGGTTTTGGGGGGAGTGAGAGGTAACAGAGGCCATGTACGAAACAGAGATGGAAGATTTGTTATTTTGTAAGTTGTCATTTCCTAAGTTTCACTTGGGAAGTTATAGACAGTCACTAGTTTAGCACTCGCGGTGACATTTTTTACATTAACAGTGAAAAATATTTTTATCTAAATTTAATGCTTAAAATGGGTGTAATATTTCTACAATCATCACGAGAATGCTGCGCATACAATAATAAATAAGAAAATAAGTTATGCAATAACATCAAAAAAATTTGTTAAGAAATTTATAAACGAAGCACAACAGTTACTTGCTTTTTAAAACCATGCCTAGTGTATTTTATGAACAATGATTTGTTTTAGAAAACATTCACACGTGTTCATTTTGTATTTTTGGCAACATTCGCTGCTAGATAGAAAATTCAAAATACCTTACCAATTTTGTATACAAAATCTGCCATTTCAGACACTGCCCTAGATGAATCACAGTCGGGCGTGCTTCAATAGACTGAAATGGATGTCTCACGCAGGTCTCTGTAACAAGCTGACAGTTTAAAGAAATAACTATCAGCTTATGCAGCACAGCGATAGATTACTTACGGTACAGTTGCTTGTTAAACAACATACTTTACAGCATCGCCTTACCACCGCACGGATAAGCATAAAACCGTATAAAGCAAAGCACTAATAAGCGGGAGTGTACTGTATTTAAATACAGTAGAATCTCGTTAGTACAAACCCTGTTAATATGAAGTTCCAGTTAATACAAAGCAATTTTGTAATTCCTGAAAATACTAGGCATTTTAATGCTATGTAATTCATTTTGTAAGAATTAAGGTTAATATGTAATGCGAAGTCTGTTTATGCCCCGCAGAAAACAATTTATATTTAATTCAGATGGTTAATACACGAAAAAATTGTAACCGATAAAAAGCTATGTAAACAATCATGGTGCCATAGTTTTATACAATACAAACAGCGTTGCTTTATGCAGTATGAAAAAATTTTGCGCCTCTAACATCAAAATATGTAACTAAATATGCTGACTGCATGTAATTGGCATGGCCACTTTTCGTAACCTCTTCTCTGCGCATGGTGCGCAAAAGAAGTAGGTTCGTAACAGTGTTCTAGCGTATTAATGCCAGTAACGGACCAAACTCCCGTAATATCGATTAGTCCAAAGAGTACATTTTGCTTTGTGCAGTCAGATTGAAGTATCGATTGCTGGTTGATGGGCGATGCAATTTTCAATATACATAACCTAAACATTTATGCAAAAATAAACTAGTGTACGATCAATGTTTCATTAACTCCACAAATGTTTAACGATTTTACCAAGCTCTAACATGGCATTTTTTAATATGGGTTTAGTTAAAACTATCTGTAACACGCCAGCAAGTTGTCTGTTTTTCGTTTGGAATGTGTGTTGTGCTCACTCTTAGAAGAGACGTTGACAAACTCCAAACATAGCAAATTTGCTGTGAGACAATATAATTAATTTACTTTACTTTTTGTTTTGTTATCGATTGAGGAATCAGCTTTGTTAGCATACCAATTCTGTATGTTGCATTCATACCCTGCCCGATGTGACTTGGCTGCGGTTGCAGTTGCACTACGTGATTCGAAGCATGTGTTCACAGACGTTAAAACCTCCCGTGAAAGCAAATTTGAGAAAATTTGTGTTAATGTACAAACATTTTACCACCAAAAATGGAACAATAAATACAAAAGTTCCTCAATAGATGTCAAAACTATAAATAAAATAGCAGCATACTAAAAACACCAAGGTAAAATAAATTTAAAGTTACAATTTTGTTTTATCATGTCGTTATTCCAATTATTATTATTATTAAAAATATAAGAGATTTTCCTATTAAAATTGAAGCAAGAATTTCAAAGAAGTGCTCAAAACCCAGACAATTAATTCGCAGTGCAACAACTAAGTGTATAACAATATAAAACAATACGACTTTGCTAGCCCGAACCTAACTTTTAGCACATAGAGTCCCTATTGTTTTAATGGAATAAGTCATAAGTGAATATTATTCACTAGGTCTAGCAACACACAAACTTCTTTGCCTAACCAAAAATATTTTTAAGTTACCCGCTCAAATTTTTCGTGATGGCAACATTCCATTCTCGCACACCACTAGAATACCCATGACGTTGCTGCAGTTTCTCTTTCTACTGAACGTTATCTGAATGAGTGCAAAATAAATCAGTGATATTATTTTGTGATATTTCTACTGCAGTGCAGTGATGACAGAGTGCAAACGACACGAGTTTACATTGGAAGAAAAACTCAAAATCATAAATGAAGTGGATAGCAGGAAGATAAACAGAAATAGCAAAGCAGTTCAATTTTCCTGTCATCACTGTCAAGAATTAAGATCGTTTCCGAATTCAGATATATACATACTGGTGTACTTGCTTCCTTGCATACTTTACTTACCCTTGACACCAAACTTGATGAATTCAAACAGGCAGTCTTGTTGGCTGACCATCCATTAGTCATATGATCACTTTTAATGAATATGTATTCCTACAAATAATTTAATAATTACCAAAAGTTATAGGGTTTAATAAAGAATTAAATAATAATTCGGACAGCACTTGTGATGTCATTTCCGGGGGCAGTATGCACAAGTAGGCTATGTACTTCAGGTGAATTTGGAAAAAGCTCAAACTCATGACAAAATTATTGCAGCTCTTGATACTCTCCTAATATGGTAATTATGTGCCGAAAATTTACTTTGTCACAGACTACAAAAATGTTTGGCCTATTCAGTATTTCTCTGTAGTTTTTCATTTTTTGTCTTGTTTATTTAATACAAACCTCATTATTACAAAGTGCTGAATTTTTTGGCCCTCTCAGGTTTGTATTAATGAGAGTTGACTGTAGTATGGTTAATTGAATAACAAAACATGACCTATGTCAATATGCTACACCCTATAGTTTATGGGAAATGGATGTTTAATGTTTCAAATAGACAATGTGATATACCTGCAACACAAGCAACACCCAAACACATGATGTATAGCACCAGTACTAGAGGGACACTACTGACCAGGTCGTCTAAAGTAATGCTTGGACAAAGCTTCACGTGTGTTTCGAACAAAAATGGTGGATCCTACGCACTTGCAAAAAAGAGGCCAACATCAAATAGTTGTATAAAATAAGATGGTGGCCACCCCTGTTATTTTCATTACTCTGGAAGGTATAAACAAATGTTTGCTGTAGGTTGAGGATCACAATATCTGAAAACAATGTTTGGAGTGTTCTCATTTAATGTTGCTTAGTTTCAGATATTTTGGGAAATCACATTTTTCAAGTGTGATTTTCAAGGGCTCATTCCTCCCTTAATATTGTAATCGAGTACAAAGTGTTCTATATATTATATACTTAATTTTTCATAAGGAATCAACTCCCGGAGTTTGTAGGAGATTTTTAGATGCACATTGTATAGGAATTTAGATACGACCATTAAAAATTAACTGCGGATATAGTTTTTATCGGTACATGCGTTTTCGGTACATCCAGAGTACCTTCTGCACATTAGACGATAATATTTTCACAATTGTTTTACACCTTATAAAAATTGTGGGTGGAAAGCACTGTATAGAAAGTATAAATAACTTATAATTTTTGGTGTGTTAGGTTATTTAGATTAAAGGATGGCCTTAATCACAAAAATATGAGAATTAATGCACATCCCAATGAAAAGATAGGAGACTCTAGCATGCAACTACTGTCTCTTACTTGATAAAGGCTGTTCACGATAATGTGAACACTTTTGAAATAAACCTTAGCAAAAGTCACTGCCCCTGAATGCATATATTTTAATGAGCGCACAGAGTGACATTTGCACCGTAAAGTTGGTAACGATGGATGGAAAATGTTTCCATCTTAATGTCAAAAAAAAGTGTTCGGTAACCATGTGTGATAAATTAAATTATTTCTTTGGTTTTCTGTTTTTTTTTTTTTTTTTTAATGCATCAAAGTGTGAAAATGAGCAGATTTTTATAATATTTACCATCACAAAAATTTCAGTTCTACTTGGCCGACGCATGAAAAATGTTATGAGGCCGATGGCAACGTTAGTTTTACATAAGGTGGAAGAATAAATAACGTGAACACAAATAGATCTTAATCAGGGCTTCCAAAAGAGCTCATTATACCGTTAACAGCCTATAATGTAACTTCGTGCACCAGCCACAAACTTAAATCAGTGATTATTAATATGCATACCTACTAACAATTATGCTTATTGTATCATTTATTCTGCTCATATTTATGTAGGTCATATTTACTAGGTTTACTTATTTACAACTTTTTGACAGTGCTTTGATACTTTGACCACACTGTTGGGTTTATGGCAAATAATCACTTCACAAAAAAGTCTATAGTAAAAAAGGTCATCCAAGGTTAAAATGTAATATATTTTTGTATGCCAAAATGCACACTATCAAACACTGAAGCACCACATCTACAAAACATGGCCAACAGCTATTTCATTAATACCTCACTTCACAAGTATATGCGAAAAAAATACTGTAGCACTAAATACATTTATTCATAATTATTTTACATTATAATACTAGCTATCCGCCCAGGCTCCCCTCGGGTACAATTTAATAAAAAATATTGGGTTGTTTAGGTTTTCAGTAAGTACTCCTAAATTACATAATTTGAAACATGTTGTATCTGCATACATTGGGCATAAATTCTTTAGACTTAGGATGATTACCTGTAAGAAGAGAGTTTAATGGTTCGGATGGAGGAAGAAGTTCCTCTCATTTAATGTTTCCCATGTAAGCAGTAAGCCACACATATCTTTTGTTTCATCCTTCCATTTCAGAGCAGAGCAATGTTTACAGACAACAGACATTCTACGTATTGAAACAGCAGGGTCATAGCAGAATACACTATCTGATCACTAATTAAAAACACCTGTAGATTCAACTTTTGTTACGTGTCTACGAGTAAGCTAGGTAAAAGGCAGACAAAAAAATGTTTTCCACCAATTCGCAAAACAAGGTCATAGTTTTTTTACCATATAAGTACACGTATTGCCTTTCATGCTAAACAAATCTACATAACAAACTGAAAATTAATCCAGACTTATGGAGTATTTAAAAGTAGCATAGCTATTACAAAAGGAATAATATTATATTACATCAGCATATTTCTTGACCTAAATGCAAAATACTAAATAAGAAATTTAAAAAATTTTCTGCATAGTGTGGAACTTTTAAAACAGAATAATTAATATAAGTGCTCATGTTTTTACACCCAGTTTGTAATTTTTATTCAAATTGTGTATATAAATAATGTGATTCAATATAATAGGGTTCTATTACTTCGCGTATGTATTAGCGGTGGCAGGAATGGAATTCTGTCATAGGGAAAAATTTGGACAGGACACTTAAATCTCCTGGGGGAATTCGGGAAAAAATATTTTAGGTTAGGTGAAGAAGTTTGTGGGTTGCTAGTCTTGGTGAATAATATTCCATTAAAACAAAAAGTAAACATACAATAATGACTGCAAGTGCTAAAAATTAAATTTGAGCTGGAAAAGTAGTATTGTGTTATATTTTTATACACTTAGTTGTTGCACTACAAAGTAATCCTTTGGGTTTGGATCACTTCTTAAAAATACTTGCTTCCATTTTAATAGGAAAATCCCTTATAAAATTTTTTTAATAATAAAAAAAAATTGGACTTACGAGACAATAAAACAAAAATGTCACTTTAAATTTGTTTAAAAACATTACCTTCTATAAGTTCGCTGTTATTTTCTTTATAATTTCACGACCCACTAAGGAACTTCATTTTTGTTCTATTTTTTTGTAGTAAAATATGTGTACATTTGACAATTTAATCAATTTTAGTGAAAGTTTTAACGTCCATGAACACACACGCTTCGAATCCTGTAGTGCGATCACAGCCAAGTCGCATCGGGCAGGTTATGAATGCAACATACCAAATCTGTATGTCAACAGCTAATTCCTCTATCAATAACAAAATGAAAAGTAGCTAAATATATTAATTATATTTTTCTCATAGAAAATTTGCTACGTTTAAGTTTGTCAATGTGTCTACAATAACGAGTGAGCACAGCACACAAAAACCAACACATTCCGAACGAGAAACAAAGACAATTTGTAGGCGTGTTACGAATAGTTTTATCCACACACACATTAAAAACACCACGTTAGATCTCAGTAAAATAGTTAAACCTTTGGGGACGAATTAAAAATTCATTGTGGACTAGCTAATTTTTACATGAACATTTTGGGTATGTATATAGAAACTCGCGCCCCACATCAAACAGCAATCTATACTTGCGACTTATAGAGGTCACTCGCATAAAGGACAAATTCAGTGCGCACTGTCATGTACGGCACGGTTCACCATAATTTCATAATAGTGCCAGTTTACAGCCAGTTTTAGTTAATGTTCGCAATAAATATGTAGTTTTAACATTGCATAAAATATGATTTAGAAACATATTTTTGCTTAGGTGACGAACTTTAAAATCTATCTGTGAATACGTGAAAAAATTTATTATCTCGACTGAATTTGATTCATCAAATCATAATCGCGTACATAAAGAGTCAATACAATACTCCTGGCATGAAACAATACTTGTATTTTATTAAAAATTTTCCCATTTTTAAAAATTACATTCAGGGTTCTTCCGATACCATTGCCATTCGCACTGAATTTTAGAAAAAGTATTACTGTCAATAAAACATTTAAAAACATATTTCCTAGACTTTTAAGTAAAGAAAATGTCTTAAGAAATGCACATTATCCCTTTCCAAAGTAAACACAACTACGGGCCCAGGAATAACTATCATCTCAAAGTTACAATACAGGTGTTGTAATTGTTGCCTTTGAGACTAATTGCTATGAAAAAAAAAGGGGGAAAGTTTGGTTTAAACCTGCAACTGTGGTACAAAACCCTCTCGCTCCCTCTACTATGAATAAACTTCCCATCAATCCCATGCTACCTGGCCAGCGTTTTTGTGTCAAGCAGCCCCTAGCTAAGCTGGGTCTGGCTTCTGAAAAGGTCCCTCCCCCCCTCCCCACCCCTTTTCTGTTTCAGTCTAGCCCCCACAGGCTGTCCATCATCCCTCCCATTACACACACCACACCGCCCTCACCCCTTTGCTTCCATCATCCTTCTATCCTCCAGCCATGCCCACACCGTTACACTCCTTTTCTCTCTCCATCATCAAGCCACACCCACACCGCACCAAGCTTCCTTCCCTCCTCCAACTGTCACAACAGGCAGCCTGGAATGTTCTTTTTCCTACTCTCCCAAACTTCAATGTTGCATATTTTCACCTCTTCAACAGGCAGTAGAGGCGATGAAAAGCAGTCAACAAACGTGAAAACACTGGCACGATCATATAAAATCCTACTCTTCCATTTTGGGACGAATACACACTTTGGATTATATATGATTTTGAATTAATCTACTAAGATTGTACTGTATACACACTGAAATTCGGTAATTTTTGTCTAAAGAAAGTAACAACCTGACTTAATTGTCTACAACCAATACTAACGTATTGGCCCAATACCATACCAGATACAGATACATCGGGAAACGGTAAAGTATCTGCCGATAACAATACTAAGTATCAGTATCGACATTACTGAGAAGTGAGATTTGAATCCCTGTGGGTTCCATTTTCACACTTTTCACAGCAGTTAAATCTGTAAAACTTGCAGTTTAATCTCCTATTTATCACACCGTAATGCAAGACTGTTGGACATGAGCAAAATAAACATATAATACCAATTAAAATCTGAGATGCCGAATTAAGTTTGGAAAAATAAGGAAGTGTTTAGTAATATAAAAAGGTACCCCCCTTCCCCCACAATTCCGTTTTGCTATATTGTGAGTAAAACTAGATACTGACAACTATTTTACACCGAATGCAGTTTGGACAAATTTGTGACCAATCTGTTAGGTTGAGGTTATGTTTTCAGGTTTCACTAGCCATGTGTGTGGCAAATGTGGGAAAAAAACTTTGATGTTATTAAGCGCACATTGTCATATTTTGCTTTTTGGGAGAATAATAATAAATAATTTAGGTTCCCCCAAAAGCATTTTTTTTTGTTTTAAAGTTTGAAGCAAAAAATTTAATATTGAATACGAAGCCGAATATTAAATATATTTTATTCAATTTTGAATTTTCAAAGCTTCACCCACCTAACCACAACCAGATCCCTTTCAAAACTTTGTTGGCGAAAAACTTACGTGGAACGCATACAAAACTTTTGGAATATTAAAAAAAGAATGCTTTTTCAGAAACAGAAATTTTACTTTTTAAGAAATGAAATTTGACAATTTTCTATAGTTTGGCAATATTGTATATTTCAAAATTACATTTACTGATAAAGATATGTTGCCGACATATCCACAAGGAGATAATTTGGCCAGGATGGTCAGTATTTCAGGTAATGACTGCTGTAACTTCTGTAGTGCATTGTAAATTGAAGACATTTTAATGGACTTTCCCATTATAAGACCAAGTTGTAATCATTCTTCTAGTTATAAAAATTTGTGTATATACAATTGACTTGGGACTTAAAAACCTGTAATGAATTTGAAATAAAATTTATTATATATTAACGCACGACGCTTTTTAACAATGGTGATTTGACGGCTTCAGCTCAGTCCTACGCATAGCCTTGCATCTCAGTTCCTGAAGTTTGGATTGCTGTTAATTCAGACAAGTGATGAGATGGTTCTGTTTACAGTTTAGAAGGGACATTCTAGATAGTGCAGATTGTTTTATTCATCGGCCCACCGTAACTATGCATCTCGGGCAACAAGTATTTTATCCAATGCTGGATAGCACCTCTAGTAAGATTCTAGTTTGTCTTCGCTTCTCATCCTCCAGCCGGCCGGTGACAACACATCAGCAAGTCCTGCTTTCACCACCCCCCACTCTGCGACTACCTCTCACCTCTCACAACGCCAGTCAACAGTAAGCATCGGGCAGTGGCTTGAACGAGTATAAAATAAGCGTTTTCGACTCTTGGGCAGTTTTTTACCAGTTGACTGCCAATTCACTTCCGCTTTCCACCGCACTAGTTGCCAGGATACCCTGATCACTGCTCAGTCTAACCACACATCTCGCTGCACTAGCAGCCACAGATTTTATTCCTGCCTGCAAAGAATCACTATAGATACCCGCTACGTTAGCCAGAGTTGTTTCTTAACTTCATTCCTAACTATTACCCGCCTTCTTCAGTGCATGTACATGCCAGAAGGAAACTCCATTCCTGATCTTGCCACACCCTGCTTAATAAATCACGCACTGTGCCAGTTTCTCAAACATTAAGTCATCTAACACTAGACCTAGCGGTCCCATATGGGCAACAATGGATAGGGAGTTTGCCTAGTTTCAAATTTTCACAGCACTATGCACCCCCCTCCCCTGCTCATTCTACCATGGTCACCTGTACTGGCATATACGCAACTCCAGCTTCCCGGCAATAGTTAATGCTGACGTACGAGTGAGTGTACGTCACCGCGTGTATTTGCAACAATACGGAAATAAAAATGTGTGTCAACTAGACCCTTGAGAACCACACTTCTTGTAGACTTAGCACCTATAGACCATTCACGATTGAAACAGAATTATGAAAATCAACCTTTGAAAAAACACCCTGGCCATTAGCTACATGCATAGATAGTAAAAAAAGTGGCGGGTGCGGATACTGTACCCAACATCCAATTATACATGCAGCTAATGGCTATGTTATTTTTTCAAATGATGATTTTCATACGTCTGTTCCAGTTGACTTAACACTTGAAGGGAAGCGCAGGTGATCACGAAAAATTACTCAAACGAGCCAGTACACAGTATTGCCAACCCACAAGCACCTACCATGGCCATCCTTTCTATCTACATAGTAGGTAGAACAGGATACCCACAAAGGTACACTGCTCCTAGACCAGCTTGTCAACTCGGTGCTAGCTCCTTTTCAACTGCACCTTTGTGCCAGGAAAGCGGGTGTTCCCTGAGTTGGTAAGACTCTTCTAGGACCACACCCATATGCTGTGACCCGAGACGGTGAGGCCTGATATGCAGTACCTACTGCACATCCGCTCTAAGTACTGAAATAGGGTGTCCACTCAGTCGACTGCCCTACACGTGGTCAACAACCTATTAGTCACAAGGAACCAGACTTTGCCTCACGGACATATTGTGTGTCCAAATTACCTATTCCAAATGCAGTGGTCTGACGGAAAGAGTGAAGCAGACTTAACTTTCCTCTGGGCGTCTGCATGAGCTAACACATGCCCTAATCACCTCCACCTCCATTGCCAAGCTCAATCTCAGGGATCAGGCACCGGCTCCAAGAGACATCCAGGACCCAGTCATACCGGAGATACCAAGCAAGGGAAATTATTTACGGAACCAAACCCCACAAACCAACAAGGGATCCCATGGTGGGGTAGCGAATTACCTCAGCTAAACAGACAGACCACCCACTGAAGCAATTGCATAACACATCCTGACAGTTTTGCACCCAACTCCATGGCCTGTACATCGACAGTATCCTACACCAGTACCTGCAGTACCTCCATGATCCAACCCTCAACTCACTGTTAAACATAGAGTCGTTGAAATACGTCAGCCAGGTATTCCTAACAAGGAAGCAAACCTTAAACGCAAGATTGTCCTGGAAGGACAATACTTTGTGCCCTGTCGAAAAGCTATCAAGCCTGTCCTGTACAACGGACGTGCACTAGTGCCCCACCAGGACTAGAACCCAGTCTCACCAAGGAGTGCCCGATCTAGCCCCGAACAAAACATCTACCTGGTGTGCAAGTATCCATTTCACATTAGGTCATGTGCCAAAAGAAGTAATTTTTCTCGTGCACAACGTGGGCCCTGAAGCTTCTGTAATTTCGAGGAGGACACATCCACCACATAAACGGATCAATCCAACCCACGCTCAGCAGCAAGCAGACTTTAGAGAGTCCCAGAAAACATCCTGTGGCACCCATAACCACAGCAACAATGCAAATACAGAACCAAGCGAACACAAGCTTGACGAGGCCAACACGAACACAACTGCTGTTCACAGTCAGATTACCCTGGAACAGGAGTACACCAAATCCAATGTGCACACTGCCTGCACTGGCATTATACCTGCCTAGGCTAGACAGCAGATGAGCCTTGTTATTCCGACAGCCTCTTATTTTGGTGAGAGGAGTGTAGAACTAGCTAAACAGCATTCTGCAACTGGGTCACATGTGATAGTCGTGGGATCCACACCATCAGATGCATATTGTGCCATGAGACATTCCATCACGCCTGTATTGGCTGTCTCAACAAGCCAATCAACAGACCAGGCCTAGTCTACCAATGTGAGGTCTGTAAATGTGCCTCAGAATACTGTCAGTCCAATCCCGACCTGACCTTGTTACGCAACCAGTCTAACTGCCTAGGATAGCTGTGGCTACCAGAATTTGCTGGGAGACCACACAAGGATCCCAACACATTTACCACAGTATGCGAGCAGGAATTCAAATCCCACAAGAAACCAGAGAAGCAGTCGGTCACCAAAGTCCAGTCAAAACTCAAGGGTAAAGCCTTCGGCTGGTGGATCACGTATGGGGAATTTGTGACACTGGAAGCAACTCAGCACATGCTTAGCGCAATGCTTCACAGACTAAGAAGTGTTGGCCCACTTGCCTACCTAATTTTACAGCCATACCCAGAAACCAGGAGAGGAGGTAGAGATATGCTTGGAGGAAAGTACAAATGTATAGTTACACTTCCCTGGGGGACGAAGGATGCATTTGACAAATTACCAGCCTATTGTTGCCTCGTCTGAGTAACATCTTGCTCATATCAAAACCCTAACCAATGGATGAGTTCATAGAGAGGCCGCGAAAACAAAAGGAATTTTCAGGCACCCAGCACTTTGACACACCACAGCCAGTGGAACCAGTAAACTAAGGAAGGCTTGTGGAACGTCGAAATAAACCACCACCACCCTCACCGCAAGCTCCACACCTACCCAAATCCTGGTACTGCCCAGAGTAACACTATAACAAAGACTGCCTGCAGCAACCCGGCTTGAAGCAAGAATGCACGGAAGAAGGGGACGCAAATTGTGTGCCACGACCCACCCTGACAGGGTCAACCATGATTAACAAAACACTGAAGGGAAACGCCTTCGCCAGCAGATCAAAGAGGGTGATCCCATCGGCAAAGAAGGGCAAGCCTTCAAGCTCCTAGGCGAGGGGACAGAGGTGCCTCAAGCTCCCTGCATAAAAGTCAGAAAAAAATGGAAGGAATGCATTAGCACTGCTTGACTGATGCAACTGTAAACTTCATCCGTCGAGACATTCTTAAAGATGACCATAAGGCAAACCTGCATCCACAGACGAAAACTGTTAATGATGTCTAAACCAGACTGCACCCTTACAGTCTACTGCCATATTACGCTTCCTTTCGAACTCCAAAGCCTTTAAGACCCAAGCAGATTTCGTTGTATCGCCAGATATCGAAGAGGGCATCGATAGTTTTGCATGAGTTAGGGAGATTGAGAAAGATGTGGATCAACGCTGGAATGCAACGCCAAGGAAAACTAAACACTCCCGAGAAAATCCGCCCAACAAAAGCATCTTCGAACACTATAAATATTGTTATAGGCCTAAATTTTTAATATCCGTACGTAATGGTTTTCAAAATATGACAGAATTCTTTGAACAGCTGTAAACCGTAAACAACGCATTTGACAGTTATAAAAGTAGAAGTCTCGTGGCAGAGTTTATGTTTAGGTGAAGTAGAAGGATATGTAATCAGTAACCAAAAGTAGAATTTAAAAGGGTTTCAGAAAAATCCGAAGATACGTGAATCTACTATATATACAAATTTCATCTTCTCACTTAAAATTTTTTTTTACTTTCTCAAAATTTTTTTAAAAATCAAATACATACGAGAACAATCACTTTCATTCTAGAGTCATGTCTTACAACATGTGTGTGTGTGTGTGTGTATGTGTATGTATATATATATATATATATATATATATATATGTATGTATATATATATATATATATATATATATATATATATATATATATATATATATATATATATATATATATATATATAAATCAAAAAATTTAAAGGATGTGGGAAAAAAATTGATTAGCATACCCCTCAGAGTGATCTAACTAAGCTACTTTACACTGCAAAATTTTCTCTACAAGTCTTTACAACCATAACTAAATTTTTCTCATTAAAATTACACATTTTGGAATTGTTTATGCAAACACCACTAACTACTTAAAGAAATAATTGAAAATCCAACATACTTTCTTTTTCACCTCTGTCAACTTGAAAGGTTCCGGCTCTGTAAACTTTGGGACACGCTTTCCTAGTTTTGGGGACTGGAAGATGTGGGGTTTCACAGGTTGGGCAGCTATCTTGTGGCTGAAAAATTCAAATCAACTAAAATAAACATTTATCAGTAAGGTACAAAAAAATTAGTTTTATTTTCTCAGCAGTTTCATGGAAGAATGGACCATACCTGAAAATAACAAAGTTTGTGAAATAAACAATATCCCATAATACACTCATTGATATCAAAATTGTTGCATTCATACAGACACTACAAAATCTTAATAAATTAGACACATGTGATGAAAATGATTAAATAACCAACCACAACATTAAGCTAAATGGGTTGGACCAAAATTTAAAGATGTCAAAAGAACTTTGTAAACTGTAGACCATTCCTTGAGCTGAATACGTACTGATACCCCCAGCATAGATTCGGCAGCATCTAAGGTTGTGTACAGACTTGAGCAATTCACTCCGAACAGAACAAGCCGAACAATATTTTGTCCGAACATGCCGAGCATTCCGACCGTTCGCAGGTGCTCGTATTGTTCCCACTATACCAGCAAACAGGACAAGCACGTCAGTGACATGGATTTGACGGTGGCAGCAGGTGCATAATTTGTGCAAATAGGAAAACAAGACAGAGGGAAATGTGGGTGAAGCGACTGTGTTGTAGTCTACAAAATACTATACTACTAAAAGGTTTGGATGAAGGATATTTTCGAAATTTCACACAAATGTCGTCTCAAGACTTTGCACTTCTAGTTAACCTTGTTGGCCATACATTTGGGAAGGACACAAAGTTCCGCAATGCAATGCCGGTAAAAGATGTTCGGCACTTACGTTAAGTTTCCCAATAACTGGGGACTCATTTACAAGCTTCCAGTACCTGTTCAAGATATCCAAACAATGTATTAGTGGTATTGGTATGGGAACCTGTGTAGCACTAAACTAAGCACTCAAACATTACATTAAAGTAAGCATAATATTTTAATTTTATTTGTTAAGGTAGGTACATTAAAAAATGTGATAAACCTGACTATACTGCTTCACAAAATATAAATTATGTTTGTGACCTACAGGACCTTGCTATTGTAAACACTTTGCTTCACTGCAACACAGCATAATTAAGAAATTGTAAATAATACCAAAAATATATCATATAGCCTACTGGTGGTTCTGCATTGTGTAATATGCAAATAAAACAAAATATGTCTACACCTTAGTACTGCACTTAATTCCTTGTTACAACAGCATTAGCTCAGTAATACTTCATTGTGATTAATCCACAAAACACTATTTTCTCTGCTGGCCCCGTTTTCTTGCATCTGAGTTTATGGTTCATGGCCAGTGGGAGAAGCCGCTGCATATGTCGATGCATGTGGCGCAGAAGTTGATGAGTAAACAGAAGATGGTCGATGTTGTGTAGGCATATGCTGGTCTACTTAAAATGCATTGTGTGGGGGTAGTGTAGAATTGGGATATGAACCTTGTGAATTTGTTGTTTCATGATGTGCAGTAACATAGCCCGAACTTTGAGACAAATGTGAGCTGAAAGGTAATAGAACACTGCATGATGGTACTATGTGAAGTCACCCATGTCTGCTTGAAAGAGTATGTCATTGATTTTGTGTTTAACAATAGACTTCACCCTCTGTGTATTCCACTAGTCTGCTAGTCACATATTGACCATATACATCACAGTAATTTGGTTCTCGTTGTCTGTTTGCAATGGCAGATGTTAAAACATCAAGGGCCTCAGTAACACGTGGGTCACCTGCTGTTTGTGGTTGCAAATACTTTAATTCCTTTGTTGATTTGTGTTTCATGGTGTCCCTCGCAAATACATTGTGCGTCATACGAGTCTCCTTTTGCATGGTAGGCTCCTCACCGAATACTTCTGAGAATGTATTTGGTATTTCCAGTGCGATATTCCGAGTATTACGAAAACCCATGCTTTTGCAGCCAGGCACAGCAATAACTATCGCAATACCAGTACCATACTTGCACAACTTCCTCAGACGAAATCACACTTCTAGGAATCCGTACACGTCACCAAGAACTTTAGCTCATGAAGATGATAGTGAATTTGTGCAAAGTACGTGGCAGGCTGAAAACAATGACATGCAGTCACTTTTGCCAATAAAGGTCGTGCCACATAGGCCGACATAAAAAGCAACAGATATCCATAACACGTTTGCTCATTTTGTGAACTATAACTAGGGAAACATGTTACAATAACTTTTGCTTTGTTGGTTGAATATAATTATTTCTTTATGTTTGTTTATGTATAAACGTTATGCTTGTATATGTATTGTCTGACATTCAACTGCAGATGGTTACTTACATCCATGTCCATAGAGTTGATAGTGTTTCTTGATTTGTCTCTGTCCAACAGGAAAGCCATACTCTTAAATGCAAATAATTTTGATGTGTGAACCTCTCATGCACCTGCCAAGAGAAACAAGTCCATTATTGTGGTATGATCCTCTTTTGTGTTTCAAGAGGCCATACAAATTGTTATCTGCAAAGAATAGCATTGTGGAAAGAAATTATGAATTGCCACTGCCAGGGTGTATTATTGTGATTTTTATTTAGTCAATTAATTTGTGTACCTATCACCATTTTTGTATACATATGCATTTAGATTTAACTAACAAATATAGGACAAAGTTTGTAAATATACCTTGTTCTTTTTACCCTTGCGTGCGATAATTTACAAAACTAGTCAACATTGTTGCATTCATATTAACATTTTGATTCAACATCATATGTTGACTCACCTCTGCCAATTCCAATAATCTTCTTTCCCTTCGCTTTCTCACAACGGAAGCTAGCGAGCATACTGTCCATTTTCTTCTTAACTTCTGAGGCCCAACATCCAAACTGTTTGGCTATATTAACCCACGCATCATGTTTTGCGACTATTATAATAAAGCCCTTGCTGAGGGTTCCATACTACAGAATTCTATTCGTAAATCTCAATTAACCACTAACATTCTTCGGTAGGCCACACTATGATTCGCAGCGAACACTCTGCGCTAGTCCGAATACACGTACACACTCAGCACAGGCGAACGTCTGACTTCCTTTGAGCATTCCCAAAACAGACAGTTGTTCGATAGCATTTGGCTCATTCGCACGCAATCAATAACAGGTATTCACTAGGCTAATCACACAGCACACGAACAGAACGACTCGAGCGTGCACGAACGAATGTTCAAGTGTGTACCCACCTTAATGTTATCCTGTGAGAAATTGCTCCACAGTTGCATTCGCTGCTCCACATAATTTATTACTGTAGATCAATTCACAGAAACAAAGGGGAGGGGCAAACTGCAGCAATTCCCATTTTACTAAGTGTGTGTGTAAAGCATGTGATCTTACGAAAATCGCAGATTCTTCCAAAATTTGAAATCAATAGAAAAATGTTGCAAGTTTATTTTACAGACACTCAAAAATCAAAACATCCTCTCAAACCACAAAATTTAGAACACAGTCATACTTGCCAGTTTTTCAAAACAGAAGTTGGTAAAAAACATTAAAATGGCAATTTTTAACGAAAACTGACGCAATGTTTTGCATGTAATTTTTAGTCTACTAAGGACTTCTAAAAACTACTTGTAAAATTTGACGCCGTCTGGCGAGACACGAGACGAACAATGACAAATACTTACCAGTAATTTGGGCACCAGCGGTGCTTCCCAATCACAGCACTATTGAGACACTGTTCTCACGGATGCTGTAGGTTCTGGGTGTCCGTCTCACCCGTGCGTACTTACAAACACGTAGGCAATACTAAACTTTTTACTAATCATCACTGAAAATAAACATTGAATAAATCATATGTGGCTAGGACACTGTCACTACTCAATAAAAGATACAAGTTCACTGTGAGACTTGTTTTTATCGTAATTATGAATACACATCAACGTGCCAATGAGATGACTATCTCCGTCATGACTAGTCAATTCCGCTTGGGTGCTCCACAGCCCGCAATTACTCTAGTGCACGCCTGGATGGATGATCTCACAGACGTGTGAAAGCAGAGCCTTCAAAAGGGAAGAGGGCCGACAGCCGCTAGAGTGGACTGACGGTTTTTCCCTGAAGACAAGACACTGTGAATTACAAATGAAACCCTTAATACATATTAACATGTGTGATTATTCGGCATCACTAATGCAAACTCGTCAGGGCTCGCTCTCCAGCACGTGGGTATTGTGGTGACGGCCTATACACAGAGCCGGCTAGTACAGAAATAATTGCACCGTACACTAATTACAAAATTACATAAACCTTTGAATGATACTTGAAACAAGATGGGACACAAGCTGAATATTCACAATAAACACACACGTGTGAAAACAAGAGCCACGGATGCCGTTGGATGTAGTCCGTAGCGGACCATGTGGTGTAGGTGAAATTGCAATATTTCTGCGTGGAAACGACAAATTAAATTCAGACAAAAGATTATTCTTTTTGAGAAAATTATTCTCGTTACGATTGCAGTGGTTACAGGCGTGTAACATGCCTGATGGCGATAAAATCAAACCTTACTGTGACCGCATGACAAAAAGGATCTATTTAAGTGAAAATAAACATTGAACCCTGAATAAAATCGATGTAGAACCCTGAAATAAATTATTGCACATACAATGTAACACAAATAAGCTCTCAAACGCAACAATGGCATATACAAAAACTTGGCGTCTGCCGGCCACGTGATGTTGCCGTAAAAATTAAAACATGAAAAATTACCCTTGCATACATACATCAAAATAAAACCCTTAAAATTGTGCGTAGCAATAATACAGAAATTACAATTAAATGCCATAAACACAGGAGGATAGCGCCTGATTCAAATTGCACGGGTCGCATGACCTCTCAGACATCTCTTCCTCCTCAATTAAGTTAAAAATGCCACTCGCACGGACCTACCATGGCCACCTACGTGGTTCACATAAGTGCTGCTATGCACGCCAAGCAAAATATTTAATTAGCGAAAACAAAATGGCAAAAATGAAATATTGTTTTACATTTCTATACTTTTCTTAGGAATTTTAAATATTATTTTAGTGTCTTTATGACTGTGTTCATGCCGGAATATTAAGTGTTCTTAATCTCGGTGCTGCAGACACTTTGAATTTTATAACCAAACAATTTAAAATTAGTACAAACACTTTAAAACATTTAAAGACATATTAAACACTGTGAATACAACAGAATACATTTTACACTGAAAATAACATTTATACAAAAGTTCAAAATTATTGACCTCTCTGCAGATGTGCAGGACACATGACACGTGCGAGGTGAGCGCAGTCATGGTCTCCAGCGCTGCTTGCTGTTAGCCGCTGACAAATTTTTCTTAAAAGATGACAGTAAAAATATGTACAGTATATGCACAAAATCTTCCTTAAATCAAAAGCAATTATAATAACTTACCTGAAGCTTGTCCAAACATATATGCAAAATGTTCGAAAATACACTATAAAAAAAAAAAAACACTCCTATTGAATGCACATCTAGTCTTAACAGCACAATATACCTGGAAAGGTTAAGCTTTGCACCTAATTGATTTTGTAGTTGCCTTTTCTCGCTTTACACAAAGAAGTAACAGAAGTCTTTGTTCATAAAATTTACCATTCTGTTTCCATTATATCACAGACACATTATCTTAAACTTTGTTTGACATGTAACCTAAACTGTGTTCTGGTATTTTCGACCAGACTTAAAAACCACTCACATTCTGCATTACTATGCAGTATTGTCACAGGACAAAATTATATGTGCTACCGGTACACTCAATCACTCAAAATCAATCTGCCAACATTCTGACCTATAGAATCACCTTGCAGAACTGGCAATAATAACACAAGAAACTATTCTATACTTGTGTGTCATAGTAAATACTATTGGGTAAAGCTCCGGATCAGCACCATTACTCCCGTCTGTAGGAAGTGAGAAGCATAATTTTTAACTATTGCGCAATACCTTCTTTGGTCTCCACAGCCATTTCGTCCACGATTACTGTGGTTTTTGTCCTTCCACAAGCATATATTTGCCCCCTTTTGTTTTGGAGCCATTTGCCAAAATATGGCACCGGCATGGTTGACTACACTTAAGGAGATATTATATTAGACCAACAACAAGGTAAACAGGCACTCTACCCGTATGGAACCATATGAAGTCTCACCGTCAACAAAAAAACTGTATTTTAACACTACTTTCAGCACACTTCTGCAAAGTTCACATGTTTCTGGGACGCAAGTGTTTTAAAATACCATTTTTGCCACCATGGCCAATGTTTATATCAGAGGAAAATGCTACAAAATGAGCGTTTCCTCTTTCAGACTTCAAAATAAAGGAAATTTGTTTGAATACACAACATTGTCATTATCTCAATTTTTAGGGGTTTTGATTTTAGATCGCCTTGAATTTTGTGTTGGATTACAATAAATTATGTACTATATTTTAGCTTATATATTATTTATTTAAACGAGTTCCGGTGAACTACGTATTTATTACAGTAGTCCTAATACAGTATGAATAATTAAAAAAAAAAAAAACTCAATTTTTTTGTTCATTACGTACAGTTTATTCACAGATAATGTACAACTCTAATTATACTCAAAGTGAAGTATAATAAGTAAATAGTGCTGAGCCAACCCAGATTTTTACAGATATCAGTACAAACAGATACTTCCCTGCCGATATCCGTTATTGATACAATAGACATGAGTAATCAACTGAAAGACTTCTAATACCACTAAAACTATTTTGGAAAGCTGATGGAAATTTTTGTTGTCACATATCGCACTCCTGTGCATTGCAGATGCGTCCTCTACTCTTCGACTTCGCCCCATTATCGAACATATTAATCATGTATGGGAAAGTCACATGTCGGAAGGCAATGTATCCTGTGCCTCCAGAGTTGATCCTAACTCAACCAACAATTAGACAAGTGGATAATTTATTGAAATTGTACTGCCCACTCAAAAGTCGACAAACGGTCGTCCACCCATGTCTGAGAAATTGTATATCCACAGAGACACTGACACACCATAGCAAGAGAAGCTAGTAGGCAGGGATGCTGCAGGATAGCAGCACCTTCGCCAGATGTCACTACAGCCCGAGCCTCGAGGAGCGGTGGTAAATATGTCATCAGCCTCTAGACAGGGAGATAAGAATTTGTGGCACAACTCTAATTTAAACAACCCCCGAGAGACTAGGCTAGCTATCCCCGCACTTCTTGGGCAGCCTACAAGCAGAAATTTTCAGGCTGAGGTACTCCAGTCTGCATAAGACTCTCCAGCTGGTGCTCAGCAAAGAAGTAACACGGAAGTGGCTGCAACCTTGCTCCAAGAGGCTTTAAAAGCTCTCCATCACACCAGGAAACATACAGAGAAAACTCAAACTGAGAATTGAAAGTCTCTCACCCCACCAACTCAAGAATCCAACAAGCCAGAGGTATCACGACGTACTCACCTGTTCCCCTTACCCCAAGTTCAAACCTTCTAACTCAATGGTAGCAGGTCATGCCGTCGCCCCTTCTGGACTACCACCCCTCAATTAGCGAATCAAATTTTCAATTTAGAAATTTTAATTAAATATCTTTTTCTCACTGACAGATTTCCCTTCAACTGCCGTAACAAATCAGATGCGAATGGGTATCCTGGCGCCTAAAGAAAGCTGTATTGGCCTGACACTCAAACTTGCACACTTCTATCTCTGCAATATTATTACCATACAAATGCTGTTACCCCGAGCAGTACAGAGGTGGCGACACTTTCTTTTTGAGGAGGGCAGACACACATTCTGGGGGGGGGGGGGGGGGGAGAAGACATATCAATGTGTAAAAGAAGCAACAATAAAAAGGAAGACGAACCCTCACTGCAGTTGTAGTATTAGGCTAAAGAGTTACTTTCGCCTAACAGATTCCAACTTTCCAGTTTTGAATAGATAACACGTTCTGTAACAGGTTACTCTGAAAGTATCACCTACCTTTGGGGGTGCAGCATGTGTGTGCGTAGTACTAGGAGTTATGGAAGGGGAACTGGTAGTTCCACGTTCCAACAAGTCATGTTTGCGCGCACACAGTTCAAAATTATAGTGTGGTGTGGAAGTTAGTTGCAAATTTTTAACATTATTTCATCACAAACATCACATTATGCATACTATTTTACATCAGGTCACAGAGAAGCATATCCACAGATACAGTAAAACCCTTCTATTACGACCCAATCCCGAGAAACCATGAAAAGTATTGGCCAAAAAAGTCAAATTTGAGGCACGTCTAAAAATAGATACAATAATCCCATGCCAACCACGGTATCAGTTATGCGCAGATTTGTTTTTGTAGACCTTTTCTCCAACAGCAGTACTACTTTCTATTATCCACGGTTTTCAGTCTGTATGGGAAACTAGTCTTTACTGATGTTAGTGGTTGCACATTTTTCAAGCTACCATAATAGACTTTGAAATTTGTTGTCCCAAGCAGCGTGAAGCAATAAATTACATAATGCCAGAAGGGGACACTGGTGTAATGTCCATGGAAGCGCACTATGAGGGAATTGGGAGGGGGGAGGCGAAGCTGCAGGCCGGGTAAGTAAGAATTCTTTGTATTAGTCACATGCCGAGCCTCTGCCTTACCCTCCCTGGTCTTTTTTCCCTTCCACTATCCCTCCTCTTTTGCAGTAAAAACAGCGGCACATTACACAGACTAGTTTCTTAATCAGTGTATGGATAACTTCAAGTTTAATTAAATGTCCCTTTTTTAATGATTTTTTTTTTAAGTTTATGTGCGCCCATGCCTACGTAATATGCTAACTTTTTTGATGTGTATGTTTTTTTTTCCCTTGTGAAGTCAATTTTATGTGTAAAGTGAATAAAGGTAGGCAAAAGTGTGCAAATAAAATGTATTCTTATGTTACCATATTTTGGTGAGCAAGGCCATGTGCTTGTGTAGGTCACATCAAAAGTTTTTGATGAAAAATTCGGAATTAATATTTCAAGTAGACCGCACTAAATTTTTATATTCCCGTAAACATTGCCGGGTCTCATCATACCAGTGCAGAGGCCAACATGCCACCTACATTTTGTATAAATTCAAAACACATTGACGTGAATCACATCTATCAGCATGTTTTATTAATATCGGGCCGCTGATATGAAGTGAACCGGCCCTAACGACGGCACTGGCGGTGGCCGGCTGGCCCCCGCCAGCCAGCTTGTAGCAACCGACAGCTGCCCCGCCCTGAGGATCTAGGACCAATCGACAGATGCGAGTCGCTGTGCCCGACCGCGCTGCAGAGGATCTAGACGCTCGCCCAGCTGTGTGTGCGCTGCAATGTATTCACTGCTAGCCCCAGCACACAATGGTGATCCAATGTATCTTTTTATATATTATCAATAAATAAAGTTCTGTGTTTTACTTCAAACATAAGGCATCTCCAACAGTGTTTAATTATATTTTAATATACACAGTCCAATCTTTTCACACACTTTCAATGGCAGTGTCACACTGTGTTTAGGCCTTCTTTACAAGGGGTGTTCCAATATGCCTTTCTTGGGTATCAAATTAATCAGGAGTCATCCAGCTATTAAAATATACATATTTATATTTAATTTAAAAAGTGTTATTTTATGCGCTACAGACAATTGAACATGAACTTCATGCAAAAATTGGCAAGTTTGGGGCATAGGGTTGGCTCAAAATCGGCGCAAAATTTTCCAAATTTTTTATCGCAACAAACCCCTTCTATTACAACTGTATTCTCCGGAACCGTGAGGGATTGTAATAGAGAGGTTCTACTGTAACTCGTTTTCTGTCTTTTTTGTCCATAGTAAAAAACACACACACACAAACAATTAAATAAAAACCTAACAGTAATTTATAATTTTATAGTGATGTATAAATTAACACATAACATGGAATATAAATAACATGGCAGTGCTGACTGCAAGTAACATGTTTATTTATTTATTTCATTATTTTGTGCATCCAGTTTATTTTCAGATGGTAAACATTTCGTTCTTTGAATATAGGCTTGTTAATACTTATTTTACTAAGATAATACAAATGCATAAATACAAATAATAGTACATTACGAATACTATTACAATACAATAAAAATGTTTGTTGCAGTTTCAGGCACAAACAAAATAAAAAACCAGCAACGGTTCCTAATGGAACAATCAGACTGTCCGTTAAGAGCGCAACAGGAACACAACCGACCGCATATAACTTTTGTGCTGGAACAACTACTCTGCAGTTGTTTTATATGCAACAGAACTGACAAACGACAACCGGCTCAATCGGAACTGCTACGAATCTGCCTGTTGTTATTATCAAGCGCAGAGCTAACAGCAAACACCCACAATGGAACTTTGATCTTGCCTCATTTAGCATTATATTACCGCATCGCTGATAAGCATCGTATTTGTCAGCAGTTGCAATCTTTGGGGTTCGCTTATAGGCTATTTTCTAATAGTGCAGCTACGAAGATTTAATTAGCTAACTAAAATATTATAACTTATGTTACAAAACATTTCTGCTTCAGAACAAGACAAGTAAATGAAACTTTTCATATTATTCTGACCCATTATTTATTTAACAGCATTTGCTGCGGAACATGTTCCTCATGTAATAGTTGTCACACGAGAACAGTGTTATTTTAAACGCCCATCCGTAAGTTGCTGATGTTCTTTTAATGACAGTCACTTTGTAAAAGAAGCAAAAAGAAAAAGGAAGCCACTAGCCCACTGCAGTTATAGACATTCTTTTAAAAGTGGGATGGACTCCGCCCCTGTCTAAAGTTAAGAAGCGAGGGAGCCATACGGGCGACAGTTACATCACGCCTAGCGCCTCATTGTTCCTACGCGCAAGGTGGGTAGTGTTTAGGTCGTACTCATTTGAAAGGTTTTTTTTAATAGGCTCTTTATCAACAGACTTCATAAAGTTTTCAATTTCTCCTCTATTTTACAAGATATCACAAACTGTAGCTCACCCTATATCGTATAATGTACAAATCGAATTTGGAGTTTCACCACGATCATCTCTCTTAATTTCCCATTTATCTGATAGGTTTAACGTTTTATGCTTACGTTTTGAACTTGTGCTTGCAATTACAACACTATACACACTACAAATAATAAGGCACTAAAACAAATGGTTATGTTCTGTGATGCAACTGAATTCAGACATCTAAACAAACAAGGTGAGTAGACATACGGAGGGATAGTAGGGGATTTCCTGATGGGGCAGGTTGCTCGGTGACAACTGACAGGCGCATCAGACTACCCAGCGTGTGATTGTTGAGTGTCGGTATATTGCGAGTCAACTGTATTCCAAGAAAACGCAAATATGTTTCTGCCACTTCCCTGCAGAAACATTTTTACTATGTAAGAAGTATTTTTATTTTATCAATAATAAAACATTTATTAGTATTTTGTAGTTAGGTTGCGGATTTGTGTTGGAGACAATGCCACCTTCCAGAGAATTTAATTATTGTCTACAATATTGTCTACAAATGAACAAAAGCTATGTGTGGGTCACATTAAATCTTTTAAAACTAATTCTAGTAAATGTTCTTTGGCAGTTTTATAAATGTCTATGTAAATTACAAGTTTTATAGTACAAAAATTACTGTGGCACGACAATGTGTGTTACATGACAAGTACACACACTTAAAGTTGTCCTTTCATCCTACTCGTTAAATTTTTTTTATGTTTTCCTGTTAAATATGTACCGATTAAAAGAATGAATAACAAATTCCATTTAGTTTGAGTGAAATTGTTACAAAAACAAAAGATTCATGTTCTAATAATATGGCAAGCAATTTTTTGCCATAAAATTTGACAAAATGAAAATATTTTTTTGACAAAATGGTGAAATTGTAATGATTAAACCAGATTATTTACCATAAATGTGGGGCCTTTTATACATATAGACTAACATTATAGTAGTTGTGTGTGCAGCATTTATGTAGCAAACTATACACTGATGATGCAAGACACGCAGGGAGAAAGGACAGCATGAATCACCAATTTTATTCATGTGTTTATGCATCACTCCATCCAACACCAGGTGCGCAGTTCAAACATTTTCCAGCCCAAGTTTTTAAAGTTTTCCTGCAATTTTTTTGTTTTACAGCTGTAGTGTTGCATACCAATTAATTGCAGCAGCACAATCTAGTATGTTACTGCTGCGTGCTAACAAATCTATTTTTAAATAACGAATTGCCCTTTTTTATAGTTCTCAATGATGTAAAGTTGCTGTACTCATTACATACATACATGTACAATAGGGATTTTATTGTACAAGAGGTAAATTAGAAATGCAAAAATGGAATTTATATATTTTATGACTACCATAACACAAAACAAGCAAACTGATTGACTTTAGGAGTATAAAAAGAGAACATGAAAAAATACTAACAGGAACACTCACCGGTTTATTTCAGCCAGCTCCATTGCTTCTCGCTCTTCTTTGGAAGGATAGTGTACCTCTCTAACACGTGTACAAGCTGTCAGACGAGGTGGATGTGGGATAGTGGGGTCTCGGCGAATCATGCTGTTGCGGGGCAATGGCGAGTCTGCTAACAAAACAACAAAAGTTGTCGATGCCACAGTCCAAGCTTATTAAGCACATTTTAATGGCAAATCCTAAAAATGATTTACATGTTGATTCAAAAAATAATTTGTTTATATCACAAAAGATAAATTGCATTACACTGTATGTATTATACACACTAGGTGCTTAACACAATGAAATACTTCACCGTCAAAGAAACAAAATTGTGGCATTCAGACAAGTCGCAGTCTTCATGGTCAAATACATGGTAGATTAACATTCAAAGACTACTATCCTTAGTGACATACTCACAAACTACAGCCAAGTCTAGCGGGGTGCCTATATACACAATTGCACACATTTGCATATGTTACTAAACTACTCAATCAACCTGTACATGTTTCAAGGAAGCAGTGTGATATTAAGTCTTTTCTCAACATATATTTACATGTAATTGTTTGTGTTTGTTAAGGTTGTGTTTATATCAACTGTTATTTGATTTTAATATTGTTTTTTAAGCCCCTCCAGAAAGATGTAATGATAATGTTTGTCTATTTACTATATAACAGTTTGTTTACAAAGTCATGTCAGACCACTTTTACATAATTTATGCATGTACTAATATTTCATTAAATATTCTGGGTTATTTTTTGTACTACAGATAAGCACTGGTTCATGTTTTTTAGTCGCTGCACTAGTTTAGGAAGATACTATTTGTTTGATTTATTGCTCTTAATCCTTTGCCTGTATATATACACAACTGTGTGACCAAGGAAGACGAGTTGAGCTAATTTATCAAAGCATATTACATCATGGGATATGACACCAATTTAGGATATCCTTTGTAGAATGAAGGCTTCTGTACATGAACCCCGGACTGGTTTTCTTCTTCCCCGAGACTTTCAAGATGGGTGGACGTAGTTATTAAGTGCCCCGCCAACACAGCTTATTTGGTGTCAATCAACGCAAGGTTTGCTGACCGAGATGCCTGGAGAGGTGTGCCCCGATGTAAGGATGGACCAGAGGGACCTACTCCACAAGAAACATGGGAGATCCCTAATATTTGGGGAGCTGAAAGTTTGCGGCAGCTGACTTTCATCCAGATGCTTCCAAGTAAGACTAAACCAGAGTACAATGCCAAGAATTTGTTTAGCTTATCAATCTGTTAACAAATCTTCTTTAATCCAGTGATAATAGACTGTTGGGTTCAGAAATTAAAATAATCAAGTTTTAGGTGGAAAATAATTGTTAAGAGAAATCAAATAATCACAAATAAAAAAAAAGCTAAATTTGTTTTGCCCAATAAAGAAATATGACTTGTCCTTGCCTAACAAAAACCAGAAGTAGGAACATTGAAAAGGTTTATGCTCGCCGTTGAATAAATTCGTTTGGTGAAAAAGACTATATAAATATTTTACAAATTTGGTCATTTTTACACCTTGATGCATTAAAAAAACCAGGAAGCTGACAGAAATAACTTACGTTGCCACAAATGGTTACCTTGATTTGAACATTTTAGTAAGAAAACCTGCAATTACCATCCAGTTTTGCTCATTCATTTGTGGTCTCGGTGTCTAACTTCTGAGGTAATCTGAAAAGCAAAATTGGGCTAAATTGCAGTAGATCCAAAAGTTAAAATCATATCTCGCAAAAGTAATCAAATTGGATAGTGTATTCCAAAATTTGTCCTGAAACAGAATTTATGAGTCTCACAATGAATAATTATTTCATTAAAAGGTTGAATTTACAAATGTTTAAGGTGGTTGTTTTATTGTGTAGTTAAGTAGGTAATGTATTCTGGAGTTTTCTTTGTAATGTTAAGTTTTCTTACGAATGTAGTTTTGTGTGAATATTTTATGAGCCTGCACTATTACCCGTATGTATAACATGTATTTGAAAGCTGATACAGGCAACTTAAAGGTTTTGCCACTCATAAGTGTAAGATATGTTTCCAAATATATTGTGTTCGCAACATGCCAGATGCACCGCACGCCATCAGGCTGGAGTGCACGACAGATATGGCTGCCATGTAAACATACTGTCCCAGAATAAAGTTTTTTTGAACAATACATATGCAATTACTTTATTAATCTAATAATAAGTGTGGTTTTATTACATGAAACTAAGCTGTGCAGAAATCAATATTTATTTGATGAGAGTTCATAATAAACACGCGTGATTTAATAACAGTTTCCAACAGAAATTCCCACACCATTCTTATTAGTCAACCTGAGTCACTGGTGACTTATTCCTCTTTGGCATGCGTGGGCAGTGAGAATTACATGCCATCCTTTATAATAACTAATTATCTTTTCACATTACTTTTAAAGGTCTACATGTTTCTGATGACGTATATGAAGTCATTTTAAGAATATTTCTTGGTGCTGTTGTGTACACAAATTACACACATATACATTACACCACATACATATGCATATGTGTGTGTGTGTTTATTACCAAAATTCTGGCACACAATGTGGTGGCCTTTGTAAAGAGCTTTACATTTCAAAATAATTTCTTACAAGATTAAAATTCAATATTTAAGCCAAGAAGCAAGGAGATGTAATGAGCTGTTGTAATTTGAGGGAACCTTATTCCCTACGAAGCTCATTACACATGCTAAGAGAAAATAAAACTTACAAAATGACAGATTCAACGTCTGGTATGTTAAGTATGGAAGGTACGACTATCAATAGTGCACACTCAGTTTAGTAAAGGACAAAATGTACAAGGAACGAGTGGTATGTGATTTTATTAATGAAGTCATGTCAAACTTGTATGCACTCATTTCAGGAGTAAATGAGATGCCAAGTCATGGGTTGAATAACGTAACCGTTTCAATCACTGAAATAACTGTTATTTGCTGGTTTAAATGCAAAGCTTGATGGACAAATTGCAAAGCTTGTGCGCAGAAGGTCGAGTTAGTACAACAGAATGAAAAGTTGCAGAGTTTAGGGTATCATATGTCTGGTTTAAAACAGAACCTAGCTACTCTTAGTGATAGTGTAGTGGAAACTTGCAACTCACTTTCAGTTTTACAAAATACTGTAACAGGCCTGAGGGAAAATCAAAATGTGCAAGCTACCCAGGTAACTTCTCTGCAAGAACGTTTGAGGAAATTAGAGGGGCAGGTAAAGGAATGTATTACACAGTTTAGTAAAAACAGAGGAAAATTTCTTATCGGTACAAAGTAAAGCTCATACAATACATTCACGTGTTCAGGCCCTAGAACATAGTCTGCCTAAGGAACTAGAACAGACGTGTTCATGCTTGAAGGGGCAAATGTGTGTACCTCAAAATCATATTACCGCTGTAGAAAATAAGAACCCAGTTGTTTCGTCTAACACCAACCCAAAAATTCTGGAAAATGTTGACCATCAATCAATTTTGAAAGGCATTTTATAGCAAAACTAAATAAAACCACATCCGATTGTCTAATTTCAAAGAGAAATTTTGACTACAAAAACAAGGAACTACAAGCTAAATTAGATGAGCTGGATGAAGAATTGCACAATCTTCCGTCAGTTACACCAGGCACTACAGTACCCAACCGCAGTGAGGAAGCTCAACCAATTCTATCAATGGGTAAAGAGCAAAATAAAATGCCAGAATATTATGTTTTTTTACGTAATCTTACTACACTCTGCAACCCAACAGCGGCCATGCTTTACCATCCAGCTAAACAATGGTCTGAGGAATTACCTACATTTGTCGGCTCCAATAATGAAAACCCGTAATATATCTAAAAAAAAAAATTAGAAGATTATGCTCAACTTTTCTGTCTAAGCGAACCAGAAATTTTGCTTTGTTCGAGCCTAAGCCTAGAATCCACGTATTATTTTGGTGAGAATTAGAGAAAGAAAATGTGCAAACATTCACACAATTCATGAAGTATTTGTGCACGAGTACTGGAACGCCCGTATCCAGGGAAATTTGAGAGCTAGGCTGCATCTCGAAAAGTACGACCCGAGGATTAAACAAGTCTTTGGAGCAACATTTTGGGGAGATGTTTGAAAGCATAAGACATCTAAGTGCACCAATGGGCGACAAGGAGTTTGCGGAAGTAGTGATTTCCCAGTTACCTCCGAAGTACCAGGATAGGTGGGCCAACCAAACTTTTACCAATCTAGCTGAATTTCAGATGCAGATTTAGAAAATTCATTAAAATGATCATCAAAAGGCTACCATTTTGCGTGAATACAACAAACCTGTTCCACGTAAACCTCCATCTTTACATTTAGGAAAAGTTCAGAAATCAAAACAATAAACCACCACAAATGAGATTTCACAACCCTAGGGTAAATGTGTTCGGTCTAGACCAGGACTGTGTGGACACCCCTATGTTCCAGCAGGAATTTGAACCACGAAGTTAACAATTTGTATTCATAAGCAAGAGGCGTGGAAACAGATATTCACCAGGATATCGTAAGCGAAACCAAGGTGGGCAAAGTGAAAGAGTAGCTGCAGACGTTCTCCACAGCCAAATGCATTATGAGCATTCTGACGGGACCACGTATGCCTATCCAGCCAACGAGAACAATGATAGAGGGAGTAAGCCAAATTCTCCGACCGACAATAAGATAGTACATCCATTTGATGCTACTTGGTCCGTCAAACCAATAGGCATGCCGCGACCAAGTTTTATGCCAATGTTGAGCCCTGAGGTGTTGAGTGACCAAAGTCCGAACATAGGTCCACCATGGCAGTTTGCTCAAGGAGTGAATGTACCACCTCCGCCTCCAATCAACTCATACTATGCAGTTCCGTAGAATGACTACACAGCGCCAGAGCTACACCCAAAGAAACGAGTGTTTAAATCCCTTAGCCCTTTTGTTTCCACCACCCAATGAAGGGTGTCCGCCCGTTCTCTGCTTGCATGTGGTACCACACAGAGCTGCACAAGGAACCTGCAGGCGTGGTGCAGTAGTAAAAGGGTAAGTCCAATTCCCAATGCCCTACTCCCAGAAAAATGGTTTTAAGGAGAAAGTGCAACACGTACTCTTAGCATCAGGTAGAACTTACGAGTATCAGCCTTCCTCAGGCACAGGCACAAGCGCTAAATCATCTACAAGACCCCATGAAGGTTCCCGTACCGAGAGATCACTTCACTCCACCAGAGAAGAGTGGACCGGCGGAGTATCCTTGGTAGATTGTCGATCATCTGAACCATCAGCTGCCTACGCCTGTAATTGCTGATATCTTACCAACTGTGCTGCATCCTACACCTCAGTCTAAGCCACAGATCTCAGCTTACCAGTATATTGCACCAGTATCTGTCATGCCTTGCTCAAGCACCGCACCCTCACACCATCACTCAGGTATATCAAAGGCGGTAGTGGCACCTAGATGCCATATTGTGGTCCCGACAACTGATTTTGTCCCTGCCGCATATCCAGACAGCAAATTTTGTACAACGGGAAGGTACCAGAACCTAAACAAAACTGAATCCCAGCAAACACAGAAGCGCCTGGCTCAGCGTCTAGCCAAAAGACATCCTCTGCGAAGACAGTATATTGAGTATTTTGACGTGTGTCCGTAAGTCTGAACGGCACGTTCATCTAGGATTTTAATGATAGACCAATCGCGTGGTTTTTAATTAGGCTTAGCGGTGTTTGGTGAGGGGTGTTGGTTACTGATTTACACCGTCATCCTGGAGGGTGCTGGTGATGTGTTTTTTTCATTCAGTGGCGGCTGACTTGCCCTACTCTGAAGCAGCAATTCCCGGCAGACGACTCTCTGCTCCAGAAGTGTGGATTGACCCAGCCGTGCCTAGCCTCGGTCTGATATACTAATCCTCTCAGCACCCGGTGGTATTCCTGGCTGGTTCGGAAAGACTGTGAAAAGTATACAATTATGACCGGAGCAGCTGCGACTGCTTGGCATCAGTGTGGCGGCATGGTCCCGTTCCGCCTACCTTTCCTGTGTAGGAGGTGGTAATGCAGACAGCTGTCTGGCAGCAAGGAAAGCCTGGTATTGTTCCTACGCTTGAGGCTACGCCTCTCCTTGTAAGACAGAGTAATGTGGCTTAATTTACGTAGTGCACATGGACAAGAACAATATCTACAGTGTTTCTCAATAGTTGCTTGCTGGTACGAGCTTGGTAATAGTCTCCACTGATCCCCCACGCTTTGCGGGCTGATCAGAGACGGAGAGCCGTGTGAACCACCAAACTTCTACTGGTTGTGCGGCAAGTCTCAGGCTATGGTCACTTCAGCACTAACTTGGTGCTCAAAGTGAGGAAATAACCCAGGCTTGTAGCCCCTCCTTGGATGAAGGTGTTACTAGTGATAGGAGCTCCGCTGTTCCTCCCCTCCAGCACTGAATTAGTGCTCAGGTTGGTGGAAAGAAACAGGTGGCCGTCTAATGTGTGTTGCTAGACTCGCGGATTCCTAAAGGGAGTCCGTAGTCAGACTAATTCGGTTAAGTAATAATCTCCCGGTTCCTGTTGGCAGTGCACGTGGTATCTTGTATCGAGCCGGTAAACAGAAAATACTCTTAAAGAAGAAAAGCTGAAGGATATAGAACAATAGATGTTTATTGAGACCACAATTAACATGCGACCCGTGCTACCTTCTACCGAACAGTTGAGTGCTGAAGGTAACTGCTTTATTCAGGTATAGGTGACCTGGTTCTGAATTACAAGGGAAAGGAAATAGTTCCAGACGAATATAAAGTAAATTACTGTTAAACTGTGCTAAGTAAATGGATGTCTAGAAGAGAAAGTGAATTTAATAAGTATAAGCGTGTTTGCTGGATGACTGGTCATCGTCGATGGAAGTTGCCCCAAGAGGCGTACCTAAGACTTCGTAGATCTCTGGAGGTCCCAGACCTAGGTAGTGCTCAGGATGTCGCGAGAGAAGAAACAAGAATGACTGGTGGAGCCCTGCTGCGCATGGACTTATATAGTGCTCCAGTCTAGACTGCCACAGTGGGGTACGGGAAGCGGGAAAGGAGTGACCTTCCTGCCCTGGCGTGGGAGTTGAAAATCTCTGGTCAGCAGTAGTCAGCAATACTGCTTCGTTCATCTTTGGTAGCGCTCGGCCTTGCCCGGTGGCGGGCGACTTGTAGGCTTTGAGCACGAGGGGGGGGGGGGGGGGACCTGCCGGGTTGCATAACCTTCAGGTGACGAGAATTCACTTGTAAGTTTCTATTGCCTGGTAGAGTAGGCAACCAAAAATAATCTGGAAAATTCTCTGTCTCTCTCTCTCGCGTCTGTAATAGTGGAAGTAGGAACACTTGGCGATGAGTCTTAATCGTAGTTGGTTAGTAGTAGGAGCAGCACGCGTCAATTTATTCCCGGTACGTCACACGTCAAGCGTAACACATTTAAGCAATTACTTTGTTATTTGGCATTAAATAATTGTAAGTTGAAAAATGCCGGAATACTGTCATAAAAGGAATACAGACTTCTTTGGCGCATTCTGTCTAAAACTGGCTCAAAATGCAAGGGGCTCTGGGTTCAGAATCTGGGTAAGGTAGGAACTAAGTCATTTACAGGCCTATAATTAATCTCCTATGGGGTATACCGCACGTAATCAATTATAATGTAGACACTGTTTATAATATGTATAAAGCAGCAATTCAGTACCTCTTTCCGATTTCGGGGGGGGATCAGGAATCTGAGGCACGCAGTGTTTTTGTCCCGAAGACATGCACGTTAGGACATGCACAATATCCTCCAAACCGCATTACAAACAACTCGCAGTGAACACTGTCCTTAGTGGAATAAGTACATCCTTTGCCTGGAATTTTTTTTTTTTTTTTTTTTTAAATTTTTTTTTGGCCATTCTTGCTTGAATGCATGTGACTCCCCACATCACACCATGTTTCTCATCTCCTGTTTCCCTCCCTTGGGTGCTTTCAAGTCCAGTGATGCGGATAAAAAAATTAATTAAGCTCTGATAAGGAGGGGCTAAATGTTTAATGGGTTACGGTGGTAAATAACAGTTGCGTCATGTATAACAGATAGGTGCCACATCCTATTAGAACACTGACTTTTTTTGGTACTGTACTCTCACTAGGAGGTGGGAGTAGCTGAGACTATTCCAAAGTGCAAAAAACAGATGCCTGAAACTACGGGACCAGCCTGTATAGGGGTGTAAGTAGTGACAGGGGATCCCCTGACCTCCCAGAGGGGACTAAGATGTCCTTGGGTTAGAGTAGTTCCCCCTCTGGTGGATAGGATGGTACTGGAAGGGAAGGAAGACTGAGGCCTCCATCTGAACTCCTGGAAGGGTTTAGTCAGTTCAAGTAACCAACCTGTAATGGGTGCAAGGCTCTTCAATTACGTACCTTTAACAAAAACCCGATGGTTTAATTGTGACCTGCTGAGGCAATGACTAGACCTGCCCGTTGGATTGGTTGGCTGGAATAGCACAGCAGAACTGGTCTATAAAGCTGTACCTACACAATACATAATTTCTTCTACCTTCTGTTATACCCACGGGCACAACAGAAGGCATAAAAATTTCTATAGCAGAAGAGACAAAGAATGCATCAGTTCATACCCATACGTTACCTAAAGTGCTAACAGAAAATTGTAAATGGCAGGCAAAAACAACTCGCAAAATGGCAGACATTCCGCAATTGGCAGGGCTACAAATGCAATCAAATATATGTAGGAGCTTTGTGGTCATCCAAAAAGATAGAAGACTATTTTTTTTCCTCTGAAGACTATTAATATAAGTTTCTGAGTACAACTATTAGGCTATTAATGTATGGAAAATAATGTTAGTTACGGCACTGCTTATGTATAAAAAATAAAGTAGTCTACAGTTTTCTCATTTATGTACAACGGACATTTACGCAACTAATTAAAACATTATTTAAATATTTATCTTTACCAAGCATAATAATCAATATTGTCCTTTTTGTAATTAAACAACTTTATACGTTTGGAGACAAAAAGGGGAAAATATCACAATACTAATAAAGCTTTAGTGTGTGGGGGTTATCACTCCTGCTACATGCATAAAATACACATTTACACAGTCCACTTTCAAGTTGCGTGTGTAGCACAGTGGGTTAATGTGTGGGTTTGTACCATGAAGCTTTTGGTTTTAGAGTTCAAATTTCCGTCATGTAACAAAATTTCTAGTTATTTTATGTGATACATTATTGTCGTTTATAATTTATGTTAGTCTCAGAAAACTTTTATTTCTAGTATTTCTTTGGATAAAAAAATAATACATAAGTAACTGCACAGTGCAATCAGCTGCCTGTGGTTTTTTGATTTAGCTGTGGTTTGTATAATTGCTTTTAGACAAAGATATTGCAGAAATAAGCACTTTCCGGCAATTACTTAAATTATTAACAGCAATAATTTCATATAAAATTACTAAAACAGTTTCACGACACTGAGAACTGAACTCTAAAACCTAAAATTTTGTGGTGCGAACCCGTGCACCAACTCGCTGAGCTACAGGCACAATTTCCTAGTAAGCCGTGTAAAAGGTTATGTACATAACAAGCATCCATAGTTATTACGTATTTTCAAAATTGTGTTTATTGTTTCTTTATGACCATGGGAGTTAGTTGAAACATTTCCCATTATTACGCATACATTAAGTTTCATTTTGTACATGAACATGTTTTATCGGTGGTTCTCCCAGTACTAGGTCATGGAGGGAAAGGACTATTGCTGGCAGTGGTGCTATTAAATCCCAAGGCAGAATGGCAGCATACAGATATAAGTATAAAGTATTTTATAACATCAGCCTCAGGGTACATGCCTAACAGCAAAAGGAATTTAGGCATAGATATAAGAGAGCAGTGTTTCCCCACAATGAATTTTGGATAGATAAACATGGCAAACAGATTAAGTATAGAAGAAGACCTGGGGGGGCGGGGGGCCAACCGGCTAAGAAGGTCGTCTTTTTATCCTCTCCTTATGTCACTCTAGGAATAGCTTAGAAAAGCTATAATGTGGGTCTGAGTTATGTTTCCCAACAGCAGCATTATATCTGGCTTGTATATATTATGATGTGGCCATAATAAAAAAATATGGGGATGGCAGCCAGCCATAGTAGCCTACATACAATTGTGTGAATTATACTGTTGAGTTGAGCATAAATATCATTAGGGCACGTATTTTAGCGTCTCCCGCCTGACTGCCTAATCACTTCCAGTATTTCAGCTAATTTACTCCGTATTTAGCAATTACTATGTCACTTAAGTTTATGTAGCACAAGGGGAAAACATACACGGAGGTTCGTAGCTCAATGGTAAATAAGAACAAGCACCCGGGAATTCTCTAAAGTACAATACACTTTTATTAACACAATTCTTTACATTTATTGGACCACTACAGAACATATACAATTACTCTTAATCCCTATATGCGATCTGTATAATCGTACTGAATGAAGTTATGTAGACTAAATTGTGACCTGCCTATCCTTGCCAGAAAGCTAAATTATTACCGCTGAATACCATCTAACGAAGTCTCGAGAGATGACCTTGCACCATACTGCCAAACTGAATATGCTCACCCCAGAAGTTGTAGATGTTGTCGGCTATGAACCCCTCAAGACCTGGACAAGTATGGTGCCTTTGTCGTCTCAGGCTCACTGGGACCTCTGCGTCGTCGGCTCCGAGTAACACACAGCATATATTCTGGTTGTCAGAACGTGTCTGGTAAAGTGGAGGGGGAGGGGGGACACGCTGCAGCCTTGTATTTATTATGGATGGGATGATGCATGCAGATACTGATTATTAACCGGCCGATACCACGACCATCCGCATCGGAACATTATTTGCAGATTATTATTCACTGATTTCTAGCACTAATTTATTTAACACAATGTTAAATACACCGGTATGCTACATATCTCGTAAAGAATTTACTGCATCCATCA
The DNA here is from genome assembly GCA_029891345.1 of Dryococelus australis. Lineage (NCBI taxonomy): Eukaryota > Metazoa > Arthropoda > Insecta > Phasmatodea > Phasmatidae > Dryococelus > Dryococelus australis. The sequence goes on along the minus strand of CM056997.1, from coordinate 56,680,209 downwards.
ATCAGATATCCTGTCCGAAAACTAAAACATATTCGGAACAATCTTTTTCTGATGATTTGCTCTCTGTTTACATTTTACCGTATTTCGTGTTGGTACATTCACCAAATATCGTGTGCATCATTCGTTTTTGGATACTACGTGAATGCGAATCAACACTACTTAGGGTTCCAGAAAAATTGTGAAGCGCGAAAAATGATGAAAATTGCCATTTTTAACAGCTTTACACAAAATTTCACTAATTGTTTTCAAAACATGAAGATATATATAACACACACGGACAACAACCACCCCCCCCCCCCCTTAATCGACAGTGCAAATTATTTTCTCAACGATCCAAAAGAAGGCAGTAAATTTGACAGATATAGGCTGTTCATGGTAAAGTGAGCACTTTTGAAAGCCTGCTCATTTGGAATAATAGTCAATAAATATATATTATTTTAGCTTTAGAAGTTAACTTCCAAGTGCGATGGAATATACAAAATGTGTATTAAATACATCGCAATATTTATCATAAAAAAGTTGTTCAAAGATTAAATATGGCTGAAGGGGAAAAGTAACTAGGTCCTCAAAAGTGCTCACTTTACAGCGAACAGCATATAAGTGTTTGCACAATATAAATAAATAGTTACTTGGATTGATCGTGAACCGAAAGAGAGCAGCAAAAGCAATTTCTATGCTGTTTCTGGCAAGAACAAAATATATCTCGTGTAGTCTTCGGGCATTGCATTCCAAACCAAAATTTATAGTGTGTATTGGTTTGATTTGGGCTGACTTCAGATTCTTGAATCTCGGTAATGTTATTTGAAATTAAATGGTGCGTTGCCTAAAGCCCACAAAATGCCAAAGTTCTAGTCAATTAAAAATCTTGAAAGGGTGTATAAAAGTGACTGATTTTACATTTTTTTATAGAAAACATTAAGTATATCTTTTGCAAACGTGCGCATGGACTGGATGTGGAAACACACGTGCACAAAACAAATGTTCAATGAAACACAAACAAAACAATGAAACACAAACAAAACAATGATTGTCTATCTACATCGTTTACGAAACAAGTTTCTATTGGTAAATCACTTCAAAACGTAACCTGTTAGCAGAAAAAAAAAATTCTGTGTGTGATTTTGTGGAAATGATGGTAGCATCCAGCATTCCCCTGGGAAAAGCCGACAATCCCAGCATGAGAATATGTCCAAGCTGAGTTTAGCACAAAATTCCATGCACGTTTTCCACGGCAGTAAACATTTTGCTTTTCAGTGTAGTAGCCCTTGTGAATATACAAGCTGTATTGAACCTAACCTCAAATAGAAACGAACCTAGCAAGCTTTTATTTTATTTTTTTGTTATTTAGTTTTTAGACCTACGTTGCACAACATGTCTGTTTTCCACTACTTGTGTAACATGACTAGGGCTGCGTTGTAATTAATTGCGAGATGCATTTACATAATACATCAAGGATATATTTATTTCCTAAGGGACTGAAAAAAATAAACCATTGAGAGAGGGGTAGTAAAAGAGAATTAAATTATTTCAAGTAATAAATGAGAATAATGGGTATTATAATTCACAGATCTAAAATCCAAATCTTTAATGAACTCAATTTGTAATTAATGCTGTATTGTCTAGTAACCGTTTCCTTGACTGTTAAGTTACTTATTTGCCCAGTTAAATTGGCTATCTTCTCATTTTATTAATAAAATTAATGTATTTTATTTCCATGCTGTAGACACCTAATACAAGGTGCTTAAAGTGTTCATAAAACTGAATAAGCCTAGGCCTAATTAAATTTAAGTAATAAAAAGTATTTCTCAATTTTGGGAATTGGAAATTATGATTGTGCTCATCAAAACTGATATCGGCAACAGTGTATTCGGCAGTTGAGAATCTGTATCGTTGGTATCGGCCCATCCACAATATTTATACCATGGGCTGAGTGGGTCAGCGCAGTCCATTTGTTAAACATTGTGTGCGGCCAAGCTCTGGCCGCTACACTACCCCCTTGGTTGGAGAAGCAGCCATCCCGCCTGCTGCAGTGGAAGTAGTGTTTGCGGCATCCTGGAGAGAGGTCTAAGGCAGCAGGGAGGCCAAGGAGCTCAAAATCAGCATAAAAGGGCATAGTAGCGAAGGGTGGCATGTACAAACTGAATGAAGGGCAGTGTCGAGAACACAAGACTAAATTAGAGACTCCATTGTACAATTGGAACATTATTATTTAGAACACAGGGAAACAAAGATTAAGAATCTTACATATTTATGTTATCATTAGCAAGGACGGTAGTAAAGAGAATTTAATAATTATAAACTCTGGTGATATAAGACGTTAGATATTTTACCACGGTAATTAATACAAATGAGGTTGTAATAAACATAATGAGTTTGGTCAACCAATAGATAGTAATACCTATGCATGTTGTGTAGTGGGACCACAGGAAAGAAGGAAGTATGTCCAGCGCCACATTTAAGCTTAAAAGCAGTAATGCGCGGGACAATTGTGACGTACAAACTACGAGATATTACAAGTGTACAAGACAGTGAATTTTGCAAAGTTAAAAGTAGTGGAAAAATACCGGTAATGTAAATTTTGTGCCTAAGAAAGTAAACAAATTGTAAACATTGCTGGTAATTCACACTTTACTATAGTAAAAAAAGTTAAAATCACAAGTTTTTCATTTGTTGTAAATATTTTCAATGTTGACATTTTTCATTTCCTTCAAAATATTATTTATGATTGTACAAATATTTTTCTAACGTACCATAAAGCTACATTTGGCTACGTTTGAACAGATGCGTATTGTACACGAATTGGTACGGAATGGAGGAAGTGTATTACTGATCTGCTGTTTGCTTTGTGAGCATGAGAGAGAGAGAGAGTGTGTGGTGTGGCGAGCTGAAAGAGGAGTGCCGAGAACCCAGGTGCTGAATGGAAGCAGTAATGGGTCACAGGAACAGGGGGAGAGAGATAACAGGTAGAAGCCAGAGACAGGAGGAGAAAGAGAATCAAGAAAAGTGACAAGAGAAACAAAGAAGGGGGCAGCGAGAAGTAGGGAGGGAAATTCTGTGATCTCCAGTCTATGTGAGAGAGAATGAGTGAAGTAGCATGCTGATTGGTAAGCAACTAACACCCTCACGCCTATTCCACGAACACTTGGAGAAGGGGAAGAAGAATGGAGGAAGCAAGGTCGTGCCTGTTTGCTGGTCCTTGTATAATGCCACTGTCAGACGTCTAGATTTTTTTGTACCATTAACTTGTCGCTGAACATGCGAAGTTTACGGCATTCGTCAACAGGATGTACAAGGACAAACAAAATAACAAAAAAAATTATGTGGCACAGTAAATTTAGTTATAACGATGTCACTATAGACAATAATTTATTCTATCATTGTAGACTATCATTAACACTGTTCCACTGTACTCCATCCGGCAACAAGTGGTGCAGTGGATGGAGTACAAGCTGGTCTAAGGTTCTCTAGGGGTGCTGACTAGTGGTCATGGCTTTACAATTTGATACAAGTAGTGCACCGTATGCGTGGCCGTCGAATGGTACGTTTCTCGAAGTAACAAGTCCCTGAGGGGGAGCTCACAGTCCTACACTAGGCAGTAAAATTGTATTGTTGAAACCCCGGTCTCCTGCTCCACTCTTATGGGACATGGTGTCTAGTATGGATTCTGGGTGTACTCCTGGAAATGAGAGAACAAGATAGGTTTGGAATGTGTGTTCCAAGAGGAATAAAACACTGGCCTATACTATCTTCTGATTACCTTGAACTGACCGAAAGTAGCAAAATTACGCTGCCCAGGTGGAGGGGAGCTGGTTCTAGACTAAAGGGTGACAGTATCAACAAGGTAGCAAATTAAACTTCCCTGTCTAAGCTGTGTCACGTGTCCTGAAGGGAATGTGGGGTAGCCAAGGACAAGCGACTAAGGGTGGCAAATGAGTTCTGGAAGGCTTGCAGGGCTGGAAGATCTGGCCGTAGGAGAAGCGATGTTGAGGTGTTTCTAGGTGGTGTTTGGTCAGAGCTCTAGCATGCAAGGTGGCAGAGCAAGCTGCCAAGGCTGATGTGGCTTTTACAAGAGCAGACTAACTGGCATTTTCGGCTGGTGCACTGCCATATATTCTCGCAGCTGAGGGCTCGCCGGGTCCTGGAGTGGGGGCACGATGCGCATGCATCATGGGCAGAGCTAAGGGAAGCTAACCGGTAGCCATTGTTGGCAGGTGGCACTATCTCTCTGTGCACCCTTCAACTCGCTCCTGGTTGCAGAGATGGCTAGACCGCTGGCTTTCTATTGTTGGCATCTTCGAGAGGAGACTGGACTAGGCTTTCTTACTGACCGGCTGATGAAACTTACAACTCTGTCACGTTTCTAATAATCTCCACAACCAACCAGGGAAAATCTTGTAGGAGCTCTGATAGAAACCATACAATTCCAAACCCCATTCAATGCGCTTAGTGAGGTACGTAGATGAAGCAGTCGTTTATCTTCTTAGCCAGTAAGAGTCACGCATCAATTGGCCCCTGTCTGTTGTGACAGATTCACCTGGATGATGAAAGTTTGCTCTCTCCTCGGATTGATGTAGAATTATCACTTTAGACTGCATTGCACCTCTGCTGTGCTAACTGCTCTGCTCGAGTCCTGACCAGAACGGCACGTGTCAGGTGATTTAACTCTGACTGGTTGGTGGGTGAATAGTGCTCTCTCTTGCACATTAGAGCTGGATGGAGGCTGGGTGGCTGACCGCTGGCGGTTCTCCTCTTTTCCCCTCCCCCGGAGAATTTCACAGTGAAGAGGGTAAAAATGGCATCATGGTGACGGGTGGTGCTTGCTGCTCTTTTTAAACATGACGTTCATAAGATCAGTTGAAGGCTTTGATATAGGATTACAAACTATAATGTTATAGATATTCCCGTTTGTAAAAATAAAGCAAAACAAGCAGCACAAAGAGTTCGACTCTTGGCATGTGTTCAAAACATCATTCTTGAGATGCGAGTTAACTAGTTATTTACCTGCTCTGGCTGCTGAAGGCGGAGAATGTAATGGCTCTGCCAAGCAGTCCTAACGTGTCTCACCGCAGATAACTTTTCATGTTTTTAGGGTTTGCCTTCAGTCACCCTGGCTGACGGGAAACCAACTAATATTTACAGCAAACACGAGTACACTAAAAAAAGTTAACTCGCATATTTTCATAACAAGCCACCTACAAAAAACACGGAAATTCAAAGAGACCCTTAAAATAACACGAGCAGTCTTTTCAACAAAGGTTTGAAAATTATTATTACAATTTCAAAGATATTTTGCTCGTCGAGAGTCTTGTCTGGCATCTTTGGCTGGGTTATCTCATGACTTCAGGCCTTAGTCTACTGCCATCTGCTCCTCAGAATATAAGTCTCTAGCACTTGTTTAAACACTATAACAGGAAGACCTCTTTTAGTATTTATTCAATGCAGAACTTTACGATAGGAACAAAACAGCATCCTTGTTTGCCTGGTTATTATGCAATATTGACAAACGTAGTGGAAAGTCTGTCTGCATTTTTCTGGATGAAACTACTGCAGTTATTTATTCTGCCGTAACTGTGTCTATACACTGGCGTTCACTAAGCAACATTTTGACGTGTTGCAGGCTACAATTTACGGTTATACAAAGTTTTTTTCATACACTGTTACAGCAGCAATCTGTCGGCTGAGGAACCAAATGTTCTTACATGATGGGGAACTACTCTAACACCAAGGTAGGAACAGACGTCTGCATTAACAGCATTTCTTTTCTTCAAAATATATGGCCATTAACTGCAGCGTGTCTTTACATTATACAATTTTAGCAGTTGGCGAAAGTTTGGAGCACTCACTCACTGGTTCTGTCGGGGTTTCTGGTGTGGTTGGCTCCTCTTCCCAAGCACCACGTGGACCACGTAAGGCCACGTGAATCGTGTCGACTCCATGGGGCTTCCCAGCACCGACCAGGCTGGGGAGCACCGTTGCAGGCACGTGCGGGCTCCTCTCCTCTCACCTGGCTGGTTGGTACTGGGTAATCGTCTCTGGTAGCAGCTGGCTTGGGATCACTGGATGCTGTCCCTCCCCTGAGAGGGACAGCATCGGGTCAGTAGGCAGAGGAGGCAGGACAGTCTCAGACGTGTCTGCGGCCGAACAGCTGGGCTCATTCTCTCTTACAGCAGGGGTGGCCCTAGCAGGATGCACCAGCTGAGCCGAGGCCTCCAGGTTGGCCTCGACTTCACTGGCAGTTCTGGTGGGGGTCTCCCTGTCAGAAGGAGACATCTCGGCAGTGACTGCAACGTCATCCGGCGTAGCAGTCTCTTGACTGAGTGGGCCCTCCAGGGGCAATGTTTCTGGGGTGAACGCTCGAGGTAGCGGTTTTGGATGTTTAGGCGACTAGGGTGCGGGGTGCTTTGGCCTCCTCCCTCACTGGACTTGGTGGTGGCTGTTTGCATTGTGGTTCCCGATCCAACGGGCTGCGGCAGGATATCTCCGTTGTGATGGGAGACATCTGGACGTATGGGGAGATGACTTGGCATAAGTAGCTGCTGTGGGTTGAATGTAGAGATATGCTTGATGCAGCAGCTTATTGTGCAGGAAACTATTTCTGATTAAGAGTAGCCTGGCACCTTGATGGTCGAATCTCATACCCTCCTCCCATCCTCTGAGGAGAGGGTAACCTTGCGGTGGCTGGTTCTGGTCCAGGATCGTCTTCTAGTTCTGCTCGTCTATTTCCGATCCCGAGGTGCTAGCAGCGGATTCGAGAATCTCCCCAGGAAAGGGGAGTATCCTGGCTTTCCTGGTGGGGCACTGCGCATCCTCAGCCCAATACATATTATCTTGAAGACCTACTAATTTATAGGGGCCTTCCCATTTCTAGACTATTCCTGCACTGAATTAGCAGCTTTTGCTCAATGGGTGGTTTTGGAGAACAGCTATTAAAACTGCGCAACCTGGAGTGTGATGTGAGTACTTCTCAATATAGTGAGCCTGTGTTGCTCGCGCTTGGTCCATCTGGGCCAGTGCTGCTTTATGGATCTCCTCCGGTTGCAGGATCTCGCTGGGTTGCTGGTCCCACTGCCAGCCTACGGATCGGTGGAGTGTTTGTCCCAGGATGAACTGGCTGGGGCTCGCATTGATAGCCTTATTCGTTCTGCGTAGGGTGAAGAGAATTGTTGGAATATGCTGGTCCCAGTGGAGGTGATCATTCCCCACACCGAGTCGGAGGCTCTTCTTGAGCTCTTGATTCCTCTGCTCAATGGGGATGGATTGGGGATGGTAGAAGTCGTTCAGGTTTACATGCCTTCTGCCAGTACTGGCTGGTGAACTGTGTGCCACTGTGAGGATGCATTGCAGATAGACCCATTGAGGGAAAATATCAGTTTCAAACTTCTTAATGATATGGGTGGTTTCTTGGCTTGGCAGTGCAAATGCCTCCACCCAGCGGGAGAAGAGGTCAGTTACTACCAGCCAGTAGCGGTATCCCCGAGTGCTCCAGGGGTAGGGCCTCATTAGGTCTGCCGCTATCTGCATCCAGATGGCGTGTGTGTGTGCAAACAGGGCTTGGAAGCTGTTTAACGTACTGCCGGATGTCACGGCTCATCCCGTTCCAAATACAGCGTGTCCCTAGCTTATACAATGTCCAATACCCGGGTGTCCAGCTTGGGAGACATAGTGACGTCAGCATAGGTCTCCCCTTAATCCTTTTAGTATCCAGATTCACCAGTCCGGGACCATACTAGATCGTTGCAGAGCTCAAAGCGCTAGAGTTAGTCTTGTAATAGCCACTGGAAATCTGGATCTTGCTGTTGGTAGTTTGCTATCCGGTACTTGCTTAAGTGGAGTTGGAGGAGCTGGACGTATTCTTCGGGGGAAACATCCTTTCCCATTCCTCTTCCTCCTCTTCGCCATCCAAGTTCGGCTGGCATGATAGAGCACCGGACAAACCATTACTTCCCCCCCCCCTCCCGGACCGTGTTGGACTTCAAAGTTGAACTCTGTGAGAAACATTTCCCACCAGCAAACTTGGCTTTTGACTCCTGGAACAACTGCAGTACTTTACTGTCAGTCCGTAGAATGAATTTCTTGCCCTCCAGGCGGTAGTGGTACTTGCAAATGCCCCATATCACCATGAGGTACTCTTACTCAATATGGTACAGTTGTATGGTGGCGTTGAGGCAGGTGCTGGCATAGGCGATCACCTGGGGGTGGTTCTTACAGACGTCTGTAATTTTGAGACAAAAATAAGGTAATTACAATTTATCATTCTAAACCACGTCTTCTTGATTTCCCCTGTCATAAGTTAAAACTGCACTCTGATCGGTGTTTACCTACCCGTTATTAGACGACAAAAAGTGTATAATAGTTCCTTACATTTTATCAGTTTATTCAAAAGAAGCGCGTCTATTGAAATAAAATAATACAAATCCTCCGATTTCCCTGCAGAAGTTACTGAAAACAAATTTTACACTTATAATACAAGTTGTACAAGGGAGTACAAGTATATGCTTGTGGGCATATAATTTTATTCGCGAAGATGCTGCTGCTTGAGTTAAATAAATGTTACATTTTAAATCATGTTAATTTTAAGCCAGATACAATAAAACCCCAACCTTATGGGGAAAAAACCACCTTTAGTCACAAAAGAAAACATTTTTTCAAATAATCCTCGTTAAAATGTTTTTGCTTAACATTTTCAGTTGAAACCAATTACTTTGAAATACTAGTGATGATAGATGCAACTACAGTAAAACCTTCTTAAGAAATTTTCTGTTGAAAAGTTTTCCTGCTTAATAAGCACACATTTTTCATTATTTTTCTTAAACTTCTTAATAGGGTTTCACTATTTTCAGTGATGCATAATCTTGATAAAATTACGTTCGCCAGGCAAAAGTTTTTCTTGCTCTGCTGCCGGCGTGTGGAAGGAAAGCAAGTGGGTGTGACCGTGAGAGAGGACATGCTTTATATTTTGCTTGACAACGTCCCTCTCGGCGAGATTGCATGTGAGGAGAGGAAAGAAGGTGCATGACAGAGGCAGAAAGAAGGGTGAGAGAGGACGCTAGGTCGCCATGCATGTTGCTATGGGTAACCACTTCCCCTCTCGTCAGGGGAAGTAGCCAGCCAGACTCACACCACGCTGCACAGCCGACTACAGTGTCGACAGACATGTTGGGAAGACAAGATATTAGAGAGTGTGCCGCAGAGCAGTAATAAACGGCAACACGCATGACGTATTTCACATCCACTTACTAGACGTTTGCATAAACAACCAGCTTAAAAACAATAGATGCGGGAAATATTAGGTGAAGGGACCCAAAATATACATTGATCGATGCTCCATGTGAAAACGATACAAGTGGTTTACCTATGTTAACACTATTTACATGGGGATTTCGCCGGGACCACAATTTTTTTTTTTGAGGATGCAGTTTAGCGGTACATCAGACCTGCAGTTTTAGCGGATTTTTAACACACTAGAAAAATCCAAACACAAACAGTTTTTTTTGCACTTTTTTTCAAAGTGGTGACACTAATGCACACAGCAATGTGTGTCAGTATCACTGATGCTCTTGTTTGAAATGGAGATGGATAATTCCCCGAAATATTTTGGACGTACCCCATTGCACCAATTGGGTATGTCCTAAATATTTTGCTTAATTATTCACCGACGCAGATATACAGTTATCTACATATTTCTGTCCCTGGCTGTATGATCAAATGCAAAGGCCAAGGCCATTATCGAAAAGAACATTTTCCGTGAATTGCCGTTTTTAAGCATGCAATCCGAATTTGGTGACTGTTTTGCATTTTAACAGAAGTATGATAATCTGCATTCATTATCATCATAGGGAAGAATAGTTACATAATACATTTTGGTCATCAGAAAAATTCTCAAAAGTTTTTCGCAATGAAAATAAATGCTTTATCAGGAAAGGAAACTGTTTGCGTAATTGGTGTAGCAAATTAATTTTCAACTGTCGTTTATGACGTGTGTGAAGCCATGAGTTGAAATAGGCACATGGTAGCAGTTGAAGTGGTAGCAAATTCTACACACGTTGAGGTTTGATGCATGCAACTGTAGTGCTATTTGCTTACGCACCGTAAATTGTTTGCAATTTAAAGCTAGCACAGTCCTGAAACTGTAACACAATTTGTTTACCATAAGTTGAAGTAGATGAAACTCTCTGTAAATGCAAATGTTTTATTGTAAACACTTGCAACTGCCTTGCAACACCGCTACTGGCGCAGTTAGTTCGTGTCTCACCACAGCTAGATGTTTAGGATGATGCCACATTGGTAATGTTTATAGTGTCACTCTCTCGTGCTCGCTTCAAAGTACATATTTTCATTTTCATTTTTGAATGTGTTTGCAGAAATAAAACTGCAATAATTTCCCCATAATTGCCAAAAATAAATTGTGTGTTAATCATAGGGGGCCGCGTGGTCTGCGAATTAAAGAAATAAAAGCACATTTTTGTTTTGATAATGCACAACCACAATGACAACCTTTAGATGCCTATTTCTTCAGATGCAAACAATAATAAACGTGCCTTATTTCGATAAATGCTACAATGAAAATAAATGTGTGTAATGGTTTTCTTTAAAATTCAGATTTTTATCAAGTTTCTAAACAAGTTATTCAATAACATACTAAGGTAAACAAAATCGCTGGGATCTAATGATTGCATGACGCCACATGAAATGGCAAAAATTTATGCTGAGCCAATACAGGTTTTTACAGATACCGGTACGAACCGATACTCCCTGCCGATACAACCAGATATCCGATACAATGGACATGAGTAGGGTAATGCAAAATTCGCATATGTGATAAAACTAATTTTTATGCGATTTTTTATGTTCTAAAACAAATGAAACCAATTTTTTTAATTTCGCGAAAATACTACAAAAAAAGTTGGAAAAATACCTTCTTAACCGCAAATAATGACGTACTGGTTTCATTGTAAGTTGTCATTATACATATTCTCAAATGTGAGATATTAATTAAATAAGTGAATATATAATCACTTGTTTAACCTCATATTGCTGGCCTATAATAAACAACAAACATGCCATTACGTCATTAATATTGTTCCCTGCTTGCCATTGGTATACCGCTGCCATTAGTAAGTAACTGTCGAGATTTTCCGTTCTTTCGACTATCAATAGTATCGCTGCGATTGATTGCTGGTAGTCACATTGCAAACAGTGCCCGCAACGAACTACAAATAAATATTTTGTAAGCTGCTATCACTGCCACGCGAATAAAGAAAAGAAGTGCACTTTGCAGTAATTCATACCATCCAGCTACTTAAACTTGAGGAGCTTCTTTTTGCCGAATAATTTTCATGGTAGAATTGATGTCATGTTCTGCAAATGTGGTTTGGTGACCTGTAGTTGCAATGTGTATACAAACGCACTGTAAACAGTATCGGCATTTGCAGTTTAGGTTGTGCGGTAGGTTACAGAAGTCGTTTACAAGAAATTGTTTTTTCCTATGATCGTTGATGGGAGTATGTAGACATATTTTGTTAATGCATCTTTGAATTTTGTATTGTGTTTGTGTTTACACAGTTAACTGCAACAAAAAATAACACCCCTTTCATAAAAAATAACACAGATTTTTAAGAAAAATAACCTCGAATTATGTACAAAAATAAACACCCAAAGTGCATGCCCCTACATATGAGTAATGGACTGAAAGACTTCTAGCACTACAAGTATTTTGGGAATCTAATGAAAATCTGTGTTAAAGTTGGTGTCACAATATATTATTAGATGCTTTAAGTAAACATACAAAACATTAGGAAAATTAATTTCACATTAATTCTTCAAAATCAAAGATTAAAAGCAGCACTCAAAATATACTAATAGTAATTTATTTTTAAATTTAGGTGATGGAAATTTGAGCAATTTATGTTTTAAAACATCATCCACAAGGTAGCGTATCACATTTCTCAGCATAATTCAACTTTTCTAACATTTAGAAAATGAAAAATTAGTAATATGTTTAGTTTTTAATTTCAGCACTCTTATTTTACTACGAGTGAAACTGAAGCACCGCCAGTTCCAGTTATGAATGTCAATCATTGCTTTTAAAATATTTCAAATACTAATATGACAAGGTGCAGCTGAGTGTGGCACCTGCAAAACTAGTAATTCGGCGACCTGCATTACAAGTTGTAGATTATCTAACAGCAGGTAGGCATGTCCCTTCCTCCCTTTGCATCCTGGAGTGACAATCTTGTCAGTTAAGTGCTTGGAATAACAATGGCAACTGCTGACAAAGTGGCACAGCAGTTGAGACCCTCTTACTCCAACATTGCCACCGTATCTACTGGTTTAAAGGAAAATATCAGGCCCCAATACCCATTAAAAATAAAATTGGTTTGGGCTGGCCGATATTACTAATATCAGCAGATATTTGACAATGGGTATCGGTATTGGCTCAGCACTAGCAAAAATTTGTAAAAATGACCAGTTACCGAGATCAGTAACTGTCCATCTCTAATAACTATGGAATAAAAATTAAAATGAACTTATGAGTAAGCATAAAGAGTCTGGCAAATAACCACTTGAAACCAGAAATTCAAATTATTTGCAATTTTCGCATTAGGTATTCAAAGTCTGAATGTGAATAATTAGTCAATTACATGGGCATGGACTTTTCGTGATCGCAAATAAATGACGATAACTTTGAAATTGTCACAATTTGGTTTTTACGTGAAATATGGTATATGGGACTTTAATGCGCTTTTATAAGAGAGAGAATTTCTAGCAACACCTTGTTTATAGTACTAAAAAGCAAACACGCACTCATGTTTTAAAACTAGTACTGAGTTTCTATATTCATGTAAATATTGTTAAGTCACTATTCCGTACAAACACAAACAAATTAAGACTTAATTTCTCCCCTACAAAACATGTGCAACAGATAATTTGTATTATGGTGGACGTGTGCCACTTATACTACTAATAAACCATAATTATGACTCATCGCTCTTTACGTGAAGTTTACCTTTACTTCAACCTATGTAAGAGTTGGCTATTTCAACCACCCACATGATAGTACACAAAACTTTGCATATAAATTCCCGACCACTTAGCACGTGGCAAAGTTACGCAACCAATGAGCACGCCACCTCCCCCCGCACTTAGTGCCAACAAGCTTCAGCCATGTCAGGCATGGCAGAGTGCTGCTGAAGATACAAGAACCAAAAAACACTGACAAGAGGATTCCCACCTCATAAGGACGTCACGCGCCTTCTCCGCACCCTGCTGCGGCAGCCAAGACTAATTATTTAAGTCCGTGCGCAGCAGGACTTAAGCAGTCACTGGTAATCTCTTTAGTTCACCCTGAGCATAGTGCTTGGTCCTCCAGAGAAACCTCGAATCTTCTGTAGCCATCGCGGCTATCCTCTGAGACATCAGTCTTCATAACCAACTAACACGAATATACCCTGCTACTTAAACATTAACTTCTTTTGTCTCTTACAGACACCGTATTACACAGATTTAATTGAGTAGTTAAATATTCAGTTTTCTAGTTCAATTCCCTCCCGCTCAGAACCAGGTCGCCTACACCTGGCTAGAGGTGCACAAAATTCCTAGCATGGAAAAATTTCCAAGAACATAAAAATTTTGGTCGAAATTTCCCCAAAAAATATAAACAAATTATTATGTTGATGAACATAACATTGCATACGCACACGTCATTCAGAAACGAAAGGCAGCCTTCATCTCTCCTCACGAAGCTTGTTGACCTCTGACTTAATGAAGGGCCTTAGCTTCGAAACTGCAGAAGTTCGGGTGAAGTGATATGACCCACCATTGAAGTGCTTCTCCAAGGCTTGTTTCAAGAAAGTGGATGATGAATGCATTTCTGGGCCATTCCAACTTATGAACACATCCATCATAAAAGAATTGTGCTTCATGGTTCGATGATGGTGATTGCCAACAACAGACCCAATGCTCTCACATACAGCCTCACTTGTTGCTTTTAAGCAGTTTTCTAAGAAAAAAAGTACATCTGGGATTTCTTTGTATATATAATAATCACTGAAAACCTGCCTAATAACATCAGTGACTGAATGAGTTGATTAATTTTTCAGTTGTTCACTTTGATTTACACTTTCTTTAAATAATGTGTATCGTGAAATCACAGTATCAGTATTTACACAGCAACTGCGATTTGTAGAGACAAGGTTTGTGAGCTTCCTCAAGGACTTAACAACACTTCCGTTATTTTCACTGAAGGGCTTCATTAATGACTTGTATGAAAAGCATAACCTCATCTCATTCACCACAGGGGGTTCACATATTCTTTTTCAAGCACTATGGTGAGGAAGTGAAAAATTCTTTTTTGGAATGCTAAATCTATCCTGTTGTTCAGGTCCATCAAAAATTGCCAGAACACTGTTTGGAACTTCTTGCCTTACTCCTGAGCTCGACACATTCATTAGTCACCAACAGACAGCCACAAAACAAATCATTCTCTAGGCACTCAATTTCTGATGTAAGATGAGAGAAATTATGAGAGAGCTCTCCTCTCTCCAGCTTCAACTTCATGTCTTCAAGTTTGCCACATAAAACCTTGAACTCGTCATACAATGTCCACATGCACACATTGACAGATTGACAAACAACTGAACACAGTAATCAAATGCAGGATGTCAGTAGTGCCCAAAAGCTGAAAACAAAACATGGAGGAACTAAACATTCCCAGCAAGGAAGAAAACTCTTCAACTTTAGTGTGTTGCACATTTTTTATGGCATTGCTCAAGTTTGTTTTGTGAGTGTAAAATAAGGGAAAATCTTTCACAAAAGTTCGGTAAACCCTTAGCTCACTTTGAACGAATCTGGTATATATAAAGGACTTTGGATTCAAAATGGATGAGCCAAGTTCATCAGCCACAGCAATAAGCTCTTCATAAGAAATGCCCCATTTATAATTCTTCATCAATTCAACTGCACTGGTTTGTTTCTCCAACCAAGCACAAGAATGGGTTTTTCTTACATCTCTGAGAGCACATTCCAGTCTATGAGTAATTTCCCATGTTGGCAGCAAAAAGTCAACGTTAAGTTCACTTCCACATGTCTTTGCAAGTTTTTGATCAACTTTTAGATCAAAATATTGCCCATCAAAAGCAAATCCATTTAGCTGCAGGGTCACATTAATCCCACTTTTTCCAAGATATTCTTTGATCTTACTGGCCAACACCTCTCCCTTATGGGATGTTCCACATATGTCAAGAAGAATACATTTCTAAACATCTTCAACTAAAGTAGTACACAAACAATTTGATATGTCCTGTGCTGTTTAGTAATCTTGTCAGCAACCACTGATACAAGAGGCAAGTGTTTTGTGATAGGGTTGTTAAGAAGTTTGAAATTTTGTTTTGCAATGTTTCAAACATAGAAACTCTGATTTAAAAAACTCGTGTATGGTTTATATGTTTTAAAAAGCTTTCGTGTATGGTTTATATCTCTAACATCAAATCCCTTTCCTTCCCTCACTGCAGTATATGCACTCCGAGCCACACTAAGGCCTATCGCTATCTGTTTCTATTTTCTTCTTGTTCCTCTAGTGATTTCAGTTCTTTGAAATCCACACACCACTTGTGTTTTTTTTCTAATATGATCAATTATGCGAGTCTTCAAATTTCTAAAATCCATGCTGTTTTGAAACTTTTGGCTCACCTGCTTCTACTTCGCCTGATGTGGTCGGTAAAGAAAATATTCCATACTTCAAAGATTTTAATAATTTCAACAGACTTGGGAAGCAGATGATAGTTATTTGTGCAAGGAATGCAATAAATACTTGAATTTTGAATCTGAAAGCAGGGTCCTAGTTGACAAATCTGATGAGGTGTCTTGCAAATCCTAATATCTTGGCTTTATCAATTTCAAGCTGCGATTCATCAATGTTCTCTATTTGGCTTAGTTCACTTTCTTTTGTATATATCTGACTTTTTGTGGTATTAATATGTTGCTGCATGTCATTCATTTTTTTTATGTAATTGAGAAATCATTGAATATATATGTGTCAGCTGTTCATGTAGGCCTATGTTTTCTGTAGAATGTTGGCTGGGAACAATACACTGTTCAAGTGATGATGCAGACTGCTGCTCAAGACTACCAACATAATCAGAACCATCTTTTCGTGCCTGTTTGAGGGATGGGTAAGATTCCTGGGATGCTTATGTCAAGGGTTCACTCTGAGAAGTTTTAACAAAACCAAATCCACTTAAACCTTCCTGTCCTGCACATCTTGCTCTTTTGTTTTTGTGTTTACTATGGTGTGTGTAGATTATCTAGATTCTATCTGTAGACATCTAGATTATCGTGCCACCCCTCCCATTCACAGTATGCACATTTAACATTTCTCTTGCTAACATAACTCATGTTAGCACTACTACTACTAGGTTAGGATTTGCTATTACAGAAAGTAAATGATCAAAATGACCAAAACGGCAATGGCACTAACTAAAACCAAATATTGTTATTAAATAATAAATTTAAAATGGACTGAAAGAATGTAGAACATATTGTAGCAAATAACCTGAAATCTTCAAATTACAGACTCGTGTAGACAAGTGTATGTTTACTTTACCAGGCATAGACATACGTGCGTACGAGCAGCCTCAATATCAATCCACTTCACAGTTCACAATGATTTTAGTGGCCTTAGAAAACCAGTACAACCAGAAAGCAAGGTTAAACAGGGTAGTGTAACGTCGAGTGTAATCATTTATTGTGCGGGACAATTATTTTATTTATGAATAATAAACAAAATAATCATCCCACATGCGTAAAATGTAAACATGTTGCAGCTTTGCAGTATATAACATACATGAGAAAATAATTTCGCTGCTGAACAAGAGAACGATACATTACGAAGTTCGCACATCCGCCGCACCACCACAAGTGCATATTGATATACGCCATTTTGTGTAAGATGTTGCAGTGGTTTTGCTTTCTCAGGTCACATTACCATCTGTGGAATATCAATTGCGCGACATAAATGTGAAAACATTGCAGCATATTACAAATTAACCATCAATGTTTCGTCGGGGAGAAATTAAGTCTGAATTTATTACGTTCGTACGGAATAGTCAATTAACATTATTTACAGGAATGCAAAAATTCAGCGTGGCCTATACATGAAATATTAATCATCCCTCATTTTATAATCAAGCACTTCTGATGCTGCCTACACGTGCCGAAATACGGTATCTAAATATTGATTGTAATCATGTAATTAGTATTATTTCCTTCATTGCATATCTAAGACGATATAAGAGGGCTGCGAATATATGTTTACATTGTACTAAGTAATTAACGGCGCAAATTTGTTGAATCACAAAATTTAGTACCATAAATGTGTTAAAGATTTCCCCAGACTTAAAAAATTCCCCACGAACCTGGTTCATGCATTTACGCATTTTGTCCACCTCTGCACCTGGCTACAGTGGTTTTCCTTCAGTACTCTGCTTGGTAGGAGATAGCAGTAGTCACTATATTTATCGAGTCCTCAATATATACAGTTCTCTATCCTAACGCTTTCATTTCTAGAGTAACGTCTCCTTCGCTTGCTAGGAATAAATTGCATTGTGCAATACCGACAGAAACCGGTACTTTTGTAAATCTGAACTACCTTGACCGAGGCCCTTCTCGGGACCTTTAGTCTTTAAAACACACCCATCAGATTGCCACCTGTTGCTTCCTATTACCCCCCCCCCCCCCCGAGCCCAGAGGTGCTGGGAGGAAGGAACAGAGGAACCACAACCACTAGGAAAACCTTCCACCCAGGAGAAACACAAACCTAGCCTGTATCACCTACCAGAGCACCTAGGTGCTGGGGGCGGTATTGCCTGGGTGTTGCGGTCTGGCTTTTGCTGGAGACTCACATCCAATAATATTGGTGTCCACGCGGCTCTACGTCTCTGATCCGCCTGCAGGCGTGAGGGGATCAGAGGAGACTTACCGAGCTTGTGTCACGAATCAGCTACTGGACCACCACTATCAGAGGGAATAGTTTCTCGTCTAAAGTGCACACAGTATCTTGTACAGCAATAGGGGTGGATGAAGCTTAGAAAATTCAATTTCGAATAGAATATTTCTAATGTTCAGCTTTGTATTCGAAATCAAATTTTTGCTTCAAACTTCAAAACAAAAAAATACTTTTAGGCAACTTAAATTATTTATTACTATTCACCCAGAAAAGTAAAAGACAACTTGCGCTTAATAACATCAACGTTTTTATCCCACTTTTGCCACACACATGGCTAGTGAAACATGAAAACATAACCTCAACTCAACAGAATGCCCACAAACTAGTCCCAACTGCATTCGGTGTACAATAATTGTCATTATCTAATTTTACTCACAATATAACAAAACTGAATCAGGGGAAAATCTTTTTATATTACTAAACACGTCATCATTCCTAACTTAATTCGGCACCTCAGATTTTAATCGGAATTGAATGTTTATTTTCCTCATCTAGAAAGAGTTTTGTAGTGTGAAAAATATGATACTAAACTGCAAGTTTTACAGGCATAACTGCTGCGAAGTGTGAAATAGAACCTACTGCTATTCAAATCTCACTTTTCAATCATGTAATTAAAAAAACGGGAAATTGTTAATAAAATACAACTGTGGTTTCATATCAGAAGTATTGTATTGTCTCTTTACGAACGCGATTATGATTTGATGAATCAAATTTAGTTGAGAAAATTTATTTTTCCGTGTATTCAGAGACAAAGAAAATTTTGTAATGTAAATAATGTATTTGCAAATTGTTACTACAATTATTGAAATGCCTGTCGCCTAAAAAGGTCACACTTAAATAATATTTGTTTCTTTGCCCATACTGTGAATTCAACGAGTGTAAGGTTAACTTTGGCCAAAGTGTGTGTGTATTGCTGCATCTGTACGAATACGAACAGCGATGTATATATCGCGTTTTGTTTTTTTCATTGAAGTAAGCATTTTTAGAAAATAAAATAATTTTAATGTTACAGTAGAACCCTGTTATAACATTTTTCAAGGGGTCAGTAAAATAAAATGTTATATATGCAGGAAACATTATTACACCCGCTGGGACACATCAAGCGAAACAAAATTCTTATGTTGACGCATGCCGCTTATACAACTAATCTAATATGATTATGACTCATAGTCAAGAGTACCTCTTACACCACCACAAATGTGAGTGACACGTTGCCTACCCTCAGGCAGCAGGAACTTATGAACGAATCCTCACCTGGAGGATACACAAATGGGTAGACCACCCCCCCCCCCCCACCCCGCATTGCTGAGCACCAACAAGCTGCCCAGACCCCAGGCAAGGCCGAGCGCCACCGACGAGGCACGTAGCAGAAATGCTGACCAGCGTTTTCCCAGGGCAGGAGGACGTCGCCCCTGCCGAGCTCGAGAGTCATTCTTGTTCTCTCAACTTCCCACGGCACTGCTCAGTGCTGGGACCTCCAGAGAAATTCATAATATTGAGTACGCCCTCTGCGGCTACTTCACCGTCTATGAACGTCAACCAGCAAACACACACTAACACATTAAATTCACTGTCTCCTCAAGACATCTTTCTTAGAACAGTTTAGAAGTATTATATCTTTTTCTCATTTAGATATTTCTTTCCCGCTTTTCCATTAGAACCAGGTTGCCTACACCTGGCCAGCATAGTAACCTTCAGGACTCAATTGCCTGGTAGGAGGTAGCATGTGTCGCATGTTTGTTGAACCATCAATAAATATCCTTTTGTTTCCTACCTTACCGCTTTTATTTCTGAGAGTATCTGTCTGTTTGCATGATATACACAGGTTGCTACGTACACCATTGACAAGAACCGGGAAATTGAGATTACTGAATTAACTTCAACCGCGGGTGCCCCTCCTGGGTCCGTCATATTTTCTACACATCCATTAGACAGCCATCTGTTGCTTTCCAACTGCCACAGCACTGCACCAGTGCTGGCAGAGAGGAACAGAGGAGCCACAACCACTAGCAACACCTTCACCAAGGGAGAAGCGACAGTCTCGAGTTGTTACCTTATTCCACAGTATTGTTAGTGCTGCAATATCTGTAGCTTGAGACGTGCCGCCCATCCCTGTGTGGACACACATCCAGTGGCGGTATTGGTGACCCAAACAGTTCCCCATCTCTGATCAGCCTGCATACGTGGGGGATCGGTGGAGACTTAACAGAGCCTGGTTAGCAAACCAAAACCGGACTTACACAATCTGTGTTTAGTTTGTTCACATCAAGGTGTATCTAGCATACTGTAAGCAGAGACTCGATGCCTTATGTCCATAGGCACGGCTGTAAATGTAGGAAACGAAACGCAGCATTCCTTGCTGCCAGACAGTTGAGTGCACTTCCTCAACCTACACTGGAGCGGCAGGCAGAACAGGACCACACCGCCCAACTCAGGCACAAGTCAATATTGACTGCTCCGGTAACGATCTTATTCGTATCTCCATGTCTGCGAATTCATCCCTCGTGCAATCCCACAGTGAAAGGATTAACAGACACCGCTACAGGATTTGGCTGGGATAATATCCACTTTTGGACAACCGAAGCTCACCTGTGGAATCGCCAGTTCGGCATGGGCCAAGCTCGCTACATCTGGGTAAAACCCACCATAACTACAGCACCCAAGAAATAGTATTGAATACATAATACCCAACACCCCTTGTCTCTCGCCATCTATTTAATCTAGACCACCCCGCTTTCGGTCTAGAAAGACAAAATCCTTGATTATCGTGCCTAGTAGCCTATCCGGGCACGCGTAAATGTAATAATTTTTGTATATAAATAACTAGTTAAGTTCCTCAACATCATCATCTGCATTATGGAAATGGATGCTTGCTCACTCATCTATTGGTTATCTTAGTAATTTTCAGTACAATCACCTCTAAAATCCTTAAAAGTGTAAGTATAAACTGTTTTCTGTATCAGTTTGTAGACTACTGCATTGTTAATGACTGAAATTTTACTTAAGAGAAAAATTTCATTTGAGATGCTGCAAGCACTGGAAAAAACACTGACGCTATAGGCAGGAAATGAAAAATATGAACTATGTTATAGACAGGAAATGAAACCATTAAGCCTTACGGAGAAATGGTGGTACCACGAAATAATGGTGTTATATGCAAGAAAATGTGATGTGAGAATGTTATAACAGGGTCTACTGTATTTCCATACAAGCAAAATTTTCCACTGCTCGCATCAAAACAATATGCAACTCAGAATGCGACGTACTTGGCAAGATCAAAACAATGAGTCTCGTGAAAGACGTTAAACTAAAGCCCCATCACCATTTACTTCTCCCAGTTTCCTTTTTCCCCCTCAAAATAAAGTAAACAGAACCCAAACAAACTGAACTATGCTAAAATAAAACTGGTTGGAATGCCTGAAAGTCTGCATTTTATTGAATTATTTCCAGAATAATTACTTACAAGGCACAATTTCATTGATTTTAAGAGAGTTTTAGCACCAGATTATAAAATATTCATGACGAACAATATTATTTACTGCCATAATGTTTTTAAGTGGAATTTTGCACCGTTTTTAGCAGTTTATGACGAAACTTAGAAATTTTATGTACTACTTTCAGGGGGCACTAGTCAACTACTATTTCACATTTCGAATATTCACACATGCTTAGTTTTTTCTATATGACAGGGGTATCATTTTACTAAGAATACATTACCTTATACATTGAACTCCCGATTAAAAGTGTTAATCAGGGCCGGAGAAAAAACAAATAAGCGAATCTGTATTAAAAAACTCGGATAATCGAATTTACACATTTTAATATTAATGAAACAGTGATATTGGCTCAGAAATTGTGCCGGCACCAGCCGCAGGTGCGTTGCTTTGGCGACATAGATAAGCGGTGCATAGTTGTGTGTTGCTTTCTCAACATGCATCACTCAGACCGGTCCTTTGGATGGCAGAGTTAGTTGAAAGTGTATAGTGCAATGCAATAGACTATAACAAGACTTTAAAAGAGGCAACCTAGCATTTAAACAGTACAATCTCTATTACTAGGAGTTTATTTAAATTTTACACTCCCACATGCGCATGCACACACAAAAGTTTAAAACTTGGGAAGTGTTACGTTTTAAACACTTCATACGAAAAAATGTAAGAAAAGTTAAAACCTGTCTTTATTGAAAAAGTCTTCAATTTTTTTCCCCTTGGCACTGGGAGAGTTCTTGTTGATAACACACTATGTTCAAATATTTTTATCTAACTCTTTGGGATAGTTTAAAATGCCCTTTTATGCTTTGTTGACGTTGAGAAAACACCACTTCAAAGTGAACAATGGCCCGCGTTGGCTGTCAAATTGGCAAGACGTGTTGTAGGAATTTGAAGTGTGTCTGGTTGGGGGAAAAGGGGGAAGCGACTGAGCAGTGTCTGAAATGACAAACTCGTATTTCGTAAGATTCACAACAGACCTTGTTGACAGTCTCTTGTTTAACACTCGCAATAACACTTTCTTGCTTTTTAAAGCATACCTAGTGTATTGTATGAACAGTTATTTGTTTTAAAAAACATGTTATTCTCACATTCGTGCTTGTGTTTTGAAGGTAAAAAAATGTGGTGCTTTGTCATTTTGTATTTTTGCTAACATCTGTAAGATACAAAATACCAAATTTTAGAATACGCCACCATTTTTGTATACAAAATTAGGTCACGTGATCATTTTGTCAACAAAATCTGCCATTTCGGACACTGCCTCCAGGCCGTCGGATATGCACTTCACAATAGGCGGAAATGGAGGACTTGCGCAGGCCTCTGTGACATGCAGACAGTTTAAAGAGATAAACATCAGCTCACGCGGCACGATAGACGTAATGGTACTGCTGCTTGTTAAATAACACATGTTACAGCATCACCTTGTTGCAGAAGTTAGAGTAGACTTTAAGAAAAGACAAAAAGCCGCACAGATAAGTCGAAAGCCGGTTAAGCGAAGCACGAATAAGCGATAGTGTACTGTATATAAATTTATATTTCATCAAGAATAACGTATAACAGTACACAAGTTTTCCATCAGATATGTGTAGACAGGACTTCATGCACCCAGCTAGCAAAATGTGCTGTTTGGTGACATGAGTTGAAATTCCACCATACTGGTTAGTACAAACACATTTTGGGGAATCATGAATGCCTGCAAAATCAAAGTTTATTGTAGTTGTTACTGAACCCATTTTATTACAATTGCCAATATCTTTTGGACAAAACAAATTTTCCCACAATGCTACATTAATTATTCTTACACGGTGTTAAAGTTCTGTACAAAGAGGAACCAGCATAACCTACCTGCCACTCTGGAATGAAATCTCTTCGGAGTCTTTAATTGAAATTTAAGAACTGCTTCAGCCATGCTTATGTATTTCTGGGGATTTCCACTCCTTTGATCTCCACGTGCATCCTCTCTCGTACGTTTGTGGTACAAGTTTGGCTCGGAAGCAGCAGCAGAAAGTTTGAAATTAGTTGATCCAACCTTCGTACCAGGTACAACTGAAGTGGCTTCTCCAGTATCCGAATTGGATGCAGCCTCAACAACAGGTCTGGCTAAACCAGCATCTCCCATATCAGCGCTGGATCTCTCCAACCCTTCATCCTGTAGAAATATCAATACTGTAGTTTATATTGGAGCCTCTGATTATACAAACTTTTCCCACTCTCCTTGCAGATTCAATGCAGCTATGTATATGAGAAGTATTGTTGAAAATAATTTCTGAAAACCTATCTTTAAAAGTGCGTAGAATTAATTTTAAGCATTAGGCAAATGATTACATCAATTTAATCAAAAGCTACTATAGTAGAACCTTGTTAATACAAACCTAAAGGGACCAAAATCAGGCCACTTTGTAATAATGAGGTTTATTTGTTCAAAACTGCACTTTTTTTTATGTTGGTACAAGTACAAAAACCTAAAAATTCTGAATTTATATACAAAATCTAGCTTTTTTGGTTTGAACTGTTTTAGCACTACATAAGCACTTGACAATGGAATACAATTGATCGAATCCTGGGGAGAAAAGGAAAAAAAGAAAAGAAAAAAGAAAATTAAAAAAACACACACACAGAAATTTGAGAATAATTTCTTTATATAAACTTCAAATTCAAGTCTGCATAACACACACAAATAGGACTTTTCCACAGGTTAACTACATCAGATGTTTTCATCCATGTATGCACAGAGTACAATCACAAGAGAGCCAAACATTTATCAATATCAGAGCTCACAAGTTGGTCACATTGTAACTGAGCATGTGCTATTTTTGGTGGAAATTTTTATTATTTATTTAATACTTATTGCTTTTTTAATAATCATATTTTTTGATTCCCCCAAAGGTCATTACTATTCCGTGTGCAGCTCTCAATGTACTTTGCTATTCACTTTTTCCAGGGCCCAGCTGTGATAAATGAAAAATTTGCCTGCACCCACATGTTAAAAGGAAATTTGTAGACCTGCACGCATTAATGTAAGGGCCACGACATACCGTTCGGTTCCCCATGCGACATGACCTACACAAAAATAAAAAAAATAAAAAATGAAGAGCTCAGATAAGACTACAAAACACCGAGCAGTCCAGCACAGCTACAATCCTATCCTTACGAGCGCGAGAGAGAGTGCACACACATGCAACAGCGAGAAGGAGACGTCTGCCATTGACTGCTGACAAAGGAAATAAAAGTGTATATCCACCACACCTGCTCATCAGGCGACCTCCCAGCCAGCTGATTCTACACGCCGCCCAAAGTTAAGTTTGTCAGCGGAGATTTGCCGAGCAGAAGTCTACAGAGTGCTACAGGATGCTACAGAAGATAAACTGGGAGAGAAAAAAAATTGCTGCCAAGTGGACAGTCCTACATTCACTCAAAGGAATTTCTTTCTCGACCCAAGCTATCCTTCTGACATGAACCCTACATGAGAGAGGAATTTGTTTTTAGACTCCCCTCAAGGACGAGTTTCGGTCACAGCGGAGAGGGGGCGAATTGAAACAAGACACGCTGGTGGCAACAATGGCAATTAAAGACTTCAGCTCATCAGCATAGCCTTCATTGCATCTGATCACAACAGTGTGTCGTTGGTTGCCATGTGACTTCAACTTGTACCGTTTACCCTGGCAAGAATGAACGTTCCAGCCCAGCTGTATTGTATTGTTCATCGTCCTACCGAAGTCATGCAGCCGAAGGCACGTTGTCTTCCATCCTTCTCCAAGATGGCTGGCGTGACGTCACGCCAGAACAGCTATGCTTTTGCAACCCTCACTCAACGGCAACCCCTCGCCATCAAGATACCAGCCAATGAATGCAGAGGCAGCCGGCTGGCAGAGTATATAAGAACAGTCAAAATTCAACCCAGAAGCAGTCTCCCAAAGCACACTTACTAGATCATCCTCCTTTCGGGGTAAGTCCATGGCTACAATTGCAGCCATGGCACCATACAACCCTGCTCAGCCACGATGCATGTGCCCATTTTGTTAATTAAACCCGACCTAAGGCGTAAAGGGCTTGCCCTGAGATGCATCCCATTCTCCAACCGTCTTAGCTACTAATACGCATGCCAGAAGGCACACAGAACTGTGAAGGTGCTCACGCTGGTGTACCGGGATTTGGGGGATCGCCAGAAAAAATAATTCCAAAGCACACGTAGCCAGAACTGACTAGTCTTCACCTTACGCCTTCGCTTACCAAGCTCCCCAGCTTACCTTCCCTCTTCACCACACTTTTAGTGCCGAAAAGACATCCACTCCTTTGTCTTCTTGTTAAGATCATTCCTTCCACAACTTGCTTAGAAATCCAAGCACCATGCCGAAGAATATGTAAACGCCAGATCGTCTACATCTCTATACACATTGCGGCCCCCTCTGGGCAACAATGTGATAGGGAGTTAGATTCAGTTTTAGTTGTTTTCACAGCACTAATCTACTCCATCCCATTCAGTTCAGAACCAGGTCCCCTCTACAACTTTGTTTGCACACCATGCGCAGAGGTGGTTACGGGAGATGATGCACCAAATACACGCAGTCAGCATCTTTAGTTACAGATTTTGATGCTAGATAAAATTTTTTTACACTGCATAAGGTAGGATTCTTTGTATTGTTTTCTATGGGTCATAAACTTCACATTACATACTGTTTACAAACAAAAAAAAAATTTCTGATGTGGTATTCCTGATATTTTACTTGTGTTGTTTTTGTGCTCAGACACATGTTAGCAGTTTGTTTGTCATGAGAAGGCAGTAATGTTGAAAGACGGCACGAAGGATGAGCACAACTGCTTATCCTTAACGTTTTTGATTGTCCAGGCGTGATTATTTACGGGAGATACAATTTTATTTATGGAAATGTATGCTAGAAGTGTAATATACACCTTTTAACGGTTCAGTGATGGGGAAAGGGGAAGTTTAGACAGATTTTTGTCGGGTTTCGTTTACGGCACATCACGCCAAAACTCGTCAATAAACACGCTGCAATAACAATCTCTGCCAGCCAGAGGAATTTTAAGCCACGTACGAGCACGTGATTACTCTGCAGTTTTATACAGTGCTCTTCGTGCATCAGTGCAATTTATTTTTTGGATAGACAGTTATTCACATCTTTAAATAAAATGGCGGCTGCAGCATCGCCTGAGCTACAATTAGTAATCAATTATCTGCTAGCCCAGGCTGACGAGGCCAGAGAACTGTAAGATGCATCTAGGAAAATGAATCGAAGGCGGAAGACTTTAAGCTGGTCTTCGAAGAGGTTATGTTGAAGAAAGATGAACTCCTGGTAAATTTTTTTGCTCTCTGAGCCCCGCCACCTCAAGAAAATCAGAGTGTGTTAAATGAGCGCAAGGAACAGTTTGCAACATACATGACAGTTTTCCGTGAACTAAAAAAGATGTATAGTATACTGAAGAACACTTGTGACTACACGACCGGCAGTGATTATTCACAAAGGTTAGTTATCACGACAGCAGTGCTACCACCTCTACCATTGCCGGTATTCAGTGGCAATAAAGCTGAGTGGATACGCATCGCAGAGTTGTTTAATTCATTGTTGGTCAAGCTACGCACCTTACCCAAGTCCAGAAAATTCATTACTTGTAGGGTTGTTTACAAGGGGAGGCCAGAGAGTTGGTACACAATATAACGGTTACCGAAAGCAATTACTCGGTAATTTGGAAAATATTAGAGAAGAGGTTCAAAAATTTGAGACTCGCAGCAACACTACATGTCCAGAAGATCTTGAATCTACAAAAGTTTGACAGTAAGAAAGAAGGTGGGTTAACCAAGTTTGTTACGGTAGTGGAAGATAATTTGAGTGCGTTTGAGGCTCAGAATTTCCAGTGGCTCAGTGGGATTTCCTGCTGCTAAATATATTGCTCAAAAAGTTGGATGCACCACTCGGGCAGACGTTTGAACTCTCCCACGAAGAGGATGTGACATTTTATTCCAAGATACCTCAGTTTTTGGAACGGAAGGCTAGAGCTACGGTGCATGTATAGCTTACTGCCGACGATCAACCTCCTGCTCGCTACACCTGCAAGAGTCCACTCTCTGAGGAAATTTTCCTCCTGGAACTAATTTTGGTCGATCAACCACGGGAACAATAGCCAGTCAGCAGAATCAAATACCACCCTTGTTTCAGTTCGGGAAGCAGATGTTGAGTCCAATTTGTGGTGCAGCTCATGCCCTATACAGATGCCAGACATTTCTTTTAAAGCCGACAGATGAGAGAAGGGAGTACGTACTAACACACAAGTTATGTTTTAACTGCTCGAGAGTAGGACATGCAGTGGTAAATTGCTATTCAAAGTTTCGCTGTCAGCAGTGCCAACGCACACATCATACCTTGATTCACTTGTCGCGAGATACAAGTTCCGATGCAAACCAAGATACTACAGATCCTGCTGGTCAAGAGGAAGGTAATAGTAGCACTGTCGCAATGTGTGCATCATGTCTTTCAGAAGAGGATGGTCCTCCAACTACCGTTTTGCTTAAGACTGCTCGCGTCAATGTTAGACAGTAATGGCCAATACCAGGTTGTGCATGCATTATTGGATAGTGCATCCCAGTCATCATTTATAACCGAAGGGTGTATGAAACGCTTGGAACTTAAACGACATCAGGCAGGGGTGAAACGACATCAGACAGGGGTGAACATTTCTGGCATAGTGCATACTAGGACAGACTCGAGAGGGGCTGTAGTATGTGAGATTACCTCGCTTCACACGCCAGAGTTGCATCTTACTACTCGAGCGTTGATTCTCAATAACATTACTGGCACTTTCCCTTAAGCGGAAATTGTTACAAAAAATCTTTCACATCTTAAAAATATTCCCTTAGCTAATCCGGAATTCGCCTCACCTGGTTGCATCGACATGTTGCTGGCAGCAGATGTAGTAGCTGATGTGATGACTGGCTGCAAGATCAAAGGAAAACCACATGCATTTCATACAGCATTTGGTTGGGTAGTTGCTGGTAATGCTCCATGTGCAAGTAAAGGTGAGTCAGTTCCTTATTTGTACAAGTGGATGCATCTCTTGATGTAGCCCTTCACAAGTTTTGGGAGGTAGAAAAGGTTCCATCAGTGAAGTTTCTGTCAAGCGAGGCCAACAGTGTGGAAATCACTTCATAAGTACCCACAAACATGGTGAAGATGGTAGATTTGTCCTGAGACTTCCATTCAGATCATCAACATGCAATTTGGATAAATCATCTTCAACAGCAGTGCGTAGACTTGGTGGACTAGAACATCGACTTACAAAGATGCCAGAGCTGAAGCAGCACTACCAAGACTTCACAGAGAAATATTAAAACTTGGGTCACATGACACGTATTGGACTACACTCACACGTGATGGCTATCAAGTATCCCTTACTACAAGTGAGTTTGCTCAACCAGCATACTTTATTCCTTACCAAGCAGTAGCCAAGGAGGAAAGTGTTTCCACAAAAGTGAGGGTAGTTTTCGATGCATCCTGCAAGACCACAAATGGACAACCACGGAATGATCTGCTTTCTGGGCCGAAATTACAGAATGAAACTTTTGATATAGTTTTGAGCTTCCGAACATTTCCAGTTGCTGTGACTGCGGATATATGCAAGATGTTCAGACAAATAATAGTTGATCCCATTGATAGGACTTACCATTGTATTCTTTGGAGGAATTTAGTGGATAACCCAGTTAACGAGTATGGGTTGAACACAGTCACGTATGGGCTGGCTTCTTCGCCTTTTCAAGACATCCGCACCCTGCAGCAACTTACAACAGATGAGGGTAACAAGTTTTCACTAGTTGCTCATGCTATACTCAATGATGTCTTTGTTGACGATATAGTTACAGGAGCTGCAACTGTTGCCGATGCTCAATTACTGAAGTCTCAGCTCATCGGACTCTTGGCATTAGGAGGGTTCAAACTACACAAGTGGTGCTCCAACCATGAGGAGCTCTTAGATGACCAACATGAATCTGAGAACTCATCTCATATGTTTGGTGGTCCTGATTAGGTGAAAGTGTCAGGCCTACGATGGGACCCAGTCCAAGACCACTTTTTGTACAAAGTGACTGTCCTGACCTCCTAGTGACAAAGCGTAGTATACTTTCAGCTCTTGCTTGTCTTTATGACCCATGTGGATGGGTAGCACCAGTGGTCACATCCAGTAAGATGATGTTATAGATCTTGTGAACTCGAGGCCTAGGTTGGGATGAGCCAGTTGGATTAGAGATATCAAGAGCATGGACACGTTTTAAGGACTTTTGCCATCCTTGTCTGAAGTTAATGTGAGCAGATTAGTTCCAGTCCAAGAACATAACATGCAGTTTCATGGGTTTTGCGATGCCAGCAAGAAGGCATACGTTGCAGTTATTTATGCTCGTTATGTTACAGCGGGTGGTGCCACTGAAGTGCAACCAAGTCCAGGGTGGCGCCACTCAAGACACTGTTCCCAGGTTAGAACTGTGTGCACCAGTTTTGTTATGTATACTTTGGCAATGTGTTTTAAGACTATGATTCAAAAGTTATTAACGTGACATTGTATACCTGGACAGACTCCACAGTAGTCCTAGCCTGGTTATATCACCACACAGTTTAAAAACCTTTGTCACCAACAGGGTTGCAGAGATCCAGTCAATTGTACCACCTAGTTCCTGGAGGCACATTCCGTCGGAACACAACCCTGCTGATGTTGCTTCACGTGGCTGTCTTCCAGATCACTTAGTGAACACAATATGGTTTTCAGAACTACACTGGCTGGCCTGTGCAGCATTCTTGCCAGAGAGTCTCTCTTCCCAAAGTTAAACCAGTGATGTCCAGTGCCTTAGTGGCAAACGCCAATCAGATGCAGAACTCCGATGACCCTTTCGGCTTGTTGCAGAAATTATCTTCCTTTTCTAGACTTGAGAGAGTCATGGCATGGATCTTAGAGAGCCAGAGCAATTTTCCGAAAACTGCCTCATTCCATTGGAAAGTTGCAGACAACTGAGGAGTTGTGCATTGCCCGTAATTACTGTGTCAAGATTGTGCAGGCAAATTACTTCAGGGAAGAGATTAGAGCCTTGGAAAAGGGAGAACCATGCTCTAAACCAATTAAAAGCCTTGCGACATTCTTGGACTAAGGGTGTTGTGTGGGTGGGCGGCAGGCTGCATAAGGTGCCTTTGACTGAAGAAAGTAAGCATCCCATTCTACTTCTAAAGCAAAGCACATTGTCCGAATTGATTATAATGCATTGTCACGTGATCAACCTGCACACGGGTCCATCAACCACACTGTACCTGACACGTCGAGAATACTGGATCATTTCTGCTCGCACTTTGATTCATAAGCTCCTTCACAACTGTGTCGCGTGTTTTAAATAGAGTGCAGCTTCATCAGCCCCACTGATGGGCACGCTCCCTGCCTCACGATTCACCCAGGGTAGAGCATTTTGCAATGTTGGAATTGACTTTGGAGGACCATTCCTTGCTACTCCAGTTAAAGCGAGAAGGAAGACCACCCAGAAGGTTTATCTGCGCTTGTTTATCTGCATGGTGACCAAGGTTGTGCACCTGGAGCTCATGACTGACCTCTCTGCAGCAGCATTCCCTGCTGCACTGAAGCGCTTTGTATCCATTAGAGGGCTTCCATCGGTGATATCCTCAGGCAATGGAACCAACCTGGTGTGTACCAGAAACTACCTGAAAGAAGTACTGGGAACTATTTGCACAGATATCTGCAGTGCTTAACTCTCTACCATTGTGTGCTTTGTCGGAGGATCCTGGAGAGTATGATGTTCTCGCCCCAGGGCATCTCCTAGTGGACGATGCTTTGGTAGCTCTGCCAGATCACGACTTGTCAGATCTTCCTCAGAACCATCTTGACCGGTGGGAGCTAATCACTTAGTTCCAGCAGAGGGTCTGGAAGCAGTGGAGTAGCAAGTATCTACACACACTCCAGCAGAGAAACAAGTGGACATCACCACAGCACAACATTCAAGTGAACAAACTGGTGCTGCTGAAAGAGCCAAACTTGCCTCCACTGTAGAGGAAAATAGCACATATGACTGAAGTCTACCCTGGGCAGGATGGGGTAGTACGTATCATGTCATTAAGAACACCTCACGGCAACTTCACCAGACCAGTCACAAAAATCTGCCCTTTTCCTGAAGAATAATGGCATATCGTGTGAGATTTCAGACTCATAATTTTGTTTGGTGATTTTTACACATATATTAAGTGGTGTACATTAGGACAATTGGAAAAAATGTTTATTTTTGGTGAGTGGAATGTTTACAAACAAAAAACTTCTGATGTGCTGGTATTCGTGTATGCTACTTGTGCTGTTTTTGTGCTCAGACACGTGTTAGCAGCTTGTTTGCCATGAGAGGACAGTAGTGTCACAAGATGGCGCGAATGGAAGATGAGCACGACTGCTTGTCCTAAACACAAACTAAAACTTATTTTGTACAAAACTAATTACATAGCGTTAAAATGCCTTGCATTTTTTCAGGGACCATGAAATTACTTTGTGTAAACTGCAACTTCATATTAACCAGGTTTGTACTAACGAGATTCCACTGATGTTCTGGAAATTCAGTAGACAGACAAGTGCTTAAAATAATAGCCTCCTCAGCAATATGGCATGAACTGTCAAAAGACTTTGTTGTTGAAATTTAAGGTCCTCTATATCATCTCTCAAAATCAATAGTCAAATGGATATCTGTATATGATTTATATTTTGGCTACAGCCCATTCACTATCAAGATATAAATGAAGGAGCATAAGTCATTAACACAAGCTGGAATTAACACGAGTTGATTATGCCAACCTGAGTAAAGTCCAGAGCCTGTGATATTTCTAATATCCTCCCAGTGGTGGCATCAAGGCGAGTGATCATTGCGTGTGACTTGCGACCACTGCTGCTTGGCCTGCCCTTTTTGCTGCTGAATCGCTTGGCAGAGGGTGTCCGCTCCGACACATGTAATACCTCCATTGTCCGGCTGTCAACACAACAAACAATACAACTTAATTACATCACAACCTCTAACAATCACACATTGTTCCCACACAATATGGTTTGGTTTCGTGTTCACATTTCAAAGTAAAATTTAAAAGTGTGCCACCACCAACCTAACTATAGTTCACAGAAGAAATATTGGATAGATAGGTAGCGACTGCAAAAATAATTTTGCTATGTATAACACTGCCAAATATCTACAATAACCGCTTTAATGTGATTAACAATATGTTGCACACAGAGAGCATCATACACTTAACATAAATTTTTATTTATTATGCAATCTTCTGATGTAGTTTGTGTAATGTATGTAAAAGGAAAGCATGTCAGAATACTTTATGATAAATAGATAAGAGTGGTGCAGATAGGAAGGGCAGTTTACGCCTCCGATGCAACCCTGATCCCCCAGATGCACTTTGCACTTCTCCTAAGTGGGATATAGTTCTCACCGTATTCCAGTGCCACCTACAGGAATGAAACACAACTAAACACCTTACTTGCTACCTCAATAACATATGGTGTGAATATGGTCTCAATTGGCCCAGCGGTTTGTCAGTGATGATGCGGTTTATTCACGCACAATGGATTTTATACATAAAGATTTCAATACACACACGTTTTGAATAAACTGATATCCTGTAAAGGTCTATTCGACACCTTTAGTCGTCTATCAATGAGTTTAGCAACTGGAAAAAACCATGAATTGTACAGAAATATTAGCACCCAGGAATAATCCAGGAACTGTACTAGAATTTCTTCACATGTCTGGGATTTATGTGAAGCTCAGAATTAAACAAAAACAGTGATTAGGTGTGTGTATCATTGTTCGGGATTATGAATATTTAACACCAAATCACAGTGCGGTTGAACTTTAAGTTTGTTTTTATTTGCTAGACAACAGCTTCTCCTCCATGTAAGGAGATGATGAAAGGTGTGCGGCTGAGACAAAAGAAGTGGGGGGGGGGGGGGGGGGAAGGAATGCTAATACACCATGCTGGTTGCTAGGCAACTACTTGCCACTGCCCTCAACTAGACTTGCACCGTGCCGCAGAGCAGTGATAATCTGCAGCACATGTGACTTATTTCACATACACATACTGGACATTTACATAAACAACAAGCTTAAAAACAATTGTTACGGGAAAACTTAGGCGACATTACCAAAATATATTTTGATTGACGCGATAAACGATACAAGCAGATAGCTTTATCATTATTAATATAGGAGTTTTGCTGGGACCACTGAAAATTAACTGTGGATACTATTAATCGGTACACGAGTTTTCAGTACGGGATTCCACTATACGCAATTTATACAGTGAATCTATAAAATTCTGAACCTTAGCTACAAAAAGAAGGCAGATAAAATAGTGATACACTTTGGAATTTGAATGAACTGTTATATAGTTATAAATCACCTGAATGACACATTCAGAATCATTTGAGATGGAGGCCATGATAAAAATTAAAGTACTAAAATCAGTCTCTTAACACATACTATTACTTTAAGTGAGAGCAATATTTATGCCAATCTCAATTATAATTAAGTCCTTACTGTCATACTAGCTACACTTACGCAACTCATTTACATATACTTATACTGTACATACTCTCAAAATGTCTATAGCCATAAATTAATATTGTTAAAATGTCTGCCACCCACATATTAAGTCGCACTTCCCCACAATCTAGCAGGCCATTCTCTCCCAACGTTCAGACTACATGTGGTTACTGCACAGTCACCAGTATTCTCATGTTCCCATGATTGTCGTCCAATACTCCAGACTCACAATGAGTACGCCACAGTTTATGTAGCTGAGCTTACCTAACCTGATCCGGAAGGTTCTTCACATATCTATTTGCACCAAGGAGCGGTTGAGGAAATGGGGGGGATTTGTACAATGACTATCCAACACATACAATATCAATATTCCATGGCCAGAAGCGGCATCAGTCCCAATAGCTTTATCACGACATATAAATGTTACCGACCTGTTTGTAACTCTGCTTTTCCGTTCTCTAGTTACCAGTGATATTAACATAGACCCATGAGGAGAGGAAGGCAGGAATGGCACAAAGACCACACTGCCACATCCAACAGTACGTATTACTATAATTTCTATCAATGGGCTAATGTTTTACTACTAAAATATTTCTGCATTGGTTTTACAAAAAAATCTTGTGAATTGTAACTGCCACACTTTCCCATTTTATGCCCAAAGCCAACTATCAGCCATACATTATAGCTTGCATACCGTATTTACCCAAAAATAATGCGACCCTGAATATAATGTAACCCCCAACTCTTACACTAAGTCTAGAAAAAGTTTTTGCATGGCAGTTAAAATATTACATTAAAACAAATTTAAAAATATTAAATCTGAATAACTCACCTTGGTGTACAGCAAAAATTTGAACCTGTCAGAACATAATATTTTGTATTAACTATAAGTTTTCTCACTATTATTTACATTAAATTAATACTGCATAGTATTGTGGTAATGAGGGTAAGTAACAATGCCACATTCATATCAATCATCACTGAGTGTGATGATGCTAAAGGTATGGCCACTACTGCTGCTGTTACATCACTGTCACTTGCATCCTGCCAGCAAAGGTCATCCTCAATACCATCCATGGCATTAGAGATGTATTTTTTTAATTCCTAATTATGGACACTGTTGTTATTCTCCGCCATGCTACAGAAATCCAATTTGCCAGTCCAGAACAGACCTTTTTTATTTTCCCTGTGGGAGTCGAGGCGTGGTCGCCAGACAGCAGCCAGTCACTGTGCTACTGCTGGAGATGGTCTTTAAAGGGATTATTGAAATTGGCACCCCATTGTTTCTTTAATGAAGTTTACAACTCGTTGCTTTACTTCATTGAAATGGTCTTTATTTGGCCCCCTGAATGCTTTCCGCAGACTATTTGCATTTTTTAGACAGTTCCAATCCACTCTCCAACTACACTAACTACTTACAGTCACACCATACTTTCAAGCAGCTTGACAATTCTTTGTCTGCAAGGCATAATTTGCCACAATAGTTTTGAAGTTGGCATCATAACTGTGCCACAACCCTTTTGGAGAGTTTGATCAATGCCCCGCTTTTCAACCGCATCCATTTCACAATTTTCAAAAATTAATTAACTTTTACAACAGCAGTGTGGTACTCTGTAGAAGTACTACAGTAGGTTTACTGAAATAATATTTATGGTTTGTTCACTATCTATCTAAATAAGTTTGATTATGATTTATTTTCATTAGGTTTGTTTTATAGATGTTAGGACCAACTAAAAAGGTATTTAAGAGTTTTATTGTTTACTTTAATTTTGTTTACATCCGCAAGAATTTATATTTAATATTACTAAAACTTCAAGAGATTTTACACTCATCACGTTTCTCCATGTATGTAGATTTTAATCACAGCTATTCATGTATTGTGCTTATCAAAGTTGTTAGAGATTTTAGTTTTGAACTCAAAGTTTTCACTGAATTGACAAGTTAATTTATGCTCTTTATCTCTGATTTCAGGAGAATGTTTAGCTTTTGGAAACTATGTAAGATGTCATACAGTTGGTTATATGTTTGTTTACATTGTACTATTTTCATTTTCCCGCCTATGTTTTGGTTGATTCAGACTGTTATTTTATTTTACATAAATTTTGAACCCCTCCAGAAAGTAGTCATAATGTATTTTCAGTTACTTACTCTTTTCTTATTGTTTATAGTCAAATGAAACACGGTAACTTCCAGAATTTAGCTTTTCCACATAGCAACATATTTATAATTTTATTTTCCATTGAAAAGAGTGCTGAGTTATTTATTTGAATTACTACATGGTTCAGGAAGAGATTTTTTTGAATTTTCTTCAACAGTTTTACTTAATATATGTACATGGATAGCCAAGGAAGAATTATGTTCATTCAGTTTTATCTTTGTCCTGATGTCGTGATTTTGAAAAACAACAAAATTTGTTTTTGTTGAGAAAAATTCATCTCTTGGAAGGAAGTGGAAGACACGTGTATCCCAGGGTCATTCAATACGAAACGCACAATAATGTGTGCTGATAGCCAAGATGAAAATCTGGTGGAAATTGACGTAGTGGATCCTATTAAGATGTCAGCAGAGGCACGGCGTAAACACCGGAATGCACTATACGGAGTTACCGTGGAAGAAACTCGGTAGACTAATATTTTCAGAGTGCTGTAATTCGTCAGCAGCCATCTCCATCTTGTGCATTCCAAGTAAGGTCAACATTTATCGATACAAATCCTTTGCATCCTATGACAGACTGTTAGTGCTTATTTAAAGTTCAGTGGAATTAACGTGATGAAATGAACATCAAAATTGTAATACTTTAACTGAAAATAGCATTTTTTAGGTACTTGAAGCTGAGAATGTCAACTCCAGCTATTAACAATTTACACGTACCATATCCTTGTTTCGAATTTAACCAGAAGCCCCAAGAAATGTAAAATGAATGCTCACAAAACGAACTAGCCATAGTTGCAAAACATTAAGATAAATTCAAGTAATTTAGTCCTCAAATGATTTTAACAAGATTCATTAACTCACGCATTCATGCTTCTCGTTACATTAAGTATCAAGATGCCAATTAAACACATTGTATGATAAAATGCATAATTCCATTCGATCACAGTAAAAGCTGACGGCAGGAAAGTAATGTTGTCCCATGGTCTTAAAGTGATGTAACTTATTTAATTATTTTTCTTTTATAACCATTAAAACTTATGCATCATTTTTCTAGTGTTTGTTGTTCTAATTTTAATTGTGTGTTCTAGCCAATTTTTAGTAATCCAATTGATTTATACAACTATTGGTTGACGATTAAATTTAATCACACATTACAAACAGTGTCTGCTTGTACCATGCATAGAGAACCATACAGTGTGCTAATTAGTAAATTTTAATGAGATTAAGGTACATGATAGAGGAATCATCAAGTCTATTTTCTATTAGACAGACGTGTAGCTCTTAAGGTACTGACATTTCCCTTTGAGGCAATGCAACTACCGTTTTCATTCATTCTTTTGCTAGAACGCATAAGGTCCTACCACTCTTTTATTAATTACACATAAGTGTTTACGAAGTAGATAATGTTTCAGTTTTGCGTACACTATAGGTATTAACTGCATTGCAAATTAGAAATAATTTTAGCTACATCTGTACTTACATTTCCTCACTAGCACAAATTTACGGGCTTAGAACTGTGTGCTAACAAAGGGACACACTCCTTCCAGCTTCCAGAATGGGCAAAAGCATTTTCTTGGGGCTTAGTAAAATGTAGTAAAATTTTGATAAATTCTGTTGCATCATAAGACTAGGCACGTTAGAGGCGTAAAGTTAATAAATATGCAAAGGCAATGTAAGAACAGGCCCAAAAATGTGCCAGACTATGTTCTTGAGCGTGAAACTTCAAGATGCTGCAGATGACAGAGACAAAGCATATAAGATACAAGAGCCATAAGTCCTTCAAAGGAAAATAACCTCATTTTCTTGCATTTACGTTAGCTTTTCTTTGAAATTGATTTGAGCATTGGAAGAGCATAAAAATTACGAAAATGTTCATTTATTCTTTTCTGAGAACTAATGATCAGTAGTCCTGAAATCTAATGTTTAAACTCATTTCCGCTAGCCTGAATAACTATTTCACAAAACATGTGCTTGTCTACTCTACTTACTACCACAAGATTGATTGTTATAAATGAATAATTGTGTTTCATATATATATCACATACATAAATACACATATACATACATACACCTGGTGTTCCACGGTTCGACCGACATACGTCAGCAGTGTATTCTACAGCTCATTGGCAACAAAAGTCACACATAAATGGGCTACGTAGTTCCAGTTCCAGTACAGTTACAGGGACGGACATGCAAGGAACACAGACAGATGCAGTGGAGAAAACTGTACATTAATGTGACAACAGGACAGATGAAAGACTCGCATGCCCACACAAGCACGCACACACACAGTTGACAAAATGTCCCATTAAACCACATGCAGAACACAGCATCAGGAGGCCGGCATGGCGTGTCAGTGTTGGCGTTACGAGGCGAGGAGATGCACCATGCCAGGACTGTTTACATGAGCAGAGTACGCAGAAATGGTGTACGTGTACAGATTCTGTGACGGCAATGGGCATCGTGCAGTGGTGTATCATCGTCGGCTGTTCCCAGCCTGCCGAATGCTGCATCATACCACGATCACCAAGGTGTACCAGCGTTGAAGGAAGACAGGAGCCTGCCCGCGATGAACACAGGAGCTCGAGTATCGCCGGCGTGACGTGACTGTACTGACGAGCTCGCGGAAGCACCACACACCAGCGTACGTGCGATTGCACGGACAGGGATGTCGCCAACACAGGTGTGGTGGATATTGCACAGACAGCCTGCATCCCTACCACCTGCACACAGTGCAACACCTGCGGGCCCAGGATCATGCCATCTGCAATTTTGTACCTGGATGCAGGACATGTGGACACACTGCCCCTCATTCTGTTCGACGAGGCAACGTTCACGCGTCAGGGCATCACCAATAGCCGCAATGAGCACGTGGACACATGCCAATCCGCACGATGTCACGGAAACCAATTTCCAGGAAAGATTTTTAGTCAACATATGGTGTGGTGTGCTTGGCTCGCAAGCTCATTGGCCCACATTACTTTGCTGGCAGTGTTACTGCTCACATCTACAGGGAGTTTCTGGTCAACACCCTCCCCGTATTATTGGAGGATGTGTCGTTCGAGGTTCACAGACGGATGTAGCTCCTCAGCAATTCGGAAGGACTGTCACAGCATACCTAAATACTGCGTTTCCGCTCCACTGAATTGGACGGGGTGAGCCAGTCCGGAGGCCAGCGCATTCTCCAGCCCTCTCCCCTCTGGATTTTGTGTGGGGCACACCGCTGATCAGTTACGCGCAGACCTACCTCGCATGCAGTGGCAACTCTCCATGATGCAACATGTCGCAGCCTGCGTACGGGTGGACGGTGCACATTGAGCAGCTGGTGTGAGCCACTCCACATTCTTGTAGTCCAATGTGATGTAATAAAGGTGTTCCGTAAGGCTACGCGTTTTTTTTTCTTCACATTCGCCCCTGTAACTCGGCACTGGAGCTGCGTAGTCCATTTTTCTATATCAATGTTTTGTTGCCAATGAGCTGTAGAATACACTTCCGACGTATGTTGGTCAAATCACAGAACACCCAGTATATATAGCGAGCTGTAATGAAAAGTAACTTGCTATTAAATGTTCTGAACATAAGAGAGTATTGCAAAATATATAATGTTGTTTAATGTTAGTTGTATGTGGTCTGCTTCAACCACACCTACATTTTTGTTCCATCCATACCATATACACACATACAAAATTGTATTAATAAATCACTCATTTATTGAAACTCCACTGTCTTTTGTACATGTCTGGGTAATTTTAAGTTTGCTTTTGAAGTGTAATGCTAATGACTGCATTGGGATTTAAAATCCTATCCATTTATTAAGGAAATTTCCTTCCTGTTCACTTTTGACTATGTACTCCCTAGAAACAGTTGCAGAATAATTGGCTCACATCTAGGCCAACTAGTAAAAATCTTACTCATACTGTTGTAGTGTAAACCTATATATAATTCTCCACAACTCTCGACTCCAAAACTAAAACACATATTAGACACACTGCATAAGCAAAGTACACTACCACAAAACAGAGTATAGAAGCACGTGGCACTCTGCACACAGCAGATGTGACAAAAATAGATAACTCGAGGGCATGGCCAGTGAACTATTGGTGCTGTTGGTTCACATTCTGCCACTTTGCTCGCACCGTGACCTTGCCAACATCTGACCTATTATTATCTGTGTGTGACTTGTTTAGAAACAAAATTCTCCGATCTGGTAGACTTAAGTTCGATGTTACAATGCAACCCCAGCTTTTCTTTACAAAAAATTTGGTAAAAACCATTGCATTATTTTTGGGTAAATACAGTACTACTATGACCCCCATCCCTAGCTGAAAACCAATTTCCATATTACCACACAATTATATCTAATTCAAATCAGGATATAAAATAATGAAATCCACACTTAACAGAATATACTACTATAGGCTGGTCACGGTAACGTGAGAACTTTTGAGACCCTAATTACTTTTTTCCTTCCAGCCACTTTTTATCCTTCAACCACCATTTTAAACGCAATACTGCCATGTACGTAATAAACACAGCGTATATATTCAGCCGCACTCAGAAGTTAACGTCCAAGACTAAAATAAAATATATTTATAGACTATTATTCCAAATAAGAGTGCTTTCAAAAGTGCTCACTTTACAGTGAATAGCATATACAAGTATCCAATTAAAAATACAATACATGTAACATTATAACAATATATATATATATATTTGATCGTTTCAGAGACTAAAGTGGAATTCAAATACACTATATTACGATGCACTCCTACTTAACCTCCGCAACACTCACGCCAAGTCATCTTCAACATCTGTGGCAACCTGCAGTGGAGGACTAGAAGTACAGCATTCCATAGTTATGTCATCAGTTGAGTGAACACTGTTGCAAATGTCTGCTCCTGTTTTGGTAGCAGCAACTCCATTTTGAATGGGTCCTGTGAACAGACAAACATGTTAAACTAGTAATTCACTACAACTGGACTATTCCTTACAAAAAAAATGTTTTTAGACTGTACAAAACATGCCAATTAATTCCCAGTCACATTTCAATATTACGTTAGAGAACATGTGTGATTACATGAGTGGTAACCATACATCAAAGTGAAATATTTTACCACAATAAAAAGTCAGCTGCAGTATGCTGGTAAGCATATCTGGCATTCCTCCCACCATGTCTTCTAGAGGCAAGTATTCAGACTAGTTCCGCAGGCAGATGTGTGCAGCTCGTGCTCCCAAGAAAGATACTTTTGCAAGGCCATTCAATTAAAATAGGATATGTGATTTACAGAAGCAACACCCCACAATATCTGAATTTATCGTACAGCTAGATGTGAAGTTCATTTTGATCTTGGTGGTGTGTCTGACTATTTAACTTTTGGCATTATAAACTACACACAATATTGATTTGTAGCCATTTTAAAAATTAAGTGGGCATTTGCTGAAGACATGATATCTAGGTCATGTAAAGCCCAGGTAATTGTGAGGCAAAAATTTAAAAGTACCATATACGGAAAAAAAAAAAAAAAAAAAAAACTAATAGATCCAGAAAAGAGAATAAATGCACTAAATTAATATTTTAGGCAGTAAATGCAACTCTCTGGCTGTGAGCAGAAATTTGTGCAGGTACATTTGTTGGGAAGCAAGCAGCAAAACCATAAGAGTTCAAAACATTTGCTGCCTTGGCCAATTCAACAACCATACATAAGCAGCACTTTACCTTTGTTTAAAAAAGAACAAACAAATGCTTGAACAGAGTAACGGTAAAGTGAGCACTTTTGAATGCCTAATTACATTTTCCTTTCAGCCATTCTTTTTATCCCTTCACCATCTTTTTAAATAAATATTGCCATGTACGTAATAAACACTATGTATTTTCTACCACACTCTGAAGTTAATGTTTAAGGCTAAAATAAACAATATTTATTGACTACTATTCCAAATGAGCGAGCTTTCAAAAGTGCTCACTTTACTGTGACTAGTCTATCCAGAACTGCACAACACTGAACCTGGAACTGCATAGTACTCAATACTCCCACCTTGTATTCATTAACACGAAATTGAGAGGTTTCAAATTAATGCTACAGGTATATATGTACTTCTGAAAGTGCTCCTTTGGGGTTACAATTTAATATGTAAAATCTAGAAGCTGTGAACAATTTTATGCCATAAATGTGTATACTTTACTGTATACTTGTTAGCTTGAAATGTGTGTCGAAAATGAACAGGAGGGAGTAAGAGAGATGGAAGGGGAGGGAAGCAGGAGTGTGTGTGTGTGTGTGTATGTGTGTATATATATATATATATATATATATATATATATATATATATTTGTGTGTGTGTGTGTGTGTTTTAGTATATGGATAAATAATAGAGACCAAGCTCTTTTGTTACCTAGAGATGGACAACAGTCTCGCGAGACTATAGAGACCGACATCACTGGTCTATAGAATCTCGAGGTTTTCTGGAGACTGATTCCTCCATGCTACTAACTGTGTGTTGTCCTATCAGTGTAGGAGCGCCAGAGGTTAGGTAGAACTAAGCAACTTTGGTTTTCTTAGGTGCTGGAACATGCCAATATTTTTTTTTTGCGTTATATTTTGATTCTTTCGTACCAACAACAAAGCTGATTTTCTTGTGTGGCACTTCTTCAAAGTATTCCCTCATCCACAACTTCTGTTTAACCAATGACATCTGAAATTTATCATGTACAATCTCATATTAGACTGAGTTTTATAGTTTTAAATTATTTTCTCCAACATAATTAGATAGTATTCAAATGGGTGCATAATGGTATCCTAAGGCCGGAATTCACAGTCGGAGGCTTGTTTGGCAAAGAAGCTAAACTTCATGAAGTAGTGCTTCAAGCACTACTTATCTGACGAATGAACTCATAAATCATGACTTGAAGTAATTATTGTAAAAGCACTACTTATTTGGGCCAAGTTGTGCTTGGTGAAGTATGGAAATAAGTATCT
Organism: Dryococelus australis; assembly: GCA_029891345.1. Taxonomy (NCBI): domain Eukaryota; kingdom Metazoa; phylum Arthropoda; class Insecta; order Phasmatodea; family Phasmatidae; genus Dryococelus; species Dryococelus australis. The sequence goes on along the minus strand of CM056997.1, from coordinate 56,637,012 downwards.
ATAATAATTCCAACATAACATAGATAAATTTGTCACTTTATTTACAACAGTCACCAAGGCAAAATGAATTTGTAAGTTTGTTATTTTAATTTTCACTACGGTTTTGAATAATTTTAATTAGTTTTATCGCATATTTGAAATTAAAATAATCGCATGTGCAATACAAACGTGTTTGTTTAATGTGTTATGTAATAATTTTTTAGGAAGTTTACTAGCCGCAATAAAAAAAAAAAACTTAATTGATATGCATACTCAACGATTATATCATGTGTATGTTCGTTTTAATGACACCTCAATTACTTTAAAACCTACGATACCTTGCAATAATATAATTCTGGACATTTCCATCAAACGCCAATAATCGCCATTCCGCGAACAACATTATCGATTGTAAAAGTACTTGCTTACATCTCATGCTACCGTTCAGTCGACATAACCTGTATTTCAGACCTTTTATTGCCAACACAGGCCTGTGCGAATATTGGAATATTCGAATACCGTTTCGAATAACGGAAGAAAATAGTTTCCCAGTGCCCGTGAACTGGACTCATTTTTATCATGTTCATTAGAGTACCTTGTTAGTGTTGTAAATTTTTTTATCGGTAGTTAATTATTTCTGTATGTGCTTTCCTTTAGGCATGATTGGTTGTAGGTACCATTCTAGTAGTTTTCTTGAGTGAAATGTAATATTATTGGCATATGTTTTACCATGACGGCTCGTTCTCCCATTTTCTAACTGCCGTGCCGTTCCCCACGAAGCTACATACTCCAAGTATTTACATTTTCCCCAAGGTTTTAAGTTTGTTGGTTTCAGGGAATGGGCAAAGTGTTAATTTTACTGAATGATTATACAAATAAATTACTTCATATCAGTGATGGACAAACATCATTGTACTGAAGTGTTCCTGCAAGGATTTCCATATAAAAACACGTGTTCGAGAGGTTACAAATTACAAACAGTAAGTTAACGAGTTTTGTAAATAGTGTATTACACGAATACGATATACAGATTAAACACATCAAGGGAAAAGAGAACAAGGCAGCTGACTATCTGAGTCAAGCTCCAGACATTTGAGGTTGATGTATCTGTACCAAATCAGAAACCTAGAGATTCTTTATGGCAGTAAACAAGGCCACAGCAGCACTTAGTGCTGAAGTTAGCAAAATGCTGAGAGACCTTTCTACCCACCAAGATATGGATAAGAGTTGTAAAATTATTGTGGAAAAAATTACAGTTAGCTGCACCTTCAGGCAAAATTAATAATATTTATTCTGTCACCTGACAAAGTATTGTTCTACCATGGTAAGATGAAATCACAGTTTGAAGACTACTGGAAACCTGTAATACCCAAAAGGCTTGTAAACAAGTTTGTGTGGCAAGCACATTTGTTGCTGGGACATGTTCGGGCTAGTAAAGTTTATGAAGCAGCGAGGAGAATTGCATTTTGGTCAGGAATGCAAAAGGATGTCACAAAAGTGGTGGGATCTTGTGTGACATGCCAGAAAGCAAAACATCCGCAGGAGCACCTGAGAGGTATACTCCAGCCAATTTTAACATCCAAGCCACCACAGGTAGTGTCAGTTGACATATTTGGTCCACTACCAAAGTCTAAGGCAGGGACCAAATACATTTTTGTTGTAATGGATGTTTTTACAAAGTACATAAAACATTATGCTTTATCCAAAGCCACAGCACAGGTTTTACTAACAAAGATGGTATCTTTTGTTGAGGAGGCAGGAAAACCCAAAACAGTACTTTCAGATAAAGGGACACAGTTTACCAGTTACTTTTGGCAACAAGGAATGGAAGACATGGGTATAGTGGCTACTACAGCTGCAGTGAGACATCCACAGGGAAATCCGGTCGAGCGAAGGATGAAGACCATTGGGTCCACGTTCAGAGCTTATTGTAATAAAGCTCAACAGGGTTCGAGAGATTATCTATCGCTTATTGGAATTGTAATGAATCATACTTTGTATGTTTCAACTAGTGTTACATCTCATGAAGCGCTTACATGTGAACGTACCGAGCTGCTATAATCATTGTGTTTACCAAAATTACCAGCTGTGGAAGGTGCAAGTGTTGGTGAAGAACCGCTTCAGAGAGAAGAATAGAATTTTGTCAGTGCAAGAGTATTCAGTGAGGCGCTAAAAAGAAAAAGTAGATTTAATGCATCCAAATTCAATAATCTGGAGATGGGAGAGTTAATATTGGTGAAAGCTAACCCAGTAAGCAGTTTATGGGACCAGGCAACAAAGAAATTATTTTATTTGTACGAGGGACCATATGAGGTATGTGATGTCAAGCAACAACTGTTATTCTGTGAGAGACCCGATCATTAAACAGGTAGTTGGCAATTACAATATACATGCTTTGAAGAAGTTTGTGAAACCTGTTGAAGCTGAATAGAGTAAAAACACTCCATAACCTACGTGCAGATATAAATAACTACAGATCTGCAGGGGCATGAATATTGAAACTACCGAATGTATAATTAAGGCCCTAGGTGTTGCTAGTAGTAAGAGTGTAGACTGACGTGTTATTAGAGTACTGCCGATAGCATACAAAATGTTTTTTGCTATGCCTGTTGCCGCAGCAGAAGTGATATTCCTGCAATGCTTACGTCAGTGCACGTTCGGTAAAAATCAGTTTAACCGCATACCAATGAGCATAACAGGTGAGCCCCAGATTCATTGCACTTTTATTAGTAGAAGGTTATGTAAACACTCCGACAGAATCAATGCATGTGCAAAAACGTTTAGTTATTGTCTACAAGGGAAAATATGACTATGCCGTAACAGTTGAAAGTTTAAGAATTTTTTTTAAGGTCGTGCAGTAATGACGCTATTCATGTGTTAATGATAACTTCGGTCAAGTTTGTCGAGCAAAACACTACCATCACTTAAAGTAAGATAAATATTGGAAGGGGAGACAATACCTTAGGTCACTTGTTGGTAAGTGATCATAATTGAAGAGTTTATTTTCCTTGGTTGATTTTATGCCCCCCCCCCACCGTGGAGAAGGCTGTGCAAACATCAGGTAGAGGAAATACTCTTTGAAGCTGAATTGAATGCAGACGCACTGAAGTTGGTAGACCTTATTGGATACGAGAACATTGCAGCGCCACACTGCAACTACACACACTTTCCAAATGAAGTTTAAAACGTGTGTAATTCTAACCCAACTTTGTTAAGATTTTCTTTGGAAACCTAATCAAATTTTATTATCTTTGTTTACATTTCGTAGTGATGAGATATTCATCTTGATGCAATTTAATTTTTGCTTGTGTCAATTTTCTCACATAATCTTTTGTATTCGTTTTCTTCTCTCTTAGGCAACACACACAAACATGTAACACGCTTGCGCTATTACGCACTTAGTTTCCTGTAATTATAAAACACCTAGGAATGATTGTCCATTCTAACTATGTAGGGAAGAATGAAGATAGAAGAGAAACGGCGTAAGGAGATTTGAGAGATGAATATTGAACACAATCTATTTTGAAATAAATAATGAAGTGAATTTAATAAAAAAGAGTTGTGTGTTTTACATGAGTAATTTAATATTTTGAAAAATGGCTGAAAACTTTATATTTTAAAACATGTAATGCAGTTAAGAAGTTTCAATTTTGAAGCCCAAACTTTTTCAAAGTGCTTTTGAAGGTAGCCCATTTAACCTCACATGAACACTGAACACGTAATTAAACAGCACACATGTAGTGACACTTTACCATTTTGAAGTCCTAACGTGTTGCAGTAATTCAACGAAGTGCTTCGTTACACGACGCCGGCTTGGTTAAAGTGATGCAGAGTACTGCAGCCTTGAGAAGGTGGATACCACAGTTGGTATTTTGTTGTGGCACGCTTCAACTTATATGAAAGTTAGTGAATGTCCGCCATATTTGTTTATATTTTCCTGCATGCTGGAATACTACTGCCAGATGCTCCGAGCAATCTAATGAGCCCTCATTGCTGGCAAACACTAATAAACCATCAGTGTTTTCAGTTTTCTCAGTAGCAACGGGCGGTGGCCTAGCTAACATACATTAGTAATATTTTCACTAACTGCAATCAGAGAAAATACCTAATTTGAAAGATTTATTGATTTGTTTATCATTATATTTAGGGGTTTTAATATATTCTTGTCACATTTTTTATGGCATTTTATAAGCCATGAATATCTTGTGATTTTTCTGATTTTCAACCCAAGATTGTTTTACTTTTTTTTTCATTTCTTGGATATAAAACCAGATGATAGATGTTTGCAGTGTGTATTTTTTTTAGCTCATTAAAGTAAAATATTTCAGTACTTGGTTTTAAACACATTCCCATGAATGTCCCGTTTGATTTTCGGAGGAAAGGAATGGGGTAATACGAAAAGAAAACCATGAAACATCTATTCCAAATTGGTCACTACCTGTTAACGGTAGGCCTACTTTATCGGGCCGTACACCAATTCCGGGTTATTGATGAATTTTAGCTTAATCAAGGCTGAACGCCAAAATAAAAATTATTAAAAACTCTGTAAATTACTGTAATTCGAAACGATGATTGCATTCGCGTCCATGGGAGTCTAGTAAAGTTTATATTGCACATCCGAGCTCAACAGACATACGCGAATCCCAACATACTGTAGAAACTGCTAGGGTCAGTTAAAAAAAATAATAACGTATATACCCGACAACATACCAAAATAGTCATCTTGGCGGTCATCTTCCTCAGGAACAGTAAAATCAACAAATCTTGGTGCGTTAAAATCGTACCGATCCATGTCGAAACATTAAAATACTACTGCTAAAAGCTTTTGGTACAATCTCTCTCAAACATCGCCTATTTATGTTTCAATAACACACTCCGAGTCAACATACCCGTCGTCAATAAACTTTAACGGCAACCGCTCAAGAAACAAAACAGTCACTATAATTTTCAAAACGACCAATTGGATTACAGTACAGAACACCAACATAATTAGTTATGAAATTGAAATTTACTCTTTTTAATAATACATACAGAGTTTATCAAAAATTTCTACTGCAAATAATAATTATTATAATTGTGTGAATAACTGATATTTCTTCGACGGAAAATGAATCCACTAAAGGCTATTTCTTAAGCAACTGTCACACTGTCAAATTTTTCCGTCTTCTACTTCCAATAAATTTGGTCAAATAAAGTTGGACAGTTATAGCGTCATAAAAACAATGAACGCCCCCATATTTGTCTGAAAAGTTGGATCGCTTAAGTTTCCATTAACCATTAGAAAACTGGATAGGTTATAAAATGTATTTGATGTTTGACGATCTCAGCCAATCAGCATCATGCACGACAAAAAAACTGCCATGTTCCTTTCCCTATGCATTGATACAACCAACTGCATAGCCGCCAGTTGTGGTTTCGTTATTTCATGCGTTTAATGCTGGGGCAGGGGATCCTAACAACTTCCATGCTCTATTTTCAGCGAGTAATTTGAGCGTTTTGTGTACGAATGGCAAGACATTTACATATACGGCAATGGTTAACCCGTGATCCTGTCGTGCAATTTGACACGATAACTCATTTACAATTTTCGTATATGTAAACGGGGCATAATAAAATTAATAGAATATTAAATATTTAACAGACACGAGTACATAATCTCAAAATCGTACACAAAGCAGATTAACATGCCACTGGTTAGCATTCCAACCTGCTTTATTTTCTCCTAGTTACGTTTGCTTGGGTTCTGTTTACTTTATTTAAATCGGGAAAAAGAAACACTGTTTAAAAAAAAAGGAGGGGGGGGGGGGTCCTTTAGATTAATGTCTTTCCTGAGACACGTTTGTTTTGATGTTTTGATGGAGCAGTAGAAAATTTTGTTCGTAATGAAATAACATTCAAATTATAGCAACTTCGAAAATTTTAACTTTAATGAAAAAATAAAACGCAATATATACGTCGTTCGTGTTCGTACAGATGCAGCAATGCATGCGCACACATTGGCAGAAGTTAACCATACACTCGCAGAATTCACGATATAGGCAAAGAAATTAATATTATTTATACACTACAAAAGTGTTGAAAGTGAGACTTTTTTTAGGCTACGTGCATTTCAATCATTATAGAAAAAGTTTACAAATACAATATTTACAAAACACGCTAACTTACTCTTAGTTAAATTCGCAACCTCTTAAAAAATTGTTTTCCTATGGAAATTCTTTCAAGTTTACTTCACCAAAACACATTTGTTCGTCATTAGCATTATATAATTTTGTTGCAGAATCATTCCGTACAATCAGCACTGCGCACGTTTCCTAAAGCCAACAAACTCGCCCTTGGTCGCCGCCAATGCTAACCTCCAAATACGCACGTTTCAGGCATTTTCCCGCCACTGTGACGTAACCGCATGAAGCATTTGTCCTTTTACCTCGTGCAGATTATGCATGAGATTGGCCAGAAGTAGAATGACATAGAAGGTGCGACGATGCGCCTGTGCAAAGAGCTCGGAACCACTTCGCTGCACATATTTCGCATTGTGCGGGTAATGGAACACGGGCTAGGAACTATTGCTGGAAACTTTTATTTCTATTTATTTTTTGCATCCATTTCGTATTTTTTCGAGTACAAGGTTGTACAAAGACATCGGACAAGTCAGAACATGAACACATTATTCACCGAACAAGAACTCATTATTTACAGAACAATATCAAAACATCAAAGGATTTTAATATTATCAAACTCTAAAACAAATATAAAATAAAATACAAATAGTATTGAATTTTCAATATTTAATCTTCATTCTTCAATTTCTTCTGCACATGTGTGCTGTGTCCCAGGCCTATAAAATATATATGCTGTCTGGGCATGAATGCTATTTTAAGTACATATTGCAAATAAAATTACGAACTCAGATCATTAACTTTCATTGTCAGGAAGCATCTCTTGATAAATAAATTTTTAATTTAGTAAAGAAGCGATAATAAATCACAACATTCCTTACATTTCTTCTTGTAATGGAATGCATGGAATATCGAACAATGACCGTTTTTTTTTTTTTTTTTTTTTATGATTGAAATTATATTCTTTCAGTCAAAATTTTACAGTGTGACACATTTTCAAACACATTCAAGATTATTTGATAAAATCTGTAGGAAGGAGAAATTTTATGACTGTATTTTGTCTAGAAATTTTATTGTAAAATATAGTTTGACGCGCCTGAGAGCAAGTGGAGAACAGGAACTGATGATGTGGCCAGCGCCACGTTCGGTGTAGAGAACGATTGTTGAGGGGGGGTCGTATGGCCGACGGCCTACGGCGACTCTGGATACCCAGCCAATATGAAGGAGAGCTGATTGAATTTGTCTGTTATATTATGTAAAGGTAAAATATTGCCTGTGGGTGAAGCTTGGGCCACTTCGCACGCCTATATTACCACTGAATTTACCCTGCTTGAGGGAGGCAGGCCCCGTAAATACAAAACATACACTGAAATACACTTGTAAATTTGAAGGCTGCCTTTAGCATGTAGTGCCCAATGAACTCAGAAGAGTTAAATGCAACAAAACACTTCTATTTATGGAATGGCTGTTTTATTACCATAAACGTACAACGGAATGTTACTGCACTTGTTAATAAGTACCTTAATTAAGCGGACCCAGCACTCTGCTCCTGCCGGTGGTCCCTACTGCTGAAAAATAAGGTGTATGCCTTAGATTATAATTCTGTGAAACGCGTCCCACGCGTGAATTCCTGGTATGTTACATTAGTATGCAGGGAGATCCCCCCTTGGCTAAATAAAAGTACTAAGAAGGTTCTTGAATTACGTTAACTATGGATATGAAGAAAAATTCAGCCTATATTGAGCTGCCGAGGGGCGTACGTGGAGCTTACCATCTGCCCTGCCAGTTGTCTGGAGTGCTGAAGTCTGACTAACGACATGGTGTTGGTTTCACCGCACATCTGGCGGATCCGGCACCAAAATGAAAACATGAAAAAAACTGAACTTAATGAATAACATGATAAGTGAAATTGATGTTGTAAATAATTAAGATTGCTGAACTAAAATACATTGGTGACATACACGTGAACGCCGGAGCCCCAGATATGGCTAAGAATGTGACATCAGGAGAATGTCACTGCACTTGAAAGGTGATATTAAATTAAATGATGCCTCAGGTGGCTGATTCTCGATAGATGATTATATGAACACTTTTATAATGAACATTTTAGAATCGGTGTGTGACGTTAAATAAATTTCAGGAATGTGTATGGAGATATAAATGGCGACTTGGGTCGTGTCGAGCCAATGTCTTACACTCTCTGAACTTGCTCTTGAACTCTTAAAAACTTGCTTCATGTTTTGTTGTCCACACGTACATTATTTTGGGTGACAAAATGTCAGTGAGTGGTACAGTTATGGTTGTAAAATCGTGTTTGTTTTCCCGCAGCCAGTTCACTAACCCGAAGAATTTCCTCAGAGGTTTCGTCATGGGCGGCGCCGAGTAGTCGTTAATGAGGGCCAAACGCTCCTCTGTTGGCCGGCTTCCGTGTTCATCAACAACGTGCCCCAAGAAACTGTATACGTGGGTGGCGAATGTGACACTTCCGATTCGCATACAACTTTTTGATGGCTAGTCTCTCCAAAATTAGTAACAGGAATTGGATATGGTCATCCCAGGTTTCGGATTAGATAACCACATCATCCAGCTACGTGAGGGCAAAATCTCCAATTTACCTATCGAGCACCTGGACCATCATCGTTTAAAGAGTTGCCGGTGTGCACTTCAAGCTGAAGGGCAGTGCGCAGAAGTAGAACCTTTTCCCATCTGGGGCTGTAAATGCCATTTTGTGACAGTCTGAGGGTTTTATTGGCACCTGCCAGTACCTGCCGACACCCAGTGTAGAGACATTGTCTTCGGAAGACGTCGCACAAAGCGAGTCAGTGGGGGCAATTGCGGGCCCGATCAGCCCACAGGGAAGCTGCCCATCAGACTTCACCACAACGCCAAAGAATACTACAATACCATCTGAGCTCGCAGTGGAGGACTGCAACAAGGGCGCAGGGGAAGGGTCAATGCCTTATTTTTCATCAGTAGCGACCACCGTCAGGTCCAGAGAGCCGGGTCTGCTTAATTAAGGCACACATTAACATGTGTACCTTTACAGTAATAAAACAGTTATATCATAATTAGAAGTGTATATTTTCTCTTAACTCTCCTTAGTTCATCTGGTACTGCGCCCTAATAGCAGGCTTCAAATTTACAAGTGTATGTCAGTGTATGTTTTGCATTTACGGGGCCTGCCTCCCTCAAGCAGGGTAAATTCAGTGGTAATATAGGCGTGCGAAGTGGCCGACAGCTTCGCCCAAAGGCAATATTTTACCTTTGCATAATATAACAGACAAATTCACTCAGTCTCCTTTATATTGGCTGCATATCCAGAGTCGCCGTAGGCCGTCGGCCATACGACCCCCATCAACAATCGTTCTCCACACCGAGCGTGGCGCCGGGCACATCATCAGTTCCTGTTCCCCACCTGCTCTCATACGGGACATGAAAACACTACCAGCACCACATCAAAACAAACGTGAACAACTGATCCAAACATGTTCTAACATAACCTTTGGCTTCCTTGTGATAAAATAGCTGTTTGTGAGCATTAATAGCAAATCGTCTCATAAACTAATACAAGGCTACACCTTAAGAACGTCACTCTTACAATTTTTTTCTCCCCAAGCCAGCATTTGCAGTGACAAACAAGAAATCAACTGTTTAACAACACAAGAATATAAAACCAAATCAGTTCTCATTTCTTAAATAGCTATTGACTGTAGCCTTCCTGATTTGAAATTTCCAGGGTTTCTCAACTCACTCCTTGCAATTTCTGGAGTGACTTACTAATAAAGATAATCACGAATTCCGTCCTTGTAATCCCTGCGTTGTGTTCTTGTACAATTCTCTATTGAACCTGCTGTCAACAAGATGCTAAGTCAAATAAATAAAGTTTACTTGTGTGTTTAGATGGTGATGTATTTAACGGTAAGCTGTAATCATTACAGTAAATGACAACTCCTAGCATTTTATCGTTTTTCAATTATAGTTAAAATAAGGCAAACTTAGATAAAGTCAATATTTTCCTGTAACTACACCATCTGCAAAATTGAAAAAGTCGCGTGATTTTTTAAAACTCTATTTCACCTTTCTTAAGGTTTTTTGAAATACTAATTTCGAGGGCAACTAATTGGACATAAGCTTATTTTAATATTAATCATGAATCGTGGGTATTTAGAATGAGAAGTACTTTAGAAGGGCGGAATTGTGAGAGGTTTAGGTGGTTTGTAAAAACTAAGGGGTTGAGAGCCAATGCAGGTGAAATATGGCAGGTATGGAACAGCACTGAAATCAAAGGTTGGGGAAAACAGGAAAACCTCGAGAAAACATGTCAGACATCAGCATCAATCTATGTGAAAACCTGTGAGCAACCTCACAGGGAGACAAAGATGGATCACATTGGTGGAAGGCAAGCGGCCTACCACTACTCCCACAGCAGGCACCCCTTAGGAAGGCAGGATAGGAACCTCATTTTTCCAATTGAGTAAAGTTAATTACACTGTTTAATTTTTAAAGAAATGTTTGTAACAATTAATATGATTCTCTACCAGTATATCATTGATCTGGTTTCTGATTGGAAGGGACAGTATTTTGCACATCAGCATTTGATTTTTTATAATTGTACTTATTTGTTTCTTTCTTAGGTACCAGTACATACTGGAAGCTGTCAAATGTAATAAATTTGGTTGCAATGTACCTACATACATGTGTACATGCAACATCAAGAGATGGGATTTACAGAAAAGAAAATTATATAGAGTAGACATATATTCCTGTAAGTGGCGTACGAAAACTTTCGCAGTAGACCTAGGTACTCAATTTTAAAACATTGGTAAGTATTTTGACAAGCTGTTGATAATGTTTACAATAGTAACATATAAAACCAATACTAAATTGTTTAGTATATACACTGTTGTAGCAGAGTGTTTGTTGCAGAAGACTAGAATTACACATAAAAACAGGTAAAATCAAGGTTAGCGCAACGAGCTTCATGTTAATTTCAATGTAAGTCGGCTTTAAAAGGCTCATCGCGTAAAATTCAGTTGTGCCGATTTCATACTCGTTATCAGTAATCTAAAGCATTTAATTATATTCAATTTTGCCAAAGTTACATTTTCCTTAGGGCTTCTTTATAATGTCGCCTAATCTCCATCATAAAATTTCTTGTTATTTATGTGTTTTTTTTTATTTTACAGTTAGAACTCCGGAATTCGTTTAGTTAAGTTTAAATATGCTGTCTTCAAACTTCCGTCTTAAAATTTGTTTATGTGAAATTTATTATATATACTTATTCCAGCTAAACCTAACCATATAGAACCCAGTGGAACGTAGGCCTACCCACAGTGCAGTTTTTAGTAGTTATTTAGCGTGAACACAATTGAGATCAAAAATTATTTATAGCCTTGTAGCTGTGTGTTTGCGTCTTGTGCTAACACTCCAGGATTGTAATACATTATCCTTCACCCACAAGTAAAAATGTACTAGGCCATTGTTCCTTTTCTACCAAACGTAGTCCTAACCTAAACCAACTACTCATGTAACTGTACATAAGTAGTAGGGACGACCCACTTCTGGGACACCTAGCACTAGAGTGGTGTAAGTCGCATTTGGTGCAAGAGTGGACTAAGTGTCAAATTATGATATGCGAATGAGATTAAATAATGGTTTCATTGATTGAATAATTATTTAGAATAATTAACTGAATAATAATGTTGATTAATTAAACTAATTGAATAATTAAAGAATGTATTGATATCAAGTATTTTTTATATTGAAGAATTCTTTGATATCCAAGAATTGTTTATTGTTTTATTGGTGTTGAAAGGATTAAGTGTCATACAGGTGACATTGGCAGAACAGGTTCGGTGTGTACTTTGTGACTTGCTTGAGTGAACTGACCAGAGGAGTGGGTTGTAATTGCTTATTTAGGAGTTGGTGTTGATGTAAGAGTGGTATAAGGGACATTTTTATGTATTTGTTGTTTGTGACTGATATGCGGAACGGGCTACACGGGCAGGTCGAATGTCTGGAGGCATACTGAGTATTTAAATAAATATTTTCAGCGAAGTAAATATTTTTTAATTAAAAAAGAGACATAGAAATAGGTTACCGAACGAATTACTTTAATCACACCTCGAATACAATAAAAGTAGCGAACTATTTCGGCGAAGAAAATTAAATAAGTGCGAATCATTAATCAAGACTTGAAATGAATTCGTTAAACCGATTTTAATCACACGATGAAACTGTTTCCCTTAGCAAAGTAACTGATCTCCACTTTAATCACATAAAATTGAATCTACAAACACGTATTCATGGTATTACCGAATGGAACACAAAATTGACTTAAATTGAACAAATGCCCAGCTAATATAAAATTAAAACTCCCTGGCACTCCAGATCCCCGACAAATATCCCCTCCCACACATACACATACTTCACCCTCATCGGCTCTCTAAATATGCATCAAGCAAAGCCATACAAAACTGAATGAATATGCTAAGAAATTAATTCAACTGCACAGAACTATTTAATAAATTGGCTTCCCTCTTACTGCACGTTAAAATCGCAGCAATTCCTCAAATTGTTTTCTGACAGCCGCACAACACTCAATGATCGCATAATTAAATTTAAAAAAACGTAATCATTGTCCGAACATACTAGACTTTAGTAAACGAATTGGGAAGTGTATTGGTTAGGAAACATTCAATTCCTTGTGTTACCCAACGAGGCAGACCGACACCTGGTTCTCGGAAACCAAAAAATTTCTCCAGCTGTGCGCATGACACAGTCAAAGAAAATTGACACAAGCTCTCACGATGCCCGAGACCACCCATCTCGCCATTTCACCCCCAACTCCTCCCCCGCATACTCGGCAAGTGCAAGCCTCTCACCGCCAAGAATGCAATATACTATTCAGCCCCAAGGGGCATGGAGACAATGCAGGACAAGGAGGGGGCGAGTTTCGGAGACCATCCTCCGACAATCCACCCCCTTTCCCAGTGTGAATGCCTCCACTAAACAAGACCTCGAAAAATTATGGCCGACACTTTCCCTCACCCCACACCTTCCAAGAACTCCACACCGCCCGCCCGACAATACAGTGCCCAGTGTCGCCCGCTCAACAAAGCCAGTGAGGATCACCATCACTTCCCTTTTGCCGGCCACGACTCTCGCACTCACAAAGAATCCACCCCCATTACTCGCACCCTAAGACAGGTGGAGGGTGATGCGCGGCCAGGTAACTTTGCTGGCCGTGGTAACCAGCAAATTTGGGGCACACCTGCCAGTCTAAGCCTGACTTGCCCCAGCGAGGACAATTTCAAACACCTCTAGGGTGTTCTCTGCACATCTACAGTAAGACACATTTACTCCTTCAAAAGTCCAGGAAACTTTTACTGAAACAAACTGATTTGAGATAATTCTAAGTAACGATACAAATATTATGTTGTTCAACGAACAAAACTAAATACCTGAAAAAACCATTTTCCAGTCCTTACAGAAAATATTTTTTGTATCCAAACATTTTTCCAGCTAACATTATTAAACACCCATGCATAAATATTCTGTAAACACATGTTATCTACGAAATTAAAGTACACTTCGTAACTAACAAGTTTTTTATGAAGACAACTAACATTTATAACAAATGTGTATATTTGGAAGAATATACATCAATATCACGTTTCCATCAAGGAATAAACCGATAGGAATTCATATCGGAGTTGTAAAGAAACATATTTTAAACTCTGATGGATAGAAGGTAACTAACGTATATTTTTTCTACGAAACTCAAATTGTGTCTGTAATAAGGATATTTTTCAAATACGTCCAACCACTATTAGCAGAAATGTGTATATTTTGGACAAATGTATACATTTTGAACAAATTCCGCGATTTCAGCCTGAAATTAGCTTTAAAATGCCAAAATCGATAATATTTCAATAATTTTTCGAAAAGGTCCGATTTCAAGCGATTTTAATACAAAAGTGTGGCCATTTTGAATTCCTACACTATATAAGCCAGAAGTTGTCGGAGTCAGATCGTGTCGGGAGTGTCCCGCCGAGTGGGTGTATTAATCAACAGATTTCACCGAGACATATTACAGATTTCACCAAGAGGTTTACATCAACAGACTTATCCAATACGTTCATCAGTCTACATTTATCAGTCTACAAGCTTCAACAGCAGGTAATATGCACGACAGCCACTGTTGCGAAAATTGCGATGAAGAATGTGTTAGTGTGTTTAACACCATTTTAGCATATGGTCAAACCAAGACGCTTTTAAGCCTAGACGTCGAGACTCTTTTGTTGATACCAAAATAATGCCTTCTAATGTTTGCAGGACACAATATTCAACATGTATATCCATTCCTATTTAAGAGGCGATGAGAGTATAGTTTCGTATTAGCCTTGTGATGAATATTGTCTGTATGGTACACTGGCTTTCTTCAATCAGCCAAACACCGTACATTTGAGGAGAAATTGTGTAATGCAAAGATGGCTAAATGTTATGGAACTCACTAATCATCCTGTTTTACCAAGAGACAATTCCGGTATTGATGAAATTGACTCGGAAGCCACAACTAAACTTTTGTAAAAAAAATTAGACTTGTTAAATTTTGTGATTGAAACAGCCTAATCATGATGTATTTTGTGGAATGGTTCGAAAATAATCAAGACAATTCTTTCATAATTAAAGAACGCAATTTCTTATGCAACTGGTGTAAATGACACAAAATTGTTGTCTTTAAAAGCTCCGAAACTTTGGTTTACCTTAAATCAAGAATTGAAAATGAGTTTCCGACATCAACTATACTAAGTACATGGTTTGAAATGGGACTCTGGTGATATAGCTTATGATGACCGTTTTCACTATGTGAACATGGCACTGCTCCAGGATTACCCTGAATTAGTGCTGGAAAATATCCAGAAAGAAATTTTAAAAGTCAGACTAATACAGTAATTGTAAACATCAGAAGTTATCATGCCTATTCAAGCATTAATTGGCTAGTAAAATGCTACAATACTAATCACTGTGATAAAAAAATGCTCTGTTCACAATGCAAAAGCGAAACAATAAGAGCATATTTGTACCAACATCATACTTATGTGTTAAGATAATAATATAGAAAATTTATCTGTTACAGGTCCAGCCCTGCATAAAAACTCTCGACGGAGACATTTAATCCAGAGCAGACCTACTCCAGTATTACTTCAGGTTACAGGAGAGTGTGATTCCAGTCTCTAAAGACCATATACTCCCAATTCCAGATGTGTAACAGAGATGAACATTGGAACTTTGCGCAAAGTTTCGCCGGAAATTAATACATAGAACGAGTATTGTGTTACGGCAAGATGATTGTCCAGTGTTTAACATGTAACCTGATAGTGAATGGCCGTGTTCGTCTTGGGACCTGTGTTTTAAAAACAGAAGCAAAGAAATTACAAAAGAGCCTGGAATTAGACAAATTAAATATAAACTCAGCAGAGAGTTTTATTACAGCTGCAATGTGTGGACTGAAACATGTAATAATAAACAACACAGCATGAAAATGCAAGGAAGTGGCAGCATTAAAATATCGCCTTGTGGTACGGGGGACTGTGAAGTGTGGCAGAGTATCGTTTGTGTCTGCAAGTTTTATTTAACTAAGCTTAAATGAGGAAAATATCAAGATTATGATGTTTAAACCTGCTCGGTAGTACACTCCTGGCAAAGAACAAAAAACATTTATTGTTTGAAAAACAATAATTCCTAGTAAAAAAATATATATATACGGAACAAACATACAGCAAACATGTCAGTTATGGAGGAGAGGTTCGATTCATCACTTCAATATGCTAGTGCTACTCCAGGTTACAGGCGAGTGTGGTTTCGACACAAAGAAGATGGTCCACTAGAAATTCAAATGTGCAATGGAGAACATAGGTGTTTCTCATTAATCAGTTCTACAGAAACTTTTAAAGTTTTTGATGTCTGTTATGGACGAAATACCTGTGATTTATATTATTTACGACCTGTCAGCAAGCTACCTTGTAATGACAGTCAACTATAATTTGAAGCCTTTTCTAAATTCACAACTAAATGTATGCCCCACAAGAAAATTGAATACTTCATGCAGAAGGGATGTTTCTTTTCTGTACCTATAGTGTGGACAGGATATTGTGACAACAAGGAACATATTATGCAGATAGGTAATCAAGAATTAGATTAAAGTCGCCCTGTGGCATGTGGCAATGCAGCATTTGATTAAGCAAGAACACTTATATGACAGGTTATATAAAGGAAACTGTTCAGTATAAAATTTTCAGTCATGGCTAGCATCTTTGATCCTACAACCACATACAAGGTCCTGCAAGTAGGATAAAGAAGAGCATTCTTTAAACCATATGACGGTATTCTACAAGTTCAAGTGTGTAATGATATCGAACACTGCTGGTACACTTTCGATTCCAGTCACAGCATTCACTTTGGTGAAGGCTTACCATGCAACAATTGTGTTGTGAGTTATCTCCATCCCGATAGTGAACTTCCATCTACATTTGGAGAGATGATGTCATCCTGCTTTACCGAAGAAGTAGGCAAACAGTGCAGCAATGGGGTAATTGCCTACCAATTCACCAGACTTTATCAGGGAACTACAATCCATTGGAAGGAAATGTACGACAGAGACATCACAACTTCATTTTCGAGCGAGGTGGGGTAGTTTTTCCCTCAGTGTGTAATATATATGCGTATGAAGTGGCAAATTCAGAATAACAGTTCCAATTTTTCCACTGTTCCCAATGAAATACAAGTATGTGTTTCTTTTTACTAAAGGTTTGGATTCTGTAACTTGCAGATTATTATATTCACATTTTGTTGTAAAGGAAATGTGTGTCAGACATTCATTTCAAATGTATGTATTATGAGCAATATTTTACTGTATGCAGTAAACAAATTCTTATGGTTCCACTTTAGCTAACTGCAACAGTTCTGAATGTCCTGTAAACCCTTAACAGACCACACAGAGTAGTTCGTAAGTACAAGCTTAAGAGTAAATGCAATGAAACATCTTAGTATGAGAAAGAAAAATGCTTGAAACATCTTGTTTATAATACAGACACTGTTTTACCATTTCAGTATTTCCAATAATGTTATAATAATCTTCATACTTTATATCATTATAGCAAAAACAAGGTTGGTTACATGTCTCATACTGGGTGTGATTCACCAAAATGTTATGTGCATGAGTTATAAAATTAGCAAAAATAAAATTTTGTCCTCAAACACATTTTAACTTGTAAATTTAGAGAATGAATAATCAATATACACATATTGTTCCTAACTAATTGTTCCCAATTGGGTGTTGGAAAGCAAATATGTAACATGGCGTTCTTTCATCTGGGAAATACCTATTTTACCATGAAACCAGGCAAGTCTAATGTATCATATATGTTATGATGTTCTGGAATTCTCCAGGAATTTACGGAGTATTGCGACTCAATGTTCCATTTTAAGGTTATTTATTTCTCACTGGGAGATGAAAAAAGCAATTAATTAATTCAATGTGGCGATGCAACAAAAGTCCTGATTTGTATATAACTGCAACCACACCTGTTCCATGTAGTATAGAAAATGAGCAATCATATTATGTTGAGACATACCAAAACTTGATTGATAGTGTTGTGTTACATTCCCCTGAATGTAAAGAAGTGTCTATTAAAACAGACAATAAAACCAGGGCATAAGAAACATTCTCTCCTCGAAAGTTGACTTCAACAAGGAGACCTGGATCCAATTCACCAAAATGTCCGAAAACATTGTTTACTGGAGTTGCAAAAAGCTTATAACTTTTGTAACATCCTATACTTACTTTTGTGAAAATATTTTTGAATCACCTTGTGATAAAATTTTTGTGGATCATCATATACATACCTGAGTTAAGGTATTTGTGGGTCTACCTGTAGTTACCTGTGTTAAAATATTTGTGGATCACCTTGTGTAATTTTTGCCGACTATGTTTGTTCCTTTAAAAAATGGTGTATATATATATATATATATATTGAAATAGCAGATACCTCTTAAATGTTTAATGTATTTTGTGAAACAATCTGTGTTTAAATGACTGTTTAAGTATATATTGTGAGACATGCCGTATTTTGTGAAATATTAGGTGTATTTTGAAACATCCTATAGTTGTGTAGTATTGAATTATTATTTGTTTGTATTTCAAACAATATAAGTTTAAATGTGTTGTGAATTTTGAAACCTCCTATACTTGTGTAATATTGAAACAAATTCTATTAAAAAATTCCATTTTTTGTACAAATTATTGAATAAATTTGTGTGTTAAAAATGAACACATTTGTGTATATTTATTTTGCCTTTACAAAAAATGTTTCAGTTTCCCTAAGAAAAAAAAATTCTCTGGTTAATAAAGTGTCACAAATGTTTTGGTTTCCATAAGAAAAAAATATTCTGATTAATAAAAAGAGATAAATAAAAGTGTTTGGTTCTTGTAAACAAGTGGTGAAAAAATAATATCATATGAAAACAAGTGAAGTTTAACCACAATGAATCATATATATATATATATATATATATATATATATATATACACAATGATAATAACAAGTGGACAGATAATTCTTAACTAGAAAAAACACAAACTTGTCCCTCAAGACAAAAAAAAATATTGTCGATTGCAATTCCAAAAAAAAAAAAAAAAAAAAATTACTAAGGAAAATTCACGCTTGAAGGAATAGCAGTTTTAAAACTGTCATACTATCGTTAACAAGAAAGCTGAAATGCTGTATATCAATTCTACAGACAAATATCTAATGGGCTTCTCCATAAATCCCTAACAAGGCAGCTTAAAAGAATTTCAAGGATTTAACGTTTAAGGCTTCACAGTAAATCCTGTAGTGCAAAAAAAAATTTATTACAAGATGAGCTCGGAAACTGGGCATGGTGGTGTTTTTCAATCAACGTTAAACAGAGAATCCCTCTCTTCCTCTCACCTATGAGATAAGTCTACTAAATATGAATGAGCAACATACACCCTAAAATTCAGAATAATTTGGAAAAATTACAATCTACACAATATAAAAAATAACTGGAGGCAAGCACTGCAACTACTTTTGAAAAAAAAAAAAAAACTTTTAATAAAAATAGTGTATACAGAAAATAATAGAATTTACAAGAACTCTGCCAACCCATTTCAGTCTGAGAACAGAGATTGTAGATTTTGTGCCCGTTGAAAACATTCTCCAGCAACATTTCAGGTCAAGCTCATAAGTTTCTTATACATTTCCCAATCCTATTTTGTCTTACCAGCCCAGTCCGCTGAGAGTGTGAAATACCTTTTCAAGGATACCAGTGGAAGTCACTGAATGCGAGTCTCATTTCCGTCCTTCCCTGACCTAACTCCAATACAAACATCTCTTCCACGCATGTAATATTTTTAATAAATAATTATACAACACACAAACACAAAAATAGTTATGTTGCATTGCCAACTCCCATGACGAAGTCAGATTATGCTATAGTGTGGGTTCCGGGATTGAATTCTGGGTAAGGCATGGATAATTTACATTCTGGGTTCGAATCCCAGGTAAGACATGGGTTTGATTCCCGGGCAAGACATTGGTTAGTTTCCTAAGTAATATAATTCGGAGTGCTTACACAATATTTTAATAATAAATGGTACTCTAACACACACAATACTTGTTACATAATTACAATAAATAGATATTTTAAAAAACCATATATTATGTATTACAAAGACTATTACGTTCTGGAATTGTATCGCATAGCAAAGTACATACAAAATCTGTAAATAAACATGCAATTCGAAATTAAATGTAATTGCTAAAACCAAAGAAATATTTATAATTCACATTCAAGTATCAACTCAATACAATTGTAGACTAGCAAAATTCCAAAAAATGAGTTAATTCGTTAAAAATATTAAGTTCCTTAAAAATCTTATAGTTTCATGTTAGAATCATTTAATTCATTATGGATATCATCTTTACTTTAGTAAAATCAAGTCTTATTATAAAATCCGACCAATTGCCTTGTTCCTGTAGGTTCCCCCGGGAGGGAGGGGAGGTTGGTGTTGGGTTATATAAACATGCTCAGGAGTGGCAGCTGCCATTCGTGAACCAGTCGCCATGGATGACGGAGCTCCTATCCGCTTGCGTTGGCCACCCACACCCTCCAATGGCTGCAAGCCCTGGTAGCGCACCAGGACAGGGCTAGTTGATCACCACTTCATCTTGGGTGGACAGTAATCCGAAGCGATCCCTGCCAGCCTGCTGCGGCGGGGCGAATATCCACCAGCATATCTCACCAGCCTGCTACCAGCTTGGGCAGGCAGCCAGCATCACTGGCCTGCCCCAGCCGAGGAGGCTGGCAGCCACCAGTGACCAGTGCTTGCCTCTGCTCGGGCCTCTCGATTCTCTACCCTAGGCAGGCGGGGACCTGCGCATCTCACCACCTTCACTACTGCAGTTAGGTTAGTAAATAGTAATAATATTGGGGCTTTTTAATACTTTTCGATATTGTTTTAATCGTTTTTTCAACTTTGATATTTGTTGTACGTTTCTACAGGAATTTTTTAAAATTATTTTTACTTCGGTACTAAATTTCTTTTTCGGAATTGGTACATTTTGAAAATTACTAGTTAGTATTCGTAAAATCTTTTCCAGATTCATAACTTTGACCTTTTTTTTTTTTTTTTTACAAATTTTTAAACCTTTTTATGTTTTATATTAAATTCATTAAAGTCCTGTACAAATCAGTAAAAATAATGGAATTTTGTAAACTTTTGTACAAATTGGTAGAACTTAATGAAATTTCATAAACATTTGAAGCAAGTCATTAAAAATTTAACAAACTTAACAAAATTTTGTAAACTTTTGATGCAAATTATTAAACGTTTAACAAAAAATGAAATTTCATAAAATTTTGATGCAAATGGTTAAAAATTTAACAAACTTAATGAAATTTTGTATAACGTTTAAAATTTTGTTCGTTTTAGAGTGCTTGAACTATTTTCACATAGATTTAAGCATTTTTACATAGATTTAAATATTTTTGTTCGTGGTTTAAATATTTTGTAGTAGTTTTGTGTATTTTTCAGGATGTTTATAAGTATTTTTAGGGCATTTAAGTATTTTTAAGCAGTTTTGCATAATTTACAGAGTTTTAGGTAATTTTCATTGTTTGAGGGTGGGTTGTTGTGTGTTTGGGTGTGAATGATGGAACAGTGAAAAACAAAGAAGGAACTATGCCAGGCTATGCCAAGTGGGTCTGGAGGGTGCAAAGCCCTACCTGACTCACAGCTCAGAATGCGATGTTTCAGTAAAGGATGTCTGTGTTATGGATGAATGAGCCTTGAGTAACTCTAATGAATGAAATGTTTTGATGTGTGATGGGGTGGCTTGGGCATGTAATTTACATTTAAGTAGTTTTAAACATATGTGTAGACTGTGAGTGTGATTTCAGGGGAAATATGAGAAAATTTCATTCCAGATGTAATTTTTACGTACATTTGAGTTTGTTTAGCAGAGTTGAGAGGGAGATACAGGTGAACCACAATAGTAGTTATTGCACTAAATGGAAGATGGCTGTGTCAATAACACATAGCCTGGCCATTCATATCACTGTTTAAATATTTGCTAAGTATGTGAAAAACATCAAAAATATATCGCTGAATAATCTGAGAAATTATTTGTCAGATAGGTGCATGACTGAATGTGTGAATGCAGGGGAAAGGTGAGAAAAATTTTGTTTAAAAATTAGTTTGTTTGTTTTAAGAGATTTCAGGGTGGGGTTGTGTGTTTGGGTATGAATTTTGTAACATAGAAAAAGATTTGGGAACTAATCTTGACTATGCTAAGCATGTGTGGAGGGCACAAAGCTCTGCCCATGTCTATGTTCTGAATGCATTGTCTGAGTGAAGGATGTCTGTGTGATGGATGTTTGGACAATCAGTAACTCTAACAAATGAAATGATTTTATGTGTGATGGGAAGTTTTAAGTATGTTATTTAGTTGTAAAAGTGTTATATGCTAAACAATGTTCTAAAGGTTTAAGTATTTTTAAGAATGTTATTAAAATTAAGTGACTATTAAGTAAGTGATGTAAATCTGTAGTAACATGTTAATTAGCCCCACATTTTTTTAAAAATCAATATTTAAAGTTTTGTCCTACAGATATAATTTTTGCTTATTAAAATAACAATATTGAGTGTGTTGAAAACACACACACACAGCTCTTTTGCTCTCAAATATATATATATATTTTTTGTTTATAATAAAATATTTATTTACAGTTACAACAGAACTTTGTTTTGAGATATTATAATAATGTTTTTGTCTCTTTTCAGCACTATGCAAACTTTTTATATTTTTGGTGGTATTGAAATTTTTGGTTTGGAAAACAAAAATTTTCTTCCATCACTATGAGTGAGGGTAAACATCTAAATATTGCTAGTTTGTTGGACGATCTTTTTGTTAGTAACACAGAGTCTGAATCTGAGTTGCAAATGAAAATAATGCCTAGGACAAGCTATCAAGGTGTTGTTTTGCCTAAATGCAGTTGTTTGATCTCTTGTTGGACGATATATACTTGAGTGATTTGAGCACTGATTCAGACACGGAAAGACCATCATTTGCAACAGATTGGAACATGATCATTTCCCCCAAACATGGGAAAGTAGATCTCCTGGCAGACGATTTGTTTCTATCTGACACAAAAAATTCGAGCGATTCGGATAGTCGTTTTTTTTTTCTGTATCACAGCAGACCTGCATATCAATTAGAGATTTTGTCTGGGGAAATGGAAAATAATTCGTTTTCTGATTCCTCTGAGTGGAAGCTTCATTGCCTAATCTGACATACTAACTTTTGGCAACTGTGTTTGCATGTAGGATGATTGACGCATGGAACTGTAATGATCATGTCGAGTCTGATGCAGATTTTGAAAGAGTTTTTATCTAGGCTTTGGTCCCTTTTTTAGAGTTAACAACGGCATCACCCTGGCCAATAACGCTTAGTGTCAGCATAACGGTTAAATTCTTGAAATCCTTCTTGGTTGAGGAAGGCACGATGCAGACGTTTTACTTTCAGAGTAAATCACTTCCTGTCCTGCATTCAACTGATGTGGGTGAAATCTATGATGACACAATTAGACCTTATCTCACAAACAGGCTAGAGGAATTTAGTGCTCATGGCAGCAGCTTGAGTCTGCTTCAAATTCTGAATATGGATGTTCACATATCGTAGTTTAAAGCATTCACTGCTGGTGCTGCTCACACTATTTTCCCCAAGTTCATTGCCAATAAGAAAGCCTGCAATAATGTGCAGTGTCCTGAGGGACTGTGTTTACATTGCGCCGTTATATCAATTTTGTTTCCTGCTGCACAAACTCTCCATAGAATAACTTCATATCCAAATCCTTGCAAGGTTTTGGTTACTGAAGATCTGTCGACTCCTGTAGTGTTACAGGATATTCGAAAGTTCGAGGAGAACAATGGCATTTCTATCAATGCCTACTCTGCAGTAGACAAAGATAGTAATATTATTGACGAAACTTTCGATAAGCAAGGGGTTATCATACCAATGCATATTTCTCCTGTACATCTTGCAAAACATGTAAATGTATTGGCCATTCACGCTTGTAGTAATAATACCAATTTGCATTTTGTTTCCATTAAGGATTTGTCAAAGCTACTTAACAGCCAGTTAAGTAAAGATAGACATAAGTAATTTGTTTGCGATCGTTGTCTCCAATACTTTAGTAGTAATGAGAAAATCGCAAAACATGATGATCTCCGACAGCAATATAAGGCTGTTCGCAGTACTAGCCCTACTGGGGACATCAAGTACTTGCAATTTCAGGATTATAGTAAACAGCAAATATTGGGTTTCATCGCCTATTGTGGCACAGAGTCATTTTTGAAACCCTTGTCCACTTGCTTTCCCAATGATATTATGAGTAATACAAATACCATCAATCAACATGTTCCATATGCTTGTAGCATTTTGTTGGTTTGTTCGTGCAATCCAGCATTATCGAACTATTTTGAGTTTGTGGGTGATGGTTGTATGAACCCGTTAGTTTAATTGTTAACAGGTTGCAGGAATATACAGCATGAGTGTTCCCATGAAGCCGAAAACCCATGCTAATGAATCTAGGTTGGCAGCTCAGAAATGTTGTCATATTTGTAAGTAGGAACTCAGTACAGATAATATTGGGGTCGACCATGACCATCTGACTGAGGAAATACAAGAGCCGCACATGATAAATGCAATTTTAACTTCAGACTGCCCAAGAAACAACTTGTCGCTGTCTTTCATAACATGCAAAACTATGATGCTCACTTTCTCATAAAGTTGTTGGCTGAATGTCATGTAACAAAATCCGACAGAACCGTGATAATCGAAAACCCGGGTAGAATCGAGGTGATTGGAATGAACCTTGAAAAGTACAAGTCCATTACAGAATATATTCGTAATGGGATTGATATCAATGGAAAGGTGCAATATTTCAGATTACATTTAATGGATTATTTTCAGTTCATGAGCGCCTCGCTGGAAACTTTGGCAGGTAATATGAAATCTGTACAATTGAGTATGATCTGCTCGATGCTTCCAGATAATACCAATTTGAATTGGAAGGGAGTGTTTTATTATGACTCTGTTAAGTCCCAAGACAGTCTGATGTGCACGTCACTCCCACCAAAGGATGCATTTCATAATGTCATGAAATGCGAAGGCATTAGCAATGAGGATTACACTCATGCCCAAACTGTATAGGATGTGTTCCACTGCATAAACTACTGCAGTATGCCAGTCAGTATTCATGTGTGGACACTTGTTTGCTGGCAGATGTGTTTGAAAATTTCAGGGCTGTATGTTTGACTCATTATGGTCTTGACCCTGCCATGTATGTCACAGCTCTGTCTCTTGCTTGGGACGCTTTATTGTCGATGGCAGATGCACAACTAGAGCTGTTGACCGACCGTGATATGTACGTTTTTGTTGAATGCGGGGTTAAGGACAGCATTACCCAGGTTTCCAGAAGACGCAGAGAAGCAAATAACATTTAAATGGGCGAGGAGTACGACCCTAGTGTGGCATTGAAATATATCTGTTATTTTGACGTAAACAGCCTGTACAGTCACACTATGAAGAGCAAGCTTCCTATTGGGAATTTAGAGTGGGTCGAGGCTAAAGTGTTTTCATCGTGGGATTCTGCAAATGCAGTGAATGATGGGGACACATGCTTTTTCACGTAAGTATATTTGTCGTTTCCAGATGAATGCCATGATGTGCTATCAGATCTGCCTTTGGCTTCAGCAAAGGCATAACTCCTAACAGCTCACATGAAAAGCTCCTTTTGACACTCGCAAAGAAGAATAATTATGTTATTTATGGGAAACACTGAGGCAGTACTTGTATGGAGCCAGACTTGACTCTGTTCATTGCATTTTGCGCTTTGAGAAGAAGGCTTGGATGGCTCTGTACATCGAGTTTAATATTGAGAAATGTGCCCAGGCTGTGAACTAATTTGAGAAATCATTTTTTAAATTAATGAATAATGCCATATATGGAAAAACTTTGCAGAATGTCGGCTGGGAAAGGGACATAAGAGTCGTCACCAGGTATGATACTATATATGGAGCTGCAGAACTGATTGGGCATCCTACATTCCAGGCACGACAGATCATCGATGAGAATCTTGTCCTTCTCGAAATGTCAAAGAGCTCTGTTCCCATTTAACAAGTATTTGTACACTGGTGTTGTCATTCTTGAGCTTTCCAGATTAACCCTTTACGAATTTCATTATAAGTACATGTGTGATAAATTTTGTACACCAATCTTGCACCTTTTATATTGCGATTCCGACAGCCTCATCTATGAAATTGCCTGCAGAGATGTTTACGAAGTAATTACCCCAGATTTAAAGGCATGGTTTGATACACCCAACTATGTGGTCGATAATCCGCAAGGATTCTCGCCCGAGAACAAAGGCAGTACCGGAGTGATGAAGGATGAATGTTCTGGCAATATCATGACACACTTAGTAGGTTTACATCCCAAGCTTTACACATACATTGTTTCGAATGAGCAGTGAATATGTAAGGCAAAGGGTGTAAAACATAACGTGCTGCAATCCCTCCAATACGAGGATTATCGAGATTGCCTAGATAATTGCACCAGGGTTCTGGGGACCCAATACCAGTTCTGTTCGCGTGGTCGCAAGGTTTACACAGAATGCATGACCAAAGTAGTGTTGTCAGGTTTAGACAATAAGAGCTTCATTAAGCCGGATGGAGTATCGACTTTACCATGGGGGCACTACAGGATTCCAAAATAAATTTTTCTTCCCCAACACAGTAATTTCAGCACCATTTTAAATATAGGGCTGCCATAACCACTGCCAGCACCCAACACCACACCCTGCTCCACACCACACCCTGCTCCTCACCACACCCTGCTCCGCACTACAATCTGCATCACAGCTGTCTTCAAACCTGCTGCATCGATGCCATATAGCTCGTCAAAGCTGCCTGCATGGTATTTAAAATCGTCGCAATAACCCCTGTTGTCCTTTGTTTCACCCAGGAATTACTCTTCGCAGTGTGGGATTACATAATTTTAAATCTACGAATATACAAGGTGTCTTGAAGCTAAGTGTGTGCGTGGAGTTAATGTAGGTGTAGGTGTGCCTGGCAAATATATTCTCGGATGTGGCATGGATGTTAACCCCTAATACCGCAATGGATGACGTCCCGAATCGCTGTTTTTATATAGTGTATATATATTTTTTAGTTTTAGTGATGGTATATATTACTATGGCTATGCAACACAAGGACGACACTCGGAATCGCTTTTTTACTGTAAATAATGTATAACTTTCAGTTTTAATAAATGTATACAATAATTTAAAATATGCGTGCGAATGAATGTTTGTGTAAAGATTTTTAAAGTGTTTTTAGAAGTAAATACAATATTAATTAATGTTCTTGTAGATGTTAGTGAAGTTGTAACTATTCTTAATAGTTTGTGAACAGTTGTAAATTTAGATGTTGAAATGTTTGTAAATATAATATTAATGTATGTTCTTGTAGATGTTCGTGAATATGTAAATATTTCTGATAGTTTGTGAAAAGTTGTGAAGTTAGATTTAAGGATGAGTTTTGAAAAAAAAAGAAATTTAATGTTGTAAGGAAATAGCGTGACTCGTTATTTCATAGTTTGATTTCCTTTTACCACATTTCTATATATATATTTTTTCAGTTTGAGTAGTTTTTGGGTTAGCTGTAATGTTTTTCTTTTTAACACGATGTGAAAATCAACAAGTATGAAAATTAATGAACTCTGAAAAGTAATGGAATGAGGGAGAACCTTGAGAAAATGTTGTGAATGAACTCTGAAAGTATTGGAATGATGAGACAAGGTACACTATTGCGAATGGTTAGGGAAACTTCAGGTAAACGGACTCTTGCCTCACAGAACAAGGCTAAGGAATGGCGAAACTCACTAGCTGGCATCGACTTTGTCTTGCAACAAAAAATCATTAATTTTAACAAGTTTCCAAGGAAATACAAACTTATGATTTCTTCTTTAACATACAAAAGTAATAAATTACTATGGCTGTGAATCAACACATTGATATTTGCTGTGAAGAGACATTATTCTTCAAATATATGCTCACAAAATTTTATTTTCAACAGCACTTTAAAGAAACATTATACAATTTGGAAGACTAAGCCTATACGTGCTTCTCAGATAGCTTCTCAGGCTCCTCAGTTAGCTCCTTCTCCTCCTCATTCGCCTCCAAACTTAACACTTAACACCACACTAGCTCCACCATAGACTCAATAGTGTATCACTAGCACCACATGGCACCACACTAGTACCACATAGCACCACACTGGCACCACATAGCACACTGGCACCACATGGCACCACACTAGCACCACATAGCACCACACTAGCACCACATGGCACCACACTAGCACCGCATAGCACTATACTAGCACCAAATGCTCAACACCTTGCTCTACCTGCTCCACAATATGCTCTACATGCTCCTCAGTTAGCTCCTCACACAGCATCTCACACTATAACATAGTCAGCTCCTCACACAGCTCCGCAGGCTCCTCAGTTAGCTCCTCACACAACACCAAAATCTTGGGGTAAGTTAGTGTACTTAATAATTTTGTAAGGCTTTGATTGATGCATGTTTAGAGAGCCGATGAGAGTGAAGTACGTGTGAGTATGTGTGGGAGGGGATATTAGCTAGGCGTTTATTTAATTTAAGTAAATTTTTTGTTCCATTTGGTAATATGCATGGGTAGGTGTTTGTAGATTCAATGTTACGTGATTGAAGTGGAGATCAGTTACTTTGCTAAGAAAAACAGTTTCATCGCAAGATTAAAATCGGTTTAACGAATTTGTTTCAAGTCTTTTGGTTAATGATCCATACTTATTTTATTTTATTCGCCGAAATTTTCATTACTTTTATGCTATTCGAGGTGTGATTAAAGAAATTCGCTCGGAAACCTATTTCCATATCTCTTTCAATTAATAAATATTTACTTCGCTGAAAACATTTATTTAAATACTCAGTATGCCTCCAGGCATTCGACCTGGCCATGTAGTCTGCTCCGCATATTAGTCACAAACAAACAATAAATAAATTGTCCCTTTTACCACTCTTATCCACTCAAGCAAGTCACAGAGTGCACAAACCTGCTCCACCAATATCACCCATACAACACTTAACCCTTTCAACACCAATAAAATAATCAATATTCTTTGGTATCAAAGAATTCTTTAATATAAAAAAATTTGATATCAAAACATTCTTTAATTAATCAATTCATTTAGTTAATCAATTTAATTAATTGGTTAGTTAAACACATTAATTATTCAATTAATCAAACAATTATTTAATTTTATTTGCTTATCATAATTTGACACTTAGTCCACTATTGCACTAAATGGGAATTAGGCCACTCTTGCGGTAGGTGTCCCAGAAGTGGGTCGTTGCTACTACTTGCATAACTGAGATTTTTTCAAACAAAATTACTAAAACTGTGTCAGCTTGGGACTTTTAACTCTTGGTCAGTTTTAAATTACTATCAGCCTAGTTTTCTGGAATTTTCAACAAAAACAAATATAAGTAAGAAATGGGAGATGAACAAATGCAACTCCCCCAGTTAAGTTATGATATAGCTTGATATTACTTCTGATGGAATAAAATGATCATTGTGAAGTTTTGAAAGTTCATGTGGTTTTTGTTTTAATGAATCATAGCTAGATACCCTAATAACAACATACGTTGGGCCGACAGTTGAAAATTGGTTGGCAAGGTTGTAAATACACTATGGTTGAATATATACCCTAGGCAAACCGTTGACTTTTGGTTAGCAAGTATTTAGGTTGCGTAGGAACACCAACATAAAATTAACTATGGGCCAACATTATTTTCCAACCGAAATCCAACTTGATAAATTTTATGAGAATAATGCTTAAACATTCAATAACATACATGTGTTAAACTATTAGCAAAAGAAAGCTGTTAAAATATTGATTATTGTAATATTTTTATTCTTTGGTGGAGTGATTGATAAATGCCGGAAAGACAACAATTGGTAATTTTCAAGTACCCCAACAGCAACATACGTTGGGGCAATGGTTGGACTTTAGTTGGCAAGGTTGGCTGAACGTTGGATTGGAACAGGAATATTAAAACAGCGTTGGCCCAACGTAATATGTCAACTGAAAATTTCTACAATAGCCATTTTGTGAGTTTACTTAGCATTTTCAAGACAATGTCGTCATTAAATCAGAAAAAGCCAGAACATACTGCAAATGTAATTATTTTAAACTTGAAAATGGTTGGCGAATGATTGGTAACAAATTGGAAAGTATACTGTCCGTAATTGGTACGTTTTCTTCTGTTGGGCTAGTAGTGTTCAACCAACATATAATGTCAAATTATTTAAAAAAAATTATTAATAAAAACAGCGCCTCTTTCCTTTACGTTAAATAATATAAAGGATTTTCAGAATGTTAGATTATTTTCTATTATATGTGTTTAGTTGGTTATGTGTTGTTTCAATATTGGAAACATTACAGTTGGGGTTTGGTATGGTATTTTATGTTGGGCCAACATTCTGTAATGAAAATAATGCCAACAAGTTACTACCATGCATATTTTGTGAGATAACTTAGCAATCTCAAGAAAATGATATCACTAAATCAGAAAAAGAAAGAACATACTGCAAGTCCCTGTAGCAAAATATGTAGGGCCAACATTGGAAATTGGTTGGCATATATTGTGTAGGAATCCAACATAAATTTGACTTAGGGCCAACGTTGATTGCCAACCAAATCCAAACTAATATATTTAATGAAAATAATGTTAAAACATGCAAAAATACATACATACAAAATAATTTAGAAAAACTGTTGAAACAGAGAATTTGGTATTTTTAATGTGTCGGTGGAACGTTGGATAAAAGTGTGGAAGACAATGGTCGGTGTTTTGTAAATGTGTGTGCGCTGAGCCAACATTTTTCCAATCAAAACCCAACCTAATCTTTCCAGTAGTACCCACCTACATTGGCACTTCGTTGGAAAGGTTAGCTATATGTTTGATTGGAACACACACTTTAATACAACGTCGCCTCAACGGAAAATGCCATTAAACGTTTTCTACCACGGAAACGTTACGAGATTACTTAGCACACTTCAAACAATGATGTGACTAAATCAGAAAATTTCATAACCTATTGCAATTGTAACTTCAAATGCTTGATTTTTTTGTTTGTAACGAGTTGGTAAACATACTGTAGGTAATATATGTGTTATTTCCTGTAGGGGTAATGTTGATCAATCAACTTTTTATGTAAAACTACAGAACAGTTGGCAATTGGTACTAATGGTTACTTTGGGCCAACACTGTGCAACAAACATTATGCCAGCAATGGTAAGTACCATATTCATAATGAAATAAAACCACAATATTTTATATTTGTTTAAAATCGATGTTTTTAACACACCATCCTTGTTTTATTTATAAATTTACATCGTTAGTGATGTGTTGGTATTTGGTATTTAAATATATTTTGCGGCAATACTGTATAATCAACTTTATGGCAACAAAGGTAATTGTCATATTCAGAATGAAGTAACACTACATAATTCACTATGATTGTTTAAAAGCAACATCCTTAGCACACAAACAGTGGCTTATTTAAAAGTGACTTCGTTGATGATGTGTTGGTTACTTTTTGGAAAACATACTGTTGTCATTTGGTATGCAAATTTCTGTTGAGCCAACAATGTGTAACGAACAATATGCCAACAAAGGAAATTATCATATATCTGATGATATAACACTATATTTTCGTATGGTTGTTTGAATACAAAGTTTTTAACACACAAACCACGCCTTATTTAATATTAGCTTCATTGTTTATGTCTTGTTTACTTGTCGGAAAACATGTCATCGGCATTTAGTATGTACTCCATACATTTGTTGGGCCAAAATTGTACAACCAACATAAATTACCTAATAGAAATTATCGATTTATATGGACACAATTTATAAATTTTTACAGCATATAAAGAATTACCAAATGTCAATTTTCATTAAACTATGTTTTGTTCCACATGTATTTAGACAATGTTAAGAACATAACAATTGGTGACTGATTATTTCTGTTACGTTGGGACAACATTGCATTGCAGACATTGTGCCATCACAGGATAACATTATTTTTCCTAAATAAATCCATATAATATTACGTTCATTTGCTTAATGGTTCAGGATTGCTAGCTCAGTAAACATCTGATTATAAACTGGCTGTCTTTTGTTGTGTATTCGTCATTAGTGTGTGTGTGTGTGTGTGTGTGTGTGTGTGTGTGTGTATATATATATATATATATATATATATATATATATATATATATATATATATATATATATATATATTCTTGTAACTGGTAGGTTCTAAATTCAGTTTCAGAGTTTCAAAGTAGTAAAATATGACTTCAATCTTAAATACATAAAAAATATAACATAATATATCCAACTGGAATATAATGATATGTATCTATTTCTTCCTCAATGACAAGGAGTTACAGTAGTCTAGTGCATAACACGTCGGGTAGCTAATCCTAAAGGCGCGTATTCGATCCCGATATCTACCAACGGAATTTTCAGGTCGTAATGTGAAGTGGGATACGATGAAAAATAATAGGATTAACATATTTTCTAACTTTTTTGTTAAGGTGTGAATTTTATTTTCAAAAAACCGGTAAACAATGTTGACAGTGCATTGTTTCTTGGTTGGCATTATGTATGCAATAATACATCGTAGCAAAACATTGCCAACTGAATAAATGACAGTGTGAATGACTTTCTGAAAGAGAAAAGACACTACTCTTAACAGTTTGCACACAACAATAGAATTATGTTGGGTCAACATTGTAGTTCACTTGGCAACCAACATAAAAGTAATGTTGAGCCAACGTAAACCCGATGGGCATTTCGGCGTTGGGCTAACGTAGTATTCCGACACTAGACCAATGGTATATCCAAACGTTGAGCCAATGTTGGCCCAACCAAATTTTGCTACTGGGGGACAAAATTACTATTATCAGTTGACATCGTTTGTGTAACACAATAATTCCCAAATTATATCCAGACGCGGAAAGTGGCAAAAACTGACATGTTGGCGTTTGGTTGGAAATACGTTATATTTTGATTGGCATCCAACTGAAATCACAAAGTTGGGCCAATGTAAAAAATACAATGTTGGTGTTTCGTTGGAAACGTGTTCTATTTTGGTTGACGTCCAACTTAAAACATAATTTTGGGCCAACGTAGGTCCGAGTGTCATTTTTACATAATTTTTCCAACATTGGTCCAACCTTGGAGAAAACCAAAAATTGCCACTGGGGTAGGCCGGAGTAACTACCGCTAGATGCACATTTTAAAGTGTAGGGCAGTCACTAATACATTGAATCTGTGCATCTACGTACATGTTTGGGTTTTATCAAAAAGACAAAATGCCATTTAGTAAAGAGCTCAAAGGTTTCAATATTAGGAGTCAGTATGTATAGTGTTTAAACACTCTGCAGCACTTAACTGAAATTTTGTATATCCATATTACCATTGTATCAGTTTATAAAGTATTTTATTTTATTTTATAAAGTTGTCGATACTATAAAAAATCTCTAAGGAGCAACACTCCAAGTGGCGCCACTGAAGCAAACAAGCAAACAACAACCGAAATACTTCTTGCAGAATAGCGCTCTCCAGAAAGAAAACAGACTTTCTTATCGCAATACTGCCTCCCAAGGCGATCGAGTACTAAGCATGTTCAGACAACCTTCTTATCGTACAAAACTAGAAACCTTGTTTTTTTCGTGTACAGCACACTCAAAATTCAAGTTATTTATCACCCAAGTTAACTTTATTTCAGGTCATTCGTGACGTATAAAATATCACGTAATTCGACATTAAAATAAATAAAGACACACAATTAGTATTCCGGCAACAAGATCAAATAAGTCAGTCTCATTTAGATTGCGTCTATGTTTTGCTTATATGATTGTAATAATTTTTTTAAGCCTCTCCGTAACCCTGTGGCGTATATAAGTCTGAATAAGACATCTGCTCCAAAAAGTTAGATCAAATAATTACTTTTTCAAGCCTACCACATATATCTGAAAATGAACTAACAACGTTGACAATATTTAGAACATTTTAAATCTACTTCATCTTTACCATGGAAATAAAATATCACATAAAAAGAGTATTTTTCTCTAAATACCTGGCTTAGAGATCACACAAACATGTGTAAATTGTTTGTGTAGGCGACAGGAAATCTAATTTTCAGTTTTCAGAAAGGAGCCCATAAGAGTTTAAATTTGAAGAGAAAGTTAAAATTTGTACTAGAGGAAAATGTTGTAAATTGCTCTAGTTAACTTATTTTTTTAAATATAATTCCGATGGGACTCTAAATTCTCTAAATAACTCGAACTCTAAATTTTTGCATCATACATTTTTAATTCTATTCTCAATAAAAATTCCAAATAATATACTGAATATTTGTTTAACACTCACTGTGAGGAACTATCTGATCTACCCTAAAGCTAAGTACGCCAAATCTACAAGAGGTTAGAGCTTGCAAACTACTTCATCGTACTAATTCTACGGAAATTAGTAGTTAAATTTTAAGAACTTTATTACATTTCTTAAATTGTAATTAAGTACTTAATTTATTACTTCCATAAGCGAACTACAATATAAATGAGTTTAACAAATCCCATGGAAAGATTTAAAATGGAAATTATTGCAGCCAGACACCATCGGGTATCTTGGAATTCTCGTCCAGTGGCAGGCTGTGCAGAAGGAGGGGCTTGATAGGTCTGTCGTTCTCCACCACCATATAAGGATGAGATGAAAAACAGGATGTAAATTAGACCAGGGGCAAATTTAGAGAACTCTTAAGAACACGACTGTTATGTTCTTCAGTGAATGCAATGTCAGCAAATCTTTCTGTTTTTCTCTTAACATGGTTGTCTACTGTCACTGACTGATATTAAAGAAAACAGATAAAGTAAACTCCGCCATCTTGTTCCATGAAAAATCCGAAGAAATTCTTGCTCTTGAAATCAACGCTCGAGTTTTTTTAAAAAAGGGAAAAAACAGAAAATGTAACAGTGACGTAGTGCTATGAGCCATGAGCTGTGAGCAATGAGACGGGTGGCTAGTGTCGTGCAGGACACGCCTTAGACCGACAAAGCTCAGCAATTCGATGTGGCACCAGTTCCACTGATAGACAGAAAAGCTCTGGTGAAATGTTGACCCATTCCTTCTTCACTTTAAATCTGAATCGGTGATTTTAATCAGTAGAATTATGTTAGTGGTTATCCACTGGGGGATCAGTGGAATATAGCATTTATGTTTTACCTCCAGGCCAATACAATTCACTACGAATCGGTTGAAATCACTGTTTTGTTAGGCAATACAAGCAACTGAAATGATTAATAGAATTTTATTAGTTAAAGTGGAGCAGTTTCAACAGACATTCAGTGAAATGCACAGATTTTGAGCAATTTTTACCGCTTAACTGTGCATAGCTTCCCACAGCTCTGTGGTATTGAAAGGTATGCGAATCGACTACCCCGGAACGTCACATAAATGCACGATTGCGTTCCTGTCAGGTGAACGTTGTGGGCACACACTTATTTGGAATTTCCCAAAATTCTTCTCGAACCCATTCTGAACAACCTAGGCCCAACGACATAACACTTTACCCTGCGTGAATATACCTTTGTTGCCGACGTCCAGGTAGACCATCAGACCAACTAAACCATGCCACACGAACACACGCCTACAAATTATGAAGTTACTACCCTTTTGCACTATGCTTTGTGGAAACTGAGATCCGTGGCCACATGGGAACGGGACGCCAAGTCGGAATCACACAAACAGCTCAGACGTAATGTGTTTTTTTTTTCAGTCGTTCAGAGTAGACAAGTAACGACATAAGCTCAGGCGAGTCTCTCTCCCGGTAACTTTACGTTCACAGGGACACTTTGTCTCTTTTCAGTTCTCATGGCTAATGGAAGCCAAATAACGATGCAAAAACTCGATGGTATGTCTGGTAACGCCACCTAATCTGGATGTGATTTCAGCCAATGTGACTCGTCTATCACCCCACACAATTTATTGCCAAACACTGCTGGTCGTAATGCTTTCCATGAGGTATTCCTGACACACACATGCAATGCAAGATTGAGGAATTTTGTATGTCCGCACCTACCATCATGCCTCTTTCGAGTTCCAATAATATATGTCGCCTTTCCACGCACAATCTAGACGGTGTTGAACCTGACTCAACTGTCAGGTCTCAAATGATACATGTGCGGGAATTTCCAAGAAATAATTGTATTGCAGTATTCTTTGCCTTTACACAGCACTGTCCCGAGACAAAACGTAGTTGCAATAAATTCCGAACCACTATCTAATTTTTAAAAATCCTTCAAACGGTCCATGCCTATCAATTTCAGCAGGAATATTGCATATATATACAATATAATATAGCCTAGGAGTATTCACCAACGTTTCGAATGCCATTAATATGATCATGATAAATTTTACATACAATTTGATAACAGTTTGTATTATAGCACCGAATACATATTGGATATACATCAGAGAGCTAAATGGGATCTAAGTGATATCTCTAGGATTATTTTAAAATTAATTTGTTATAGACCTTTCTTGCATGTCCGGAGTATATTCCGAGGGAAATATACTAAGGGAAAATATCCCTAAAATTCATCAGCAGGACATACGTAAATTTGGTTTCATATTGATACTTTCACAGCACTTTCATCTGCTTATGAATAATTACACAGGATATTAGTATCGTTTCAATTAATATGATTCAGTAATAACATAATAGGTTATTATCTCATAACATATTACTGTATTTTTATTTTAATACGAAAATGTATAATATAATTCAATTTATCACAGGTGTTTGCTCAAATGTCCTACGGATAGTCCAGTAAAGTGCTGGAAGTAATAATTTTGTTCCCCGCTTTCGGATAATCATTGTGTAACTGATAACCATTAGACATTTATGGGTCGTTAATGCTAAAACAGAGGAGTATTTTAGAGTTAACGTCTTTATAACTAAACTATGCGAAATTTATGTAAGAAATAATACCCATAAAAAATATTTTTGCGACAGGTAAAGTATGTTGGTACACTAAATGCAGGCAAAACCAAGGAGCATTGCGAAGAGGTTTCATAGGACATTTAAAAACAGAAAAGATAAAGACCACGTTACACCTAATTATTGTGGACGCCCAATCACTTATCACCAATGTGAGTGCTCAGATTCTGAAACATACAGCGCGTGAGTTTGAAACTATAAATTGTTTGGTTTTCTCGTCACAGGAGCATAATGCTTTAACGATTCCGCTTTACGGAGGTTAGTGTTTCAAATACGATATAATCATTGATTATAACGAGTCCATTAGTCAATTAGACATTAGAACCGTTGTTATAATGATTAAAAGAACTGGAACAACCTCGTTCTGCCGCAATGTTATGCGACCATGTACTAGAATCTTTATCTACGTGGATACATGTAACTGAAGTATTCAGTGCTTCACAACAGACTTGTAGAAGCGGGTCGCCAAGTGAACAACCGGAATTCGGTATTTATTTGAT
This sequence comes from Dryococelus australis, assembly GCA_029891345.1. NCBI lineage: Eukaryota > Metazoa > Arthropoda > Insecta > Phasmatodea > Phasmatidae > Dryococelus > Dryococelus australis. The sequence continues at coordinate 56,599,654 of CM056997.1, read as the reverse complement.
TTGCTTTTTCACATAGCAAAATATACAACAGCGCAGTGTTAAAAAATTTTTATAGCGATGAGTTCATTAATGTTAATTTAATAATCAATCTTCAGAAAATGGTAGCCAGTTAATTACAAAATTGCAGAGGCCAATGTTGTCCTTCTGAACGATGCATGGAGTAGTTACGTAGTTTTCTGGTGATTCGAACGAATATTGAACTGCTGTATTTCATTTTATTCATCACCTTGGCCCACAGGCTGAGGAGAGAGCAGCGCGGCCAGTGTTATGGGCCGCCTTGTACCTGGGATAATGTTGATCGCCTCCACTCTCTGTGTATCAGAGAGAAATCAAGGCTATGCGACTGTGAACAAAATACAAGAACTACTCAACCACCCGTTTTCTCTCGTCTATCCACGTATGAACGTTTCTGAGAGATGCTTGTCCGACATCCAGAATTACCTCGAGGAGCTTGCCAACAACACTCTCTGGGCGCTGAAGAGTAAGTAATAGATGACTGATCCCAATACTTACTCAAAATACTCCCGTACACGCCTGCCAACTGGCTGGGTACATCCCACGAAGCAATAAATTAAATAAGCATGTTTGCTATGATCACTGCCATTAAGTTTCTGGTATTCATTTTATATGATACTTTGATGTCAAGATAAATGTAGAGAGCTTCCTTTTATGAGGTTCTGCGTTCTATAAAAGATGCGGTAGCTTAAAAAATCTACCTCAATTTTTAATTTAAATATGCAGGGGCGGTTAACAGATCCTCACAGTGGTTTTATTTAATTTATCTGCATCACAGAAAATGTATTGTTTAAGAAAAAATATAAATAAGTTGGTAATATTATTGAAATAGCTTTTAGTTGTTAATACATTGGCGGCAGTGCCGTACTAGGTATAAATATGTTCACCTGAAATGCGGTGTCAGAAAATCCGTGAGAAAAATTTAATTACCACAAAGATTACCAGATTATTACTCGATATATTCTGTCAACTGTATAGTCAGGGCACAGGCTTGACAATTTATTATACATTGTTGCATGATTATTTTGCTATGAGAAGCAGGAGTCAATATATTTAGAATTTCACCCGTTATCTCATGAACTCTTTCGCCATATAGTTCCTATAATTCCGTAGTGTTTGTGTTTATACACGCATGAGCAAAAAATAAGGATTATATAAAATATAGTGCATTTCCACCTATTTGAAGAGCAAGAATTTAAACCAGTTTGGTTAAACAACACACCAAATAAATGGTAAAATATTTTTTCCCACCCTTCTCTCAAAGTCCGTTTGGAAATTATACACTATTTTACGTACATTAACCCACGCCACACCATCCACATGGAGCGGGGTGGTTAAGAGTCAATGCGATGTGTGGTCACCCAGCAAGACAGCTATCCCAGCAGTGAAACGGGCTCCCATCCCCAGTATAAGATTGCCAAGCAGTTCTTGGGGTATTGTAACACCTGGCTGTGTTAGCTTGTTTTATTTTATGTAGGGAACTAATACTATCTTTGATTGCCATGATTTATGTTCCGATATCAAGTGTGTCAGATGATAGTATGAAAAATGTATGTGAGAAACTGTTTTGGAAGGCTTTCGCAGATGGTAGTTTAATATTCAAATGTAGCTTTATCCTTACAATTAGAATGTTTTAGAGTATTTTTCCTTGGTAGAGAATAAACAAGCCAGGTTGGCATTGACAACGGTGATTTTTATTACGAACAAAAAAATTGAACGTTGATGGTTCTTCTAAAAAATGTTCTAAGTATGGCAGCAGCATAAGCATAAGGCTCCACTTAAACGTTGATTAGAAGAGAATAAATATTGAAACAAGCCTTTGTACTGCACCACAAGTCATAAATCCAGGATAGAGGAAGATTTAATTCTGCATCGTTAAGCTGCCAATATAATTTGTATGCATTACATGGAGTCAACTACGTAGGGGTGATGTTGCCCGCGCGTCGTCAGAGGACCCCGACCTGAGCCAGCGTAGTTTCCAAATTCGGAGTTCAACTTCCATTGCCCCGGGCAGGAGAGGAAACCAGCCCTCGGAGTTCGATCAGCAACAGCGAATCCACAACGAGGCAGTTCGGACGAGAGTCGGCGCCAGGACCACGGTACCAGTAAGCGGCTGAGGATGACCAGTTCCTGCTGGCGAGGGGCGAGATCCTTTTTAGTAGCATGTCATTCCAGTAGCAGCCACCAGAGGAGCATTGCTGTCTGAGACACTACTACAGTGGTGTATCGTCCAGAGCTAAGTACAGCGCATATAATAGTGAATTAGTGCTGCATTAACACTGAAAAGAAGGCCAAGCTTTATGAAGCAGCTAAGATATGGGTGGATCCGGTACGCATAGTGTATCAATGTTCCATGCTTTTGATTGTGTAGCAGATAAATGTAGGCCTTGCTAACTTTTTTGATACGTTCGTAAGGTTGTTAATATTATGTTTGATAACGATAATTCATATTCGAAACATACCAAGAAGAGTTATTACAAATATGACATGCAGATTCAATTTTCTAAATAATAAATCCCAATCATAATTTTTTATTATTTGTCGAATAATTTTAAGGGTGATTGTCTGTCAACTAGTGGTCTTATTAATTCAACTCTTCATTTATTTTTCTTTATTAGATATCCCGCACCTTGGTCTGGTAAAGTCTTTAATTAAGAGTAAAATTTGAAAGTTGCATGCCATTGAGGAAATTCTTTTGGACCCATACTGACTGATACGTTATGTAGGCTTATGCAAATTCAGTAGCATAAGTAAGAATAAATTGGCCAAGTCATATGTTCCTGGATCAGTTTTTACAAAGACGAAACATATTTTATGTAACAGCGCATAATCTAATTAAGCTAGTTGGAGCATTACATATCTGACATTTGTCAGTTTTCCTTTATTTATATTCAGGCGTGTTACAGTATACAGTCTCATTTCTGCGCCAAAACCGCCTGAAGCTCCTGAAACGTTAGTAGAGGAATTGTACTCCCTGCAATATAAGGCATTCTTGATTGGACTGAGATCAGCATACTGGGCCAGCCAATCCAAATATGTGATGTCCTTGAGTTACATGTAGTCAGCCACCAATGCATCCCAGAGTAAACAGGCGTTATCCTTTATCCGTATGCAGGAAATATGCACTCATTGCACACAGCAAAAGCCTGATACGCTTACACCTAGCTTTTGAAAGAGGCAAGAACGAACATATGGAGTGGTGAAGGTGCTGCTCCATTCCAAGATGGAGTCACGGTCTGTAGTGATCAAACTACTCGCGTCCCACCAAGGCAAACCGGCCTCGATTCCCGGCGGGGTCACTCGGGTTCTCAGATGTGGGAAACCTGTCGCACGTTGGCGTTGACATGCGGGTTTTCTCGGTGAACTCCCTTTCCTCCCGCCCTTGAATTCCATCGCTGCTCCATCTTGACGTCACTCCACATACACATGCGTTCATTGAAACCTCTAGATTTAACTCCAAAACCAATATGCAGGGGTGTACATAATTGATCTCTTCAAAGAAGTTAGCCGGTCAGTGCTCGCTCCTCAATTTTCGCCACATGCAAACACGCTGGGAATCATTGCGAAGACTGAACCTAGTGTCGTCAGTAAACCGGACACAGCGCCACTCTTCTTAAGTCTACCCTAGATGTTCTCTGAACCACGCAATCAAGCAGTTTTGTGTGAAGTGGTCTGCGGGATATATCTCGCATGCCACCAGATATATCTACTGCCGCACGTGTTTCCAGCGCCGTTATACAGTAGAGTGAATATGGGGTGAAGTGATAATGCTAGCTGCGCGAAACCAGTCTCCGTGTCCCAACAGTGAACTGCCAACACGATCACCACAAACGAAGTGGATAGCATTTGAAGCGAGAACACTGTTTAATTGACAAGTGCTTTCATATGTTTACATGCGTCCTCTAACGAATTTGTAATACAATTTTATTAAATTAAAAGTGGCAAAAGTATTTTATTCATATGAAAAGGCTTGTCTTTTGAAAATTAACATGAAAACAAAAGTAGTAGGATTATGGGAAGAGCTGGAAGCTGCCATCTTGGAATTTCTTTTGTTTCCCTCAAAATTTCTCTTCTGTCCCCCAAAATCTGTAGTCTTTCCCTTAAAAAGCACCGATACCCCCCACTTGCAAAAACGATACACTGAAAGCCACTTTTCGATCCAACAGGAGGATTTGGATGGAGGGTGGGGGTCGTTTTCGAGGCTAGAGCAGTGGCGGCCATATTGGTTTTATAGGTATAGGGTATGTCAAATTGATACATGAGGTATGGAATCGGAGCCTGAGCCGACTGGCTGCCCTATTGTAACATCACCTGACCTCCATGTTGGATGTAGGTGACCTTGACCTCGACCTTTGACACTGACCCCATGACAATGACCTTGGCTGACCTTAAACCCAAAAATGTGCAAAAGTATTTTTTAAATACTCAAAAAATTATAAAAATTGCTTAAAAAAATTGAAAATGTAAAATTTTTATTAAAATGTATTTAAGAATTCTATTAAAAATTAAAGTTTCGGATGTTTTGGCTTAGAAGGGACGAGGGACTAGAACCGACCAGCCACCGTGTTATGATCTCACCCAACCGCAATGTTGAACCCAGGTGATCTTGACCATGACCTCGAGGACCTTGAAAACAAGAACTCGAGAAAAAATGGCAAAAATTAAATAAATTTATACAATTCAACGAGCATATTATGTTACTGATTACTACTATTGAGCTGGTGACATGACTTCAAGCCCAGAAAATAGTCAAAAATCTCGAAAATTTCATAAGAAATGATAAAAAAAAAAAAAAATGTAATAACAATATTATTAGAAATTATTTAAAAAATTATTTCTAAAAACCTTCATTTCCGGAGGTCCACAGAGCACCACGTCAAGCAGATGACTGACTACCCCCACCCCCCAATCAATCACATTATACCAACATTCCCCTCCCATGAAAATGTTTCTTATTGGTTAATTAGTCGCCAGACCTGCACCCTCACCCGTACTTATTCTGATTATTGTTTTCATGGTCATCGAAGTTCATGGTTATAGGGTCAAAGTCACCTGGGTACATTGTTGTATTTGGACGAAGTTATAAAATGGCCGCTGGCCGGTTTCAGTTCTTCGTCTTCTCTAACCTAAAGTATTCGAGAATTAAATAGTTTATAGGATTGTGAAATACATTTTCAATGAAAATTTTTTTTTTCTCAATTATATATAACTTTTGGGAATCTTTAAAACAATTTTCAAATTTTTGGATTTTTATGTCATCCAAGGTAATGTTCAAGTTGTCAATGTCAAAGGTCAAGGTCACCGACATCCAACATGGCGGTCGGGAGGCATCAACTGATGGCATCCAGTTGGCTCCGGGTTCGATTCCTGATCCCGTGTATCAATTTGGCATACCCTAATGCCTATAAAACCAATATGGCCACCACTGCTCTACCCTCGAATATAATCCCCCCAAAATCTTCCAAGTGAATGAAAATTGCCTTTCGGGGGATCGTTTTTGCAAATGTGGGGCTAATTTTTGTAAATGGGGATTGATGCTTTTTTTTTTTTGGGAGTAGGGGAAATTTTGAGGGGAAGAGGGATATTCCAGGATGGCGGCTGCTGGCTCTGGCTCCGACGCCAGACGCCATTGCTGAGGAGGAATGCAGAGGATTGAGGAAGAGGAGTGTAGAGGATTGAGAAGGAGGAAGAGGAGAATTGTAAATTATTGAGGAGGAGGATTGCTGAGAAGGATTGCGGAGGAGGATTGCTGAGGATGATTGTGGAGGAGGATTGTGAGGGAGGATTGCGGAGGAGATTTGCGAAAGAGGATTGTGGAGGTCGATTAATGCAGAGGAGGATTGCTGCGGAGGATTATTGAGGAAGATTGTTAAAGATTGGTGAGAATTGCAGAGCTGATTGCCGAGCAGATTGGTGTGTGGATCGGTGTGTGGAATGGGGTGGATTGCCGATTGAAGTGCTGATTGCGGTGCTGATTGATAGAAAGATTGAGATTGATAGAAATATTGATAAAAACTAAATCATTAATTATTATTTTTTAAATATTTTTTTATTTTTTTATTTTATTAAAGTTTTTAGAATTTCTATTTGGGTTCAATTTATCCAAGGTCATGACATGGGTCAAGGTCACAGATGTGATGTCAGGGTGAAGGTGTCCCAGATATAACATGTTGGGCGGAGTCGTCGGTGCCACCTAGGTGTTGAAAATGTAAACAAATCACTAACTATGGCACTTGGTGTGCATTTTTACAATATTGACGACTACTGCCATCTCGGATTCAGGTGACCTTGACCTTTGATTGTGACCTGGTGATCTTTTACATAGAACCAAAAAAATTGTCAAAAGTTCTAAAAAATTTCCTAAGAATTTATAATAAATTAATAAAAATATTATTAGAAATTATTTTAGAAAATTATGTATCTGGAGGTCCTTCACAGCACCATGTTCAAGAGACAACTACCCCCCTCGCAACTCTGTCACATTGTATTAATATTCTCCTCCCCTCATTGGTTAATTAGTCAGCAGGCATCCACTCCCTTACCAATACTCATTCTATCGAATGCACTACACCAGTATCACCATCGACTTCTTCGGGAATGTCATAGACTTCTTTGGATGGGTCACCTACATCAGTGCAGCCATCGACGTCTTCAGGAATGACATCGATGGCTGCACAGCTGTAGGTGACCCATTCGAAGAAGTCGATGACATTCCAAAAGAAATCGATGGCGACACTGTGACTCATCTGAAGAATACGAAGGTGCTGTCGGCGTCATGCACGAAGAAGTCAATGGCACTGCTGGTACCACTCCCAAAGAAGTCTATGGCTTCGACAGTACCATGTCCGAAGAAGTCTACGGCATGTGGCCTGTTGCACAGATAAACACGTTGCCTTTGATCGTATTTATATCGCCGCCATAGCAGCATACTTATACAGTACATCACTTGTACAGATGCTCAGGAGAATACTATGGGAATATTTTAATTCCAGTACGAACATTGTAACCCGCCTCTGCATTTTATTTTAGTACTATCTTTAAATTTTCCATGTGAGTGTGTTTCACATTCTTTAAATTAAAGTTTATTTACTAATAAAACAAAGCACTGAAGAAAAATGCATTAGTTCATTTATGGATGCTGTCAACTTTTCTAAAGCCCTGCTGAAGTTCTGCACCCAGGATATTCCTATGCTTCTTGCAAAAAGAGTTTAACCAAGTCTAGAAAATTGCACAAAATGGACGTCGCTCCGCATTTGTGTCCACTCAGTGTAATAATATTTTGCACGAGAACTATTTCTTACTAGGCATTACCAACATATTTTAATTTTTATCTGTTTTGTTTATATTAATTATAAATATGTAATATTATAATTTATAGATAGACTATAAGAACAAGTTAAATTTAGCCAAAAATAAGGTTAATTTATGTTAATACAAGCATGAAAGGCTTGTGATATATGACATATTTATGAAACAACAATACACGATATACATGGGGCTGATTTTCTAAGGTTTGATTCAAAACGTATGAAGAAACCCCAAATATACTATTGGCAGGTGAGTGTGGGCACTGCGCTTGGAGATGTTGATGTGGTTTGACGCAGTGTTCGACTCGTCATCTAAGCTACAGAGTGGACTGGGCACCGGCAATATCGTCAACTTCGGCAACTACGACGAGTGCGTGGAGGCGGCTGGGAGCGGCTTCCGGGGGCAGCACTGCACCGCCTCCATCAGGTTCGTCCCTCGAGATGGCCGCCAGGGCACCTTGGCAGATGCCTTGATGCTTTTCCAAATAAAGGTGAGTACTCTTTGCTTGCGCGATAGGCGCAAATAGTCGAAGCCGAGAACTACAAAAAGAGGGTTCGATTCTCTGTTATGAAAAGCACTTTTTTTTTGGGACTGTTTCGTGTACCATAATTTGTGTTTATATACCAGTGTATACTCTGTGATAGTTTTATCGATATTTACAGCTATCGATACACACATTAATAGTTACAGATATCACGTGTAAATATTGCTTTTGACCAAAGGTGAAATTAGAATCCTTCTCTAATTATGTCCCAAACCTTGTATGAGTGTCGGCAGTAGTGTGTTTTTTTGTTAGTTCCTTGTGGTTTTTATAAACTTACATTCAAAGTTTTGGTTTTTCTTCATATTTAAGTACAGAAACGCTATAGATAGCGAGGCATCTATGAAAATTGTGGATTTCGAACTGTTAGCCTAATCGATGCTCAAATCGAGTCATACTGGAAGTTGGGCACAATATATCACGGGTTCAGCCTCTTTACGGTATGGTTGTGAAGTTCTATCTTGCACAGTACTGAGGACAACTGTTTTTGCGTTAATATAGAATAATAATATTTTTTTTATGTAAACTGGATACGGCTTTGTCACACAGTGAGCAGACTTCTGTTACTCGCTAGCACTGTAATGAATTCCATCAGTAGGACATTAATAAATAAATTAGAGGATGTATGATCAACCTTTTTCCAAATTCCACATTCTATCATTTGTTAATTAATGATACCTGTCATAAATTACTGCAAATGATCCTATGCGATTTGATAACGTGAGTTACTAACCATTGTAATTCTTAACTGTTTAAATTAACTATGAACACAGTAGTCCAGTCGGTCGAGAAAAACCGTTACAATAACAGGGTTAGTAGACAATGGGGCAAAAAAGGGGGAGGGGGAATTTTCTCCAAAAGTTCGTTACGAAAGGTGTAATGCCCAAACTTAAAATTATCTGTAGATGAGGAATTACTCACTTTGAGTTTTTGACAGTTGCTTAATTTTTTCAGAGCCCTCATTTATTGTCACTTACCCTCTTTTTTCTATGGTTAATGCAGGTTAAATTGTATTGGCTCAAACCACATGCAAATAGTACGCACAAAAGAATAAGAAGTAAAATAAATTATTTTTAAGAATTACAATCTATATCGGAATTCCATTAACACATCAGTACGCAAACAACCAAACTGCATCGAATCAGAAACCAATTTTTTCTAATAATTATCGAATAATAGCACAGACTTCTTTGGTTATCAAATAAAGCCAAAACAATTTTGGGTTAAAATAAGAATACATTTAAAATCTTAGATAACGTAGTGTAGTTTGCGACATGTCCTTATTGCATGCAATTTTGAAACATTGTAGCCATATTTTCTTCACCTTCTAAAATTTATAAATAATTAACTGGTAATAAATAAAAACTAAATGCAGATAAAAAATTATTCATTAATTTGTCTCTTTCTTCTTTACTTTCTCTCAATTTATATTGTATTCCAGTTTTTTTGTGTTTTTATTTCTACAATAAACATACTGCAAAATATTATTAAAAACAATACAACAACTATTTTGTAATGAATATGCTGATTTTATCCACATATTAGATAAAGAAACAGAATAAAATGGTGCTTTATGGAAATAATTTTTACTGTTTTTTTATTAATTTTAAACAATCTTTCAATGGATCGAATTCTTGCTGTTTTTGGAAATTTGTGTTAATATAATTATAAATTGTTGCTTCTCATTTTGTAATACCATTTTCTTTAGCTAATGTAGGAGAACATGTTTTTTTTTAATCTTTCATCTGGACAATTTAAAAAATCAATAATATGGTTTCCAAGTTGTTTATTAACTCCTGGACTTGTTAATTGGCAAATAAATTTATTGTAAATCTTAACTCTAAAATTAGAATTTATCCATTAAACAATTTTTTCCAACTGAATTATCATCATTAACTATTTCATTGCACTCATTTTTATATTCTGTCTGCATACAAAAATTTAAATTATCTACAAAAAAAATTGATCATCTATTTTTTATTAAAAACTCCTGTAAAATCTTATGTTATATCTAAATCCAATAAATAATAGTGGTATTTTCTTAGTTCTTTTAAAATTTCGGCTAACTCAGTTAATCATGTTTCTTATTTTACATCTGCTAACTCTATTTTATAAGGGATAGCTTTCGGGTTTTTATATATTTTTCTAATGTTTCTATATCTCTTTTTATAATTTGCATAACACCATTAATTGTTTGTACAGTGGACTCTAAAAAGTACGGATTTTTTGCTTTAATTCCATGTATTGCCAAATTAAATTTAGAAAACCTAGATCTTAAAAAACTATTAAAATTTCCACATGCTACTTTTTTTTTTTTTTTTTTTGCAAGAAATTGCTTATTTTTCATTTTTCCTTCACAGTCTGAAGAAACTGTTATTTTAAAAACCATATTGTTATCGCAAAAGGGCTCTGTTATTGGTTTAAATTCTTCGAATTGTTGTTCTCCAATTGTGTATATAATATCTCCAATATTTGTAACAAGATTATTATTATTTAAATTTCTTGTTAATAACCAAAAACCAAATCTTTCATTAGTTGTTTTATTTGTATTACCAAATATTCTGTATTAGAATATTTAGTTGCAGACATTTTGTTTTGAACTACTATTTATTAAAGAAAAAACCTAATTATAAAATTAAAACAGTACCAGAAGCATTTTTAATAAAAATTGTTAAGGTTTGGAAAAAATTGAAAAATGAAAAAGTAGCTGAAACTAGGTAGCTGAAAGTAAAGTGCAGTGCTTTGTTGTATCTATATGATAAAGAATTGGAAATTTTCCATATCAAAATTGTTTTAAAAATCGATAGAAATTATTTAAGATCAAATAATTTTTCTGATTTTAAACGTGATGTTTATGGTTTGGATTGTTGTGATGTTTAGGATTATGGAATCAGTAATGACCATGCTTCAGATTTTTCTTTATTTTTGACTTTAAAAATGTTATTGGTGTTTTACTTTTGTTGAATAAAATTTATAAATTCTATCAATTATCTTTTTTAATATTTCATCTGATTTGTTTGTTTTAGCCTTAAATGTGCTTTATTTTTGCATAATTTTGCTTGTTTTACTTGTGTCATATCGTATGCGCACATTTTTGAAAAGCTGCTAGAGTTTTCTTGTTTTTATTTGCAAAAAATTGTACGTTTATGAGAGCTCCTTTTTTAAAAGCTTTTAGAGCTTAAATTTAGCCCTCAAATACCATGATTCTGACTTTTATTTGCATGGTTTTCAAGGTTTTTTCATCGAATTTCAGATTTTGAATTTTAACTTTTTCTGTGCTTTTAGACAAATTGGCCCTATTTTGTGTACTGCATTTTTTGTTGTAATTTTAGAAGAAATTACCTTAAAAAATGTGCTCCGCCAGAATCGGCCTTTTATATCTACTAGCCATGTTCTATGCGCAGATGTAAGTGTGCGTGTGTGTGTGTGTGTGTGTGGGCAGGAAGCGGAGTGGTGTAGAGTGGACGAAAGCCTGGGTCTATGTGTAGATGTAAGTGTGTGTGTGTGGGCAGGAAGCAGAGTGGAGTCGCGTGAGCGAAAGACTGGTTCTATGTGTAGATGTAGGTGTGTGCGTGTGGGCAGAAAGCCATGTGGCGTCAAGTGGGCGAAAGACTGGTTCTATGTGTAGATGTAAGTGTGTGTGTGTGCGTGTGTGTGGGCAGGAAGCGGAGTGGTGTAGACTGGGCGAAAGCCTGGTTCTATGTGTAGATGTAAGTGTGTGTGTGTGTGTGTGTGTGTGTGGGCAGGAAACGGAGTGGTGTAGAGTGGGCGAAAGCCTGGTTCTATGTGTAGATGTAAGTGTGTGTGTGTGTGGGCAGGAAGCAGAGTGGAGTCGCGTGAGCGAAAGACTGGTTCTATGTGTAGATGTAGGTGTGTGCGTGTGGGCAGAAAGCCATGTGGCGTCAAGTGGGCGAAAGACTGGTTCTATGTGTAGATGTAAGTGTGTGTGTGTGCGTGTGTGTGGGCAGGAAGCGGAGTGGTGTAGACTGGGTGAAAGCCTGGTTCTATGTGTAGATGTAAGTGTGTGTGTGTGTGTGTGTGTGTGTGTGTGTGTGTGTGTGTGTGGGCAGGAAACGGAGTGGTGTAGAGTGGGCGAAAGCCTGGTTCTATGTGTAGATGTAAGTGTGTGTGTGTGGGCAGGAAGCAGAGTGGAGTCGCGTGAGTGAAAGCCTGGTTCTATGTGTAGATGTAGGTGGGTGTGTGTGTGGGCAGAAAGCCATGTGGCGTCAAGTGGGCGAAAGACTGGTTCTATCTGTAGATGTAAGTGTATGTGTGGGCAGGAAGCGGAGTGGTGTCAAGTTGGCGAGAGCCCAGTTCTATGATTATATGTAAAATTTTTTTTGCACAGGAAGTTGAGTGGCCTCAAGTGGGTGAGAGCCTGGTCCGCGGCTTGTGCGTGCCATCGTCGTGCTCGGCTCTGGACATGCAGGTAGTCCTCCATGCACGGCTGATTGCCGCCGACCCCGCCGTGAAAGTGACAGTCGATCCTCGCGACTGCTATGTCCATCAGCGCCAGCCCTCCTGGACAGCAGCTGAGCGAGCCTTTCTGTGAGTCAACATCTCCTTCCGTCTCCTCCCCACCCGATAGCAACATTCAGGTTCTCATTCCGCCACACGACCGATCGATATGTTGCAGCAGTCACTCACTTGGATTCACGTCCGGAAGAATAGATTTCGGTTCCCGGTCCGGTCATCCTGAATTCGGCTTTCCGTTTTTTGGATCGCTCAAGGCGAATGCTTTGATTGTTCTTTAACACAGGGCGAGTGAGCGAGTGATTGAAGATATTTAAGCGGCTTTTATCATCGAGATATTGAGAGCCGATAAGATGGTGAAGCGGGATTAGTATGGAGCAGTGCCGGAATGAAAAAGCGGGGAGAATGGGAGACCCCAAAAAAACTCACTGGCCAGTGGCATCGTCCGGCACGACTCCCACTTGTGAAAGTCCGTGAACGTCCCCGACGGGAATCGAAATCCGTTTGCCTTGGTGAGAGGCGAGTAGACTGATCACTACACCACCACGCTCTCACCTGTTAGACCACAACCACCTACCCTTTAAAAATTAATATTCTCTGTTAAGAATTTTATAAGGTCATAATTCAGATTATTAACAATGCTTTGTGCTGTATTCTGAATCTTTAAAATTCTTGTATCGATTATACTTCGAAGGTGTTTTACTAATATGTGACTGCCTCCGAGCTGGTCAAAAAGTTCCCATGTTCCTGTTCCACATAAAGAACCTGTAAAACCTTATTAAAGTAAAAATTCAATAACAAAGCTAGGTTTCACCTGAGTGTGCATGTAAGTCCGTGGTACAGAGACAAATCAGCGGAATTTATAATTTAAAGAAGTCACGCATAACATTTCTGAGAAAAAAATTTCACTATTTCAGTACAGAAAGTGTCGAATACCAAAAATCTATGATCTTCAGAAATTGAAGTCACTGTATGCATGGGGAACTATCTAATAATGACGAGCACATGCATCAGGGTAATACACGGCAGTAGTGTGTATATAAGGCTATGGGTGCAATGAATATGAGTATGTGGCTGTGGATGTGGCTGAGAGTCGCTAACTGAGAATAGCTTCTTCGGCTTCGGCTCATCTCGGGGATGGCCGAGCTTCTCGAAGGAGCGTATCGATTACGCCCACTGACCCTATATTCATACCCATCAGTCTATCTCCCCTGGCCTTTTGTAGCATTCAGTCCGGTGGATTATTCTATCTATGGCTCTTGCATATTAGTATGCATTTGGTAATCAGTCAAGCTCGTTTATTCACATACATATTTGGGCTCCAAAGTAACAATCTGCTGAAATTTCAAATACGTACTCAAACAAGCGAGCTATTGGAGTGTAGATATAAAGACTACATGTTCGTTTAATGGCGTGCCTGCGGTCATTTCATGTCTCAAATTCGTCTTTGGTGGTACCATCGCAGTCTACAGCTGGACTGCTTACATTGTCGGCGATACAGATCGTAAAGAATAATTGTTTAATTATTAGGGTTAGGCCCTTGAAACTTGAAATGTACGAGATTTACATAAGCTGAATCTGCTCGCTATATCTGTGCTGTCTATAAACATAGTTGACCAATATTTTTGAATGAATGGCGATATAGCGACCAAATCCGAATCAAAGGTAACACTTTAGACACTGATATGCTGCATATGGGGAGAAGAATAAAAGTTACTTTAACATTGTGTTAAAATTATTCAGTGTGAAATATTAGCCAATCTAGCATATCTTAATATACTGTTAAACCATCTACTGTTACATATTAGCCAACCTAGCATAGTATCACCAAATTAGTTCAGTGAAAATACTTCAACGTAATTTACGTTAACCATATTCAATGTGACCAAAAAATCACATTTACCGCGAACACGCCCCAAATTCTAACATATATACCTAATAGGTTAACAAACAACATAAAAATCAGCCAGACCAATCAACCATCAACAGCGACCAGCACAACTGACCAAAAAACCGACAACCAAGACCACAAAGACTACCCAGAAGTCCAACCACCAAGACCAACATTACTACCTATAAGTCTGGTCATAAAGACCAACATTACTACCTAAAAGTCAGACCATCAAGACCAACGAGACCAGAAAGGGAGTCTATACCAATTAAGAACATCTTTAAACCTCAAAATGAAACCAAACTATAAAACCCCCAATTAAACCACAGTATAAAACCTAAAAAGTAAACCTTAAAAAAATCTCAAAATTGAACCTCAAAAAGAAACCTCAAAAATAAACCTGGGGAGTTCGCACATTCTAAAAAAAAAAAAAAGGTTTCTCCTAAATCGCATTTATCAATTCAAAACCAGTTTCTTCTTAGCTCTTTATAATTTTGCACTATCCTTTGGGTTGATAGCAGTTTCTAGCATTCGCATTGAACACCCCGAATACGTCCCTACAGTCGTGATGCATCTGCACACTGTGCACTAGTATCACTAGTATCGTCACTAGTTTGCAGACTTTTCACTGTTGTGCAAGCTGGCCTTGGTTCTGAACTAACAACTACTGAACCACAGGTTTACAAACTCTTGAACTCATTTCTGAAACATTAGCTAAAATATTACTCTTCAAGTGCACGTCATCACTTCAAGTATTCTTCCAAATATTCTCTCCGACTGAAAAGTAATCGTCTGGATGGTACCTGGCTGAAAGTGCATTCGACGCTTTTCCAGAAACCTTGATCCTGAAATCAGAATGTCGCTACGTTATATCAGATGATGAAGGACATATCACATGCAACGCCCTGAGTGAACAAGTCCAGATGAACTCCCGGGGCATCCTACCAGATTGTAGGAGGAGGAGGAGGATTGTAAACTTGAGAAGATGAGAGCCCACAAGAACTAAACATTTCTGCAGTTGATGGCCCAGAAACTTCACAACACACCGACATAGAGGGAGATGAACAATTTGAATCATTAGACACCTCTGTTATACCTGGCTCATCAAACCTTTCTTCTTTGAATGTGAGCATACGCTCAAACTGCAAATACAGCTCAACAGATTCAACTACTGTCACGCGATTTAAAAATCAGTCCTTGTTTGGGAGAGGCTCATTAGACACAAACCATACGGTCATTAACACATCTAAGCCACACTTGACAGTGAGTGTGTGAAGAGATTTGGGCGGCTCTTAGAATCGCGGTGTTGAGAGTCGATGAGGGTGAAGCAAGGTGGGTATGGAGCAGCGCCGGGATGAAAGGGCGGGGGAAAGTGGAGATCCCCGAGAAAACTCGCTGATTAACGGCATCGTCCAGCACGATTCCCACATGCAAAAATCCGGGAGCGACCACGTCGGGAATCGAAACCTGTTCGCTTAGGTGGAAGGCGAGCAGTCTAACCACTACACCACCGCGGCCCCTACACTTGGTAGGTAAGTGAACAGACGTTTGTTCACGTAGTCGCTCAATGAATCTGTCATAGTGATATTCGTGGCGGTATTCTTCTAAGACTATGATGTAATAATATTTACCGTTCAGGTCTTGGAATGCGTATTTCCTGAGATCAGGATAACAAATTCGCGCTCCCAAGTACTTTCGAACAGCATGTAGTCTTAGCGAAATAATGTTTACGTTTTATATATTTGTAAATATGACAGGTTTGAATCTAATCATTGTGCCAGCACATAATGGACAGTGATGTGAACTGCAAAAGCGGTATCATACGAACACTATACTTTATATTAAAAAGTGGTTCACTACTTTACTGATGAACATTACAACTACGACAACTTTGTGAGAATAAATAAAAACAACCGGTTTTAGAGCTTCCGAAAACTGTAACTATAACTTAACTAATATTTAAGAATTTCGCGATCAAATTATTTTACATATTTATAAAAACAACTCTTTATAAGCTAAATTTGTTGACCTTAAATAGTATGTGAGCGAAATTTCCATAATTCAAATTTAAACAATATATAATATTCATGTTATTGACGTATATGTAAAATACGTTATTGGCGTATATGTAAAAGGTTAGGGAAAACAATATTATGCCTTAGTCAAAACCACAGCCATGCATATTACACATATGAGAGTGTATTAACCTGGTGCACTTTTGAAAACTACTGCAGAATGGGGGAAGGAACTAATTCTGTTAATTTTGTTTCTAGTACACTTTATAATAAATCTGAACTAAGGAAAAAGCGGATATTAATATTTGTGTGACTTAATGGTATAATTTATGTTCAACGCCACTTCTTATATTGATTTTTAACCAATATATTTTCAGAGTATTCATGGCCATTTTCGCTGTTTTGGTAGTAAGCAGTACAGTCTACGATATATGCCTTCAGAAAAAATGTCTGGATAAAAAAGAGAAAAACTGTAAGTACATTTTCGTTTCTATAAGATCGTATAGTTAGAAGATAAAATATAATAGTCATCCTTTTGTACTTTAAGTAGTTAATTATTTACAGAAAGTTCCTTAGAGAAAGATGTCCATGTAATGGGGTCGAATTATTAAGAGTAAATCAAAAGGTACTGACAGCTGCTTACAAGTGTTTGAATCTCGAAAATCAGGAAAATAAAATGAGAATAGAAAAACCTAGATATGGTCAACATATTACAAGTTTGCTTAATTTGCTGTTGTTTTATTCTTTCTTAGCATAAGAACATAGCAAAGACTCTGTGTTTATGTGGCTAAGGAATTAAACTACAAATACCAGAAATAATAGTCGTTAGTACATATGTCATAGGTATAAAATCCGCACTTTAAGCACGCATTCACATTATTTAAGTAAATGTTCACAATTTGATGCCTTTTTAAGAATTTATTCATAACTATACAGAAAGATGATATTTTAAATCTGTTGCGCAAGAAATACAAAATAGAGCAAACTTGCGCATCGCTAATGCAGAACGTTTAGTATAAAAAGTAACGTAGCCAATAAATCTACTAAGAAAGTACTTCTCTAACAGCTGTTAACATAAATACTATTCTAAGCAAGGTAAAAAAATTCTCAAACCTGGAACTCCTATTAACTTTTTCCCCGCAATTTAATTGCCCTGTAACTGTATACATTTTGAAGTAAGCAATGACAAGCTTGCAGCGAATTAAGATATGAGTCGAGAGATTTGGGCGGCTCTTAACAGCGAGGTTTTGAGAGCCTATAAGGGTGAAATGAGGTGAGAATGGAGCAGCGCTGAAATGCAAGGTTGGTGGAAACGGGAGATCTCCGAGAAAATCCGGCGACCGGCGGCATCGTCCAGCACGATTCCAACTTGCGGAAATGTGACCCGGCCGGAGATTTAATCCGGTTCGCTTAGGTGAAATGCGAGTAAGCTAACCACGCAGTCACCGCGACCCCTGCGAATTAGGACAAATAATTCCAGATCTTGACGCCTTACTAGGCACAATATTAAACATTAATGGCACCTGAAATGCATCACTTCCTTTTGGTTTTATGCAAATAATAATAAACATGGCGTAATACCAACGCATATGTATTCATAACAAATTCATAAAATCACTTGGCTGATGCATCGTTTGAAGTTATCGGATCCGTTATATCATTTCAGTGTTCACGTGCTCTGAATTCCGTGAATTTATGTGGCATTTTCTGTCTTGTTCCCTGACTACTTTTCGTCAGTGCCTTGAAAAAAGTGGTTTATGTGGCAGTTCGTAATAATTATTTTATTATAATTACTTTATGCTGTATTTTGACATTATATGTGTTGCTAGGACGTCATTAACATTTCACGCAATATGCCTATGTACATGTAATTAAAGTTGGTTATTATATTCTAAATCTTCAAAAAACTTAGGCCGAGTGAATTTAATTATATTTATTTGCGATGTCGTTTACCAGATATAGAACTTCAATTGACGTGTGTTATGTTTTACGTGACCTTTGAGAAAACTTTACAAGTCGATATTTACATACGTTTTCTTATAGCTAATAACTCTACGGAATTGCTTGATATTATACACACGGATCATTCCTCCTATACTTTCAATATGTTGACACAGTTCCTTGACGTTATATTAAACATTTTTAAGTGCTTGGGCCAGCATAAAACAGTGAGCATTCCGAGCTGCCACGAATAACGTCAGTCTAGGTAATGAAAACTGGATTATGCATTGAATGCATAAAAACAAATAGACGGTTTGATCAGGAAAATTTGCGCGTTGAATCATTGGTAGCATTAGTTGATTTTGCACAAACAATGCAGAGAAATATATGTGCTGACATAGCTTCACCAGGTTGCATGTTTTGATCGTCACATATTTAACTAATTCGATGTTCATAAATGACTGCATTTGTAAAAATAACACCTGCAAATATTCTGTAACTGTATGTCTCATCGAATATATCAGTAATATCCCATGAATTGGATAAAAATATGGGGGAATTGCAGTTGCATTAATATGTATTTTTGCATGCATACTGCATAATACCTCTGATATTAAATACAAATATGTAGAAAGTATTATCTACAGGTTGTCCCATTTATCTTGACCACCCACAATAACTCCGTACCAGGGCTCCAAATAAAAAATCGTTTCATACAAATTTGTATAACTGGAAGGGGGAAACAATGCGGCTGAGTAGTCAGCCTTATAGTATTATTTATTAGTGAGATACAAGTTCTAACATCAGTTTTTTAAATGGTGCCATATATCTATTGGTAAAAAGTTCAATTAAGATTATCAAGACATATGTAAAATGTAGCACAATGTACACTTTCATAACATGAACATTAAGTACGACACAGAAAGTGGTATCTCTACTGCCCGCTTGTAGTACTATCCATATGGGTACTGCGAGGGGTAGAACATTCACATTAGATGTTCAAAGTGGTGTCCATTAGCAGCGATACATAAGTTCAGTAGCTGGATGAATGACAATACTGATTCCTCCAGTGTTGCCAGCTGAAGAGCATTACAAGCACGCACAATATGTTCCTGCATGTCCTCTGGAGTTGTTGGAATATTTCGATAGACGGCGCCTTTGAGGTAACCCCAAAGAGAAACGTCCAGGAGGTTGTCAGCAGACCGAGTAGGCCACTGAACTGGTCCTCCACGACCAATCTACCTACCAGTATATTTTTGATCCAGAACACACCGTCCATACACGACTTTATGTGCTGGGAATCCTTGGTACTTGTACCACATTATCATTCTATTGCTTAGAGGCATCTCCTCCAGAAGACCTGGAATAATTGTTTGTATGAAGGTGGCATACTCCCTGCCGTTTCGGTTACCACTCACAAAAAGGCTCTATAATCTTATTACCAACCATCCCACGCAAGATGTTAACCTCCATTAACGCTGATGGTCCACCTATCGAAGCCATTGTAGGTTCTCGACGGTGATATAATGCATGTTCCTCGTATTTACTTGGCCTGAGTTGGAGAACGACGGTTCATCTGGAAAAAGAACATCCGAAAACATGTCAGGTTGGCGATAATATGATGCTGTGCCCACTGAGAGAACTCTACACGATTATGGAAATCATTCCTGTGCAATTATTGGTGTAAGTGTACATGATAAGGATGGAACATATTACACTTAAGAATGCGATGTGCACTCGTTTTCGGAATGCCAATTTCAGCTTCAAGTTGCCGTGTGCTGAGGTGTGGATTAACTGCTACAGCAGTGAGAACAGCAACATCAGCAACTTCATCTGTTCGAGTTCCGGTTGTTTTGCTGTGGGTTCAAATTGCCCTTTTCCGAAAATTTCACAACGAGACGGGAAAACATCCATTTGGACATTGGGGTCTTGTCAGGATATCGCTCTCTGGAGAGTTGCTCCGCCTGACTAGCATTATGCCAACCTTCAACAGAATGAATGGCGAATGAGCAAACCAAGCTATGATAATGGCAATAACACAACTGTAAGTGTATTTCAGTACAACTCAATTGAACGCACTACATTGCACTGGAAAATGATACGAACACAATCATCTGCTAACTTACATTCTCGTTGTTGGAATACCTTTCCGTTACGGTAACTCTCACTTTGCAGTGTACTGTATTCGACTGCACATGGATGACTGATAGAGTAGTCGTCACGTCATGTGTGCTCCTTTGTTTCCTCTAAGTGCAACCTCTGTGGAATGGGGTACGTAACTCTAGGTACCTGCACTGTTTACATCACCTCTACACCAAATGGAGAGTGTCAACGTCATACTGTACTGTACCATGCAGCAAAATCGTGGCGTGAGGTATAACATAACGGATCTTCATGAACCCTTATGAGTCCCAATATCTGCGGAGGTTTTTAACGATGTTTTTATTAGACTGGTACATCGTGATACATTTTTGAATAGTTCTTGACGATCTTCATTGAATTTCTGACGAATATATACATTTAAAAAACTGATGTTGGTATTCGTATCTCACTAATAAATATTGATATAAGGCTGACTCCCCAGCAGTGTGAAACACTTTTTTCATTTGGAGCACCGGTACGTAGTGATTGTGTGGTCAAGATAAATGGGATATTATGTTTATATGTGTGTGTATATATATATATATTTATTTATTTATAAACGGGTGTTAACATCCGGCTCGCCAACTAATTCACATTTTCTTGTTTTGTTATGAAGCTCGTTGCAAGTATGTCAATCACGTATTCAATTTTCTTCTAACGCACCACACGTTTCTGGATAAAGTCTAATAATTTAGCCAGTTTCATAACAAACGTAGCACAGCTGGAGTTAAATACCACATCACGAAATATCTCTTAATGAACTTCATGTCTAATATACGAAACTCGACTTCTTCCCGATATTTATAATCATCATAACAATCTTTGATTAGTATTGAAATGCCTACTGAAACACTTGAATACCAGAAATTAATACAAGATCGAACAGGACTTATGCTATAAAATCAACTTGTAAGCATTTATAATTAAAGTACTAATTAATTGTCTGTAAACAGATCTGCCGGAAAATAAAATATCACACACAGAAGGATGCATCGGATAGTACTGGACTTTTTTTAGAGGTGGTGATAGAGATTATTAATATTCGTGACTACGAAAACAGAGCATCAGCATAATCATGTATGGATCCGAGGTACGTCGTCCAGTCATATTTAATAGTGTCCCACGCCCATCTGCAAGGCAGTACATACTGCAACATGATTCGAATGGAGTAAAGCAGATCTCGGATGATATTTCAACTGGTCCCACACATGCTAGATTGGTGACACGTCAGGGGAGCGGGCAAACCGTGGTAGTGTTTGGAAATGTCAGAGGCAATCCTGGACGACAGGTAGACTGTCTCCCCAGTCCATAGTGATGTCATAGGGGAGATGTGCCATTCGATAGCGAGATTGGGATTGTGGCGTTCACAAAGAACCCTTCACACCTGGACGCGATGATCATCAGTCCCCATAGCGAAGCGGCACTCATCATTAAACTTCACACATTGCCAGTCTGTGGCATTCCACGTTGCTCTGGCCTGCCACCACTGCAAACGGAGTCACTGCTGTGGCACAGTTAATAACTGAATACATAATGGGCGCTTAGAATGATTCACCCCCAAAATGTGCCGGGAAAATATTCGGGAGAACATAGAAGGCTTAACACTGGTCAGTATCGTGTATCGGGTTGCCATGGGAACCTTCCATGCCTGGAGGACGATTCGTCGATATTCCAGACTGGTATTCGACCTCGTCCATCCTGAGCCGGTACTCTGCATGCAGATGCCTTCGCATATTCACTGCTCCTAACAATATCAGAAAGTATGGTGGTCCGAACGATCAGCATGGTTGACTGTACAGCGATATGATCACCCTATGGTTTTCAGTTTGATTGTGCATCCTCTCTCGAAGTCTGTCAGTTGTGTAAAGTGGCACTATCTCAACAGACTTTATCTACAGACCATATCAACAGATATAAGAATCCAGACTTCAGAAATTATACCTCAAAAACCAAACCTTAAAACAAAACCTCGAAGAAAAACCTTAACTCGAAACCTCAAAATGGAACTTTCTAAAGAAACCTCAAAACAAAACCTCCAAAAGAAACCTTAATGTGAAACGTCAAACTGAGTCTTCGAAAAGAAGACATAACAACTCTAAAAATCCTCATAAAGAAACCTCGCCAGCCATTAAGGCCGACTGAACATACCAATCGACAAGAATGGCCTACTGGCAAGACCAAGGATCAAGACCAATTGACGAGGTTGATCAGAGCAATCGATTAATCAGATCGACCAGCCGTACAGACTGACGTACCACCTGACCATACCGAACATTGCAACAATGCTATCCGACTAATAACACCACCAGGCCATACCACCCAGCCAAACCATTCAACCAGACTAACCCATCAGGAAAACTAGAATGGCTAACCAACCAGATTGTCCGACTAGCCCAACCGACCATACAAACCAGCCGTACAAATCCTACCGACTAGTCTCACCAAATACTTTGTCGACCAATCATGAAACACGTCGTATAACATGAATATTATTGCGAAGCTCTTCGTGAAAAAAAAAACTCCGCAGAACATCTCGGACATCGCGATAATGCAGCGAATCGAGTTAAGATTATAGGAACATGACGTGAAGCACGCGGTGAGCCAATTCGAGAAGCAAGTCCCGAGCATTACAGCTTTTTTTTCTAAATATCTCGACCCAATGGCAAGAATGATTTCCGAGTAATATTTTGACCCATCGGCGGAGGTTTGCAGTAGTCGTACTCGATATACTTGATTTCGCATCGTCAGTGGTTTTCAGCGTCTTTATTCAAAATAAGTAATAAACTTGACTGAATCCTGCAGCTGACTCCTGCCGACTGACTCCTGCAGACTGACTCTTGCCGACTGACTCCTGCCGACTGACTCCTGCAGACTAACTCTTGTCGAGAATCACCCCTCCCGAGATTTTAGTAGTTTGCTGGTTGAACTACAACCAACCTCGAATACATTATATATATATATATATATATATATATATATATATATATATATATATACACGCACACACACACACACTTAAATATATCGTGATGGGTATCGACCATCTTAATGTTCCATAGCTATACTTATGTCATATGGCACATGGCCGATGCTGTTCCACAATCTGTTGCCTGGCGAAGTCTCGAGCCAGACGACTGAATGCTGGAGAATACACCATCGAAACCGCACACTCGCTAGCATGCTCACGACCGTGATGCTGCGCCATCTAATCGGTTTCGAACTGACGACACACTCACCGACATCCTCTATGCCCAGGAGCAGCAAGTTTCCAGTTTTGGAAGCACTTCGCAAGAATTTTCGTGAAACATTCATCTATTCTACGAACTCGCCCTCTCGAATCACTTCACGAAACACATCGCGAACGATCCATCTAGTTGGCGAAACATTTCTGGTACTGCTCTAGTAAGTGGCCGAGCTTATGCTCACAGAAGGCCTTCTGCAAACATTGTACACTCTAAATCCTAATCAGTGAGAATTGAGCCAAATCAGTTAAAATAGTGAAAACTGAGTAACTTGTTAATCAGCGCCTGATAAAAAATTAATATGGTGGGCGAATTTCGCTGAATTAGTTGTGATTCCAACTGAATATCGATAATTCCACTGCCGTAAGTCACTTGTTCCCAGTTCATTTCCTTGATTATCCAGTTAGCAGTATCTTAACAACTGACTTTAAGTGAATGTTATTTCACCAATTGATATCGCTGATTCGGGTTTAGAGTGTAAATGTTAAAAATTTTTGGGTCAACCCACATACACTGTTCGTGCGAGCAGGGGTCTAAGATAATTATAAAATACACAGATATCATCACCTGTGTGCATTTATATGTACGTACATACAAATAAGCATAAATATAGAAATATTTGATAAGAATATAAATAATTATAATTTGGAATGTAATACATCTAAAATTATTTTATATTTCTATGTATACATGTATTATACATAAGGTTACAACATGTTAAAATAATATATTATGTATGATTATGTATATGAGATGCTGAGAAAGCGAGGAGGGAGAGGAAGGTATAAGAGAGAAGTAAGGATGAGGAGAGGTAAGGAGGAAGAGAGATGCAGGGAGGAAGTGAGAGGGGGTGATAAAAAAGGGAGGGGAGAAAGAGGGAGGGGAAGATGGAGAGGGAGGGAAACAGAAAGAGGGGATGATGGTGAGTGAGTGAAGAGATTTAGGTGGTTCTTAACAGCAAGGTATTCAGAGCCGATGAGGGCAATTTAGGTGAGTATGGACCAGTGCCGGAATGGAGGGACGGGGGAAACGGAAGATCCCCGAGAAGACCCGCCGATCAACGGCATCGTCCGGCACGATTCCCACATGCGAAAGTCTGGTGACCCGGCCGGGGACTGAGCCCGGATTACCTTGGTGGGAGGCAGGCCAGCTAACCTCTCGGCCACAGCGGTCCCAGGGGGCGAGGGAGAAAGGGCGACAGAGAAACATGGTGAGAGGGAAAGAAGGTGCTAGAGAAAGAGGGAGAGTGGATGAGAAAAATGTAGAGAGAAAGGAGATTGATTTTTTTTTTACTTTCTTCTGCTGTGCAGGTGCGGATAGATTTCTGACAGCGTTCTCTCTACCGACAAACTTGGAGGAACTGCTAAGAAGCGACGACCGCGCAGGCATCATCAGCTGCCTCAGCGGCATCCGGTTCCTCTCCGTGGTCTGGGTACTTCTGGTACACGAGCAGCTGTTAGTCGCCAAGATCCCTCTCGTCAACCGTCTGGAGCTCGTTCGCGTGAGTCTTCCAGCATGCGCTAACACAAAAGGTTCGCGCATAGCAGAGCGATGGCAGTAGTGTTCAAGGAAGCGCTCATTATAGCGTGCGGGATAGCGGTGGCTGTAGAGATCTAGGCAGCCAACTACTGTGACGGTGTTACCGTGTTACAGGTTATGATTGTAAGTTTCTGGTATGAAAGTTGGCAACAACTTGGTTGTGTAAACGAGCGTGAGTCGTCTTTTAAGCATTTCTTTCAGGCCGGTCTATTGTGTTTTTATATTTTAAAATTCAGTTTTTGCGATGGTTATTTATATAATATTTCATTGTGTTTTAATTTAAACATGGTTTGTATTGGAATATATAGTCGCTTTTAGTTTAATATTATCTTTTATGGTAGGCATAATTACGCTTGCAGCGCTAATGTTGTTCAGGCGGTCGCCTCTCTGTGCGTTGCATGTGGCGAGCGTGTGACGTATGTGTGTGACGCGAGATGTAGGTGGCGCGCAGGCGTGAGTCGCAGAGGAGTCATGTCTGAGCTCCGGGAAGGTGTGTGTCTTCAGCCGATGGTCGCGCGGCTTGCATCGCGTGCAAATTAAGTCGGCGGTCAGGGTAAAATGCGGCTGGCCTGTTGTGCCGGGATGGTGTCGTCTGGTACACGCCTACTTAATGAGTCGCTTTCAACATAGTTACGTGTTATGAATAAGTATGGAACTTTTCAGCAGTACGGCTATAGGCCGTTCACGGTAAAGTGAGCACTTTTTAAGGCCCTTCAAAATTTTCCTTTCAAGCTATTTTTTATGTTTAAACCACTTTTTAGTATAAGTATTGTCATGTAGCTAATAACTATGATGTATACTTTCACCACTTTCAAAAGTTAATGTCTGAGACTGCAATATAACATATTTATTAGTGGTTAATGCATGTTGGGAAGGCCTTAAAAGGGCTCACTTTATCGTGAACAGCCTATACTCAACTGTTTTCGCTGCCGTTCCTGTTTGTCAGTGCAGACGTGTTTTCACTCGGGGAACTACGTTGATTTTGAGGTATGCTGCGAGTAGAATGATTACGGCCGCTGCAAAATTGCAACAGTAACTTTCCGTGTGTGGGAATTCCTGAACTAACGTCACTTAATTCAAAGTGTTTGAGGAGACGTGCCGATGTTTCATCGCTGACTGAAGGTGGGTCTAACAGTCATCTGGGGCAAGAGATCGTCTGGTATGCTATGTACGCTGCTTCGAAGATGCGAGGGCGATGTGTGTCCCGGACGCCGCAGAATCATTGGGCTCATCAATCACCAGGTATGAGAGAACTGCATTTGCATGCCCGTTTGGTGTCGGGGCGAAATATTTGGAAATATGAATTTCGCTGCGGTCCTGAAGTATCCTTTTGCGCCAAACGTAACTCCCGAAGTCGGCAAAGATTTTGGCTGCAGATATTTGGAGCTTGTACTTTTTTATGTCGTCAGTGTCCTGTAAAAATACTTTTATACTAGCGTTTTTAATGTGTGAGCCCGTGTGAATTACTAAAGATGAAAAGTAACTTTGGCGAGATACTACACAGAATGTTTCCGAGTGTGCAGATTTTCTGATTGTGCGTCAACCCATTAATAAATGAACTTTGTTTGCAACAAGGAATTTGTTGTCACAATGTTTGTTCATGAATGTAGTCTCCCAGTAAAAATTATTTAAATAACTTTTTGCTCTGCTGTAAGATTGGATGTTTTCAAGTTAAAGGTATTATGGTTCAAGTTAAAAGTACCCTGCTTCACTATGCTCTTCTTTCACGAGTTTGATTTCTACTCCAGTTTGTAATGAATAGATGTTGGGGGTTATTTGGAAATACTATGCTGAGTGAGGTACTTTTGAGAACCCTGATGCCCTTGGGGGTAGAGGGCGACTCACTAAGTCGCAGTTCATAGCACAGAAATGGACCGAGTGTAGTTGGAAGAGGAATCATTAAAATAATGTGAAGATGCCACATCCGATTTACCGTTTTCATTCAACACTTCATTCTACTTTCTGCTGTTACTGTACTCTGGATGCAACAAATCATGCAAAACATGGTGCATCTTCACTGTTTCAATAATTTTATCTTCGGTTGCACTTGTTACTGTTACCACTATACTACAGTATACTACACACACAGTCCACTGCCCTGCAATACACGTGAGGCGGCCTGTGGGCGAACTCGACCTGCGACATCGAAGCCGCCACCGCTCTGGCAGACGAACCCATAAGCGAACTTTCCACAGGTGCGTGTTTGTGCGAGCATGTTGACTCGCGACTCTCTTGTCCAAGAAATATCACTCATTATCGTAATGGAGCAGCGTCTTTGTCGCGTACCGTTGCGGCAATGCCGAGCTTTTCTTGGAAATAAATTCTCCAACACGGGCAGCTGTTTTTCACTGTTCGTCCCTTCCCACTGCAAACACCGGTTCTTCGGTCTGCATCTTTGATCTCCATGCATCCCAACATGCCTGACAGTGCCCAAACGAAAGAGATTTCCACATTACGCTGCTTAACAAACACTCCATCTGTAACGTGAGGTATGGCGTCATGCTCACCTCACACGACACAGTGGAAAGGTCGCTGCTAGAGAGAGCACGAGGTAGGGTTCGCAATGCGCATGACAGCTGCGCAGTAACTGTCACTCTGTTACTACAATTAATGGCCGTTTTCTTGTTATAACTGTCAAAACCCCATGGCCTCGACTAGGGTTAGTATGTTGTTTACATAAAGAAGTGCTTAAAAATGTTAGTCCACTTCTGAACGAGTCGTAGGTAATGCAATCAAGTTACACACAGGAACTTATTTTTTTTTTTTGTAAAAGTAGGAGTTTATTGTATAACCAAGTGTAAACAAACAGCACTTAATTGATTGTACACATGATTTTGACTGTTCTATGGCAGATTGTGAGCAAGTTTTGAGAAAAATAGCAGAAGATAAAAATATAATTACCTTCTTATCTTTACTTTTATGGACGAACCCAGCGGTCAGCACTTAGAGGCTATGCCTGGCTCATGAACACCTGAGAACTTTTGAAAGCCCTACTTTGTTTTTGCGATCTGTCCAATGTTCTTACTTTCACCACATGTATAAATTGTCGACCTAATTTATTGCGCCTATGCATCAGTCAAACCTTATACTAAAGTTCACGTAGATCTATTTTTGCATTTGCGCATGTAGAGTAACATATACAGGTTACTCTATGCGCATGTACCCCAGATTGACTCACCCATTGCCAGTTCAACTCAAAAAGTCACATGGACGACATTGATGAATGTGTATGTTTACTTTTGAATTATATTTCTATCAACTTGAATATAATCCCGTTGCCTTAAAACCTGGTTAGAGGAGCTCATACTTTCATAAAGTTCATACTTTCATAAAAATAGTTTTACTCTATCAACGTCTTCCTGTCTGGCCACTGACAGTCTATTTCAAAATGTTCACATTGATTCCTCGATAGCAGTTCACCTGATAGTGTTCCGGCAAGATAGCCTTATCTGTTATTTAAATATGCTGATCCATAATTTTCCATAACAAATCGTTTACAGCTTATTGTTGCAAAGTTTCATGTATACATGGGGTGGAAACACCCATTCACTTGACTGAAGGGGATGAAATTTACAATCGCATTTTCAGAGGTGTGCAATTCTGTTATGCCACAAGTAACAACTTACCAATGCTTTTTTGATTTTTTAAACTAAAAGCGTTTCAAAGTTAGATTTTTCGGGGCGCATAGCTCCCTTAATAATCAATTGAGGAGGGAGAGGTACATAAGTATTCTTCGTATATTTTCGCAAGGAATGATCTGCCGGGGTTTGTTCATCAAAAATATCCTGTGTGTATATATATATATATATATATATATATATATATATATATATATATATATATATATATATATGTGTGTGTGTGTGTATATATATGTGTGTGTATATATATATATGTGTGTATGTATATATTAATGTATGTATATATATATATATATGTATATATATATATATGTATGTATTGTATGTATATGTATGTATATATAATGTGTATATATGTGTATGTATGTGTGTGTATATGTAAGTATTTTGCAAAATATTGCCACTTACGAAGTTCACCTTTCGATATCTTCACCGACGACTTAAAAATGTTATCTCTCCGGGAAACCTCGCCTTTAGTTACTTTTTGGCAAGTTAAATGTTCATTATTTTTGCAGAACTATTATATCAACGTGGTTTTTCTGGGGTATTCTCATTTCATGTTTTATGTTTGTGTTACAGATTTTCACTCACCCGTCTGCGATGGTGTTAAGCAGTACTGGGAAAATGTCCACAGACACATTCCTCCTCCTCGGAGGTCTCCTGCTGGCCTATACGTTTATGAACAGCATGAGGAAGGGATCTTCGTTTAATATATTCACGTTTTACTTGATCAGGTATCTCAGGTTAGTTTTATGGTTATACCGATATGTTCTTACACACAACACACACACACACACTTAGACTTGCACTTATCGGTCCACTACGCGAGGTCAGAATGAATTAGATGTCGATAATCGACAAGGTCATATTCCCGCAAGACTGTTTCCGAGGATATTTTGTAAATGACGGCATAATTGCCACCTCATATGCATACTTACTGTATAGGCAAACTTATACCTTGTCAATGATAGCTGGAAAATTCGCGAAATCTTTTGGGGAAAAAAAAAAAAAAAAAAAAAAAAAACAGAAATTCAGAGTTATACAATAGTCGTTTACATTTTAACCGAGAGACATAGCGCAGATTCTAATGAGCACCAGTTTAATAAAGCCTCCCATTTAACTTATGACCTTTCTTGCATCGTATATGAAACACGCATATTCACAAAAATCAATTAAAGTATTTGCAATATTTTTACCAACGAAAAGAACATATTCTTCAGAAGACTAGTTGACAGCTTGTATACTGCAAGCATTGCTGCGGGATTTTACAACATCTCCAGTATTAAATTTTGGTTAACTCAAGGTTGGAAAAATAGCTTTGGCTTTACAGCGTAGTATCACTTGAACATACGCTGGCCTAACGTCACGTTATTAGTTAGAAGCTAACCACTTTCCGATAGTTTACGAATTAGAAGTTTACTGACGTTTTTCAGCACTGGTAATATGCTGACGATATGTGCAATACACACAGAACGCTAACCAATAATTTAGCTTTTTTGGCAAAGTTGGTTATAGGTGTTTTAAAAAATATGAATCACTAGTTGAAAAGTTAAACTGTTTTTGCTAAAATAAATATTATATATTTCCTGGGAAAATAGATCCAGTGTTTATTATGGTTTACGTTACAAGATACTACTACTTGCCCGATGTTGGGCGTGAATGTGTATAGTTCGACTGATCAGTGGGAATGCTCTCAATATAATTCCCCTTGTAACTGGACAAATATTCCATTATTTCCGTTCAATAAGTTGATTTATATTATTTACCGTATTAATGCTGCACATTAGAATATTTTGAAACTGCTTGAATTTACTACTATCACATATCAAATAAACTGATTTTTTAAAGACCTTGCTTTAAAAGTTTTCCAATAAGGCTCCTTTAATTTATTTTAAGCCTTTTTTAAGGTCTTACGTAACATATGAAAATCAATGTTGGGCGAAAATTTTCTTTCACATGCGAGGTGCTGTAACGAGACGTATGCCAAGGTAATTCCAGTTATTATTCCACCATAATGTTTATCCCATCACCTCAACCAAATTCCAACCGCTTCTGAAAAAATACTTTATTTAGATATTAATTCATTCCATTCAAACCTAACGTAGATATATGCGAGTTGTCTATTAGTACAAAAAATTAATCGGAAGTTCATCTTAAAAAAAAGCAATTTGTGCTAGACAAATGTGTTCTATTAGATTTTGGATTAGTTTGAAAAATTAGTTACCCCAGCATGAATATACTTGCTAATAACATCCATCCAATACACACACACACATGTTATTAGAAAGTATATGTATGTTGGGCTAACACTAATTTTTCAAACTAATCTAAAATTTAATAGAACACATGTGTCTAGCACAAATTGCTTGTTATTAAGATGAACTTCCGATTTATATATTTACACACACACACACACACACACACACACACACACACACACACACACACACACATACATACATATATATATATATATATATATATATATATATATATATATATATATATATATATATATATATATATATATATATATATATATATATATATGTATATATATATATATATATATATATATATATATATATATGTATATATATATATATATATATATAATGTATATATATATATATATAATATATATATATATATATATATATATATATATATATATATATATATATATAGACACACACACACACATTAAAAATTGTGCCGTGATTAATAACTTTTTAGACAAAATACATAGACATCTTTAATTCGAAAACCCACATTTTTCAGCTTTCGTGATAATATAAATAATGGTCATGATTAGAATCTGACATTCGTGCAATATATTAATTAAGGAGATTACAACAAAATAAGAAAATCAAGTTATATTGAACCTAGAAATAGCCCTCGTTCAATAAAATATTATTTAATACATTTAAAAATTGCTGCAATGAGGGGCGGTCTGAAGGGCGCAAAACAAAGCCCTCGCTGCTAAAATATTATGCATAATGAACAATACTTTTAATACGACCACAAATAGTTAGCACCGATTGATGAATGAGCCGGGAAAAATGTGTCTCTAAAAAGGCAAACCTCAAACCAAAGTAGGCGGCGACAATACATACATGACAGGTTAAAATTCATGAAACCAAACAGTAGAAAACGAGCTTTAGTTAATTCAAACGGAATTTGGAAGGGCAATTTGAAATACAATTTTGAAAACTACACGCTTACTACTGCACGCCCAGCAACACTAAAACACATAATACGTCACACATCCATAATTCAAAATACAATTAATACCCAGCCACGGAAAGGCACGCATTTTCTTGACTCACCGCTCAAAAAACTTGTGACCTATTTCTTAGTTAGATTAAACGCAACTCATGATGACATCGGAGTAGAATGGACAAAGGAGCACGTCCTAAGGCCGCTGCACGAGCACGAAGAGGATGCGTGCCTAAGGCCGCACCAGACATTAAATTAACAACATCGGTCAATAAGAACTTAAAGGCGCAGATGTTGGGGAAGGGAAACCAAAGCACAAGGCAGGCAAGGAGGAAACAGGAGGAGCAAACCAAGCGCTCACGCGAGCTCGCTGTCAACACGCACGTAGATGGCGCCTCAGACAATAACGCACAGAGCGCCAACGGTGCAACCCTCACTCCTAAAAACTGTGCCCTGGCAGGCAAATGTCTCTCAATGGTCACATTCTCGTCAGAGACAAAACGTCTCCACAGAAGATATACAAAGGGTAGAAACTTAAAACATAGGTTTATAAACTTCAAACAGAAGATTGAAGAGAAAACAGGTAGCTTACAGATATACCCATATCGTAGACATCCAAGTTCAATGTTAAATCTCGATGGTCTTTAGGAAGTTGGCAACAGGAGTACCAAAACTCCAACCGTCAGCACGTCTCTGGATACGAGGTCAGCTGGCATCCCAGCGCCTGAGAGATGGCCTCTTCTCGGGCACAGGCAGTCAAGGGGGTTGCAGCTAAGCAGGAATCAGGTGCACAGCATCTTACGCGCCGAGCTCAGAAGCATCCAGCCAAATCCAGTGCACATCCAGCGCAGTAGAAGATCAGCACGGCTCAGAATGACATAGGAAAAAATACAAACAAGGCATTAGGAGGTGAAAAAACCAAATTCGAATGAAAAAAAAATGAAGGGGAACGTACATGCGCCTATAAAGTTCTCAAGTTCAAAAAAAGGTAATAATTAAATTTTCAATGCTAGATAAAACAATACTACAGATCACTGACACTGCACAAAAGCTTAATCTGGCTCACACGAGTCTTGATAAAACAACTAGCAAAACTAGAGTGAACCAAATCAACTGCATTCAATGCCAAACATTTTTTAATTTGAAATCGACTCATATTTAGAAATTAGTTTTCCCCCAGATCTCTACTAAAGTCTGCGAATACATAATTCTTACAAAGGTTCATGTTTCCTACTTTGAATGGAACCGGAACTATAGACTGGTCCATTTTAAAAATAACCCGCTGCTTTGCTGCATCGAGTTTGCAGAAGACCTCAGTAAGCAGGCGATCATCGTCAGCATCACCAAGGAGGGGGGGGGGGGGCGGAACAGGAGGAATGTTCCAAACATTAAGCAAGGGGTGACCAAGGTGACGACCAATGAAGGGGTGAGAAGGAGGAACGCCGGTAATCATAGAGCGTACTGTTATAACTTAAACTGATAGTCTAAATCTTTAACCCAATTGGCCTGCTCCTGATTATAAAATATCGTAAAATAGGCTTACAAGTTCTTATTAAACCTCTCCACTTTGTTTCCTTTCTGATAATAGGGACTGAGGTAAAATGTTGCATGGCCCACCTGAAACAAGTTTCTACAAAAACATTGGACTGAAAATACCAGGCATTATCAGTTACTGTTTCTACTGGTACCTCAAAGACTTTCCAAACCTGATCATATACGGCCTTTACAATACTAGATGCTTTCATATTAAGAAGAGGCAAAAGAATCACAAACTGAGGAAAGGTATATAACAGAACCATAATAAAAATGCTGTCCTTTATCGATCGAATAAGCGGCCCAAAAATATCTAGATGAACCACATACTAAGGTCTTTGTGGAAGTTGCACAACAGACTGACGTACATTAGTATATTGGGCCTGTTTGAATTTTTGACATTTATGTAACCTCACATACTCAGACACATCTTCCTTTAAGGAAGGCGAAGCAAAATATACAGTTGTTGTTGTTGTTGTTTTTTTTTTTTTTTTTTTTAACTCTCACCCAGATGTCCACCAAAAACATAATTGTAAAAATAAGACAGGATAATCGGTCTTAAGAACTCCGGAACCACGATTTTCTTCATACGCCGATCCTTTCCCGTAAAGTACAATATACAATTGCTTTCCAAGTAGGGAAGCGTAATTTCCAGCGTCAGAGCCGCCCTCACCCACGAACATCACACATCCTTGGCCTGGACATCTCGGATGTTTACGAAACACTCTGGAAAATCCTCTATAGTATTTAAAGTTGCCTCCTTACAACCCTTTTCTTCTTCTACCTCAAAACCGATAGGATCATGCATCCTGGAGAGAGCATCAGCTACCTGATTGTCGAAGCCGCGAACAATGAACACCTTGAAGCGAAAGTGTGAGAGCCTTAATACCCAACGCCCTAATTTTCCTAGCTGATGGGGGTGACTTAACACCCAACTCAACATTTGGTTGTCAGTGTAAAGATCACATTATTCATGTTCAATACTAGAAGCAAACTTTTCTAGATCAAATATACAAACCAACATCTCCTTTTCATAGATATCCGGTTTCTGTACGCTCTCAGTAAGACTGCGGCTACCAAAAGCCACCGAGGCTAGACCTAAATCTATCCCATGACTTAACATGGGCCCTGAGGCCAGCGGAGAGGCATCAAATTGTACCACAAAACGACGGGAGAAGTCCTGAAGATGTAAAACTGGAGGTGAAGACAACTTCTGCTTTAAGATCACAAAGGCGATTTCTTGCTATTGGCCCCAGGTAAATTCCATTCCCCCCCCTTTTTTTTTCTTCAGAAAATTTAACGGTACTGTTATTTCAGAAAAACCTTCAATGAAACGATCGTAATTCCCCATGAGTTCAAAGAATTTCTGTACTCCCTTTAGTGTGCGCTGATGTGGAATGTCAATTACAGGAGCTATCCGATCGGGATCGATCATCAAATGGCCTTCAACACAACGTAACCTAAAAATTTCACCTTATGCGATCCCAACGTAACTTTCTCTGGGTGTATGGTCAGGCCCACCTTGCGCATTAAAAAAACTGGCACAAACGGGAGATATGTGACTCTAAGAGAAAATTCAGCCTGAAGGCAACCTTGATGATAGTAGGGGCGAACCCAAAGGACAATAAATTTTCACGCAAATTGACCGAAGCCTTAGCATGACCTAAAAATTCTAGCCCCAAAATCACATCCTGATTGGTACCAGATAATACCCAACATTGAAATGTCCATGAGAAATTCCAATCTTGAAATGTAAGTGGACAACTAAATTACTCATTAAGACATCACTATTTGCAACACAGAAGCATTTTCTCACTGAGCTAGTCACGCGACTTTTCATAACAATTTTTTTTAGCAACGTCTGTAAACATTTTGCACTCATGACGTAATGGGTGGCCCCAGTGTCCAACAAGGCAAGAAATAATTCGTTGCCACAATTAATTTGAACAGAATACTTCTTCAGGCTGCGTGGTGAATATGTTTTAACCCGAATGGAAATCCC
This sequence comes from Dryococelus australis, assembly GCA_029891345.1. Taxonomy (NCBI): domain Eukaryota; kingdom Metazoa; phylum Arthropoda; class Insecta; order Phasmatodea; family Phasmatidae; genus Dryococelus; species Dryococelus australis. The sequence goes on along the minus strand of CM056997.1, from coordinate 56,564,152 downwards.
ACGCTTATTACCAGTCAATAATCGTTTCCCGACTTTTTGCATTCCCTGCGTATGTGCCCCACTTCACTACAATAAAAACATCTTCTTTCTGCCCGAGAGCGTAATGCCTCCTTGCAATCTCTACTCAAATGTCCGCGGGCCGAACAGTTTCCCCACGCTGGTCGGTTCCCTGTATAACTGTCACTTGACCATAGAACAACACGCCCCTACTTTTAACTGCACTGACAGACGGCAGAAAAAGAAACGGTACTCACTTGTCGCAGCAAGACGGCCTCGAACCTCAACCGCTAACTGACGTAACTCCCTCATACTATTAGGGGTCGATACCAGCATACAGAGTGCGTGTAGATGCTGCGTCAAATGATCAAAAATTACATTTACCAACTCTTGTTAACTGAGGGCTAAACCCAAGGCATCATTACAGGCACAAACGGACTCTATAAACTCGAACATAGGCTCTGTAAACGTCTGAAACCAATACACCAAATCCCGTTCGCACCTACGGTTTACGTATGGCAGAAAAAGAGAAGTCGAAACCCTTCGTTTAAAACCTAGAACGTACTTCCATCTATTGATGCAATCTCGTCACTTAGCAGTTGCAGAACGAAACCTCCGCATTTAGTCGCTATAGCTTTAAGCAGGGCTTCTTCCCGACATAAACATAAACTAATTATTTTGCTAATAGCTACAAAGAACTGTAAAATACTCCAGCGGGATCCACGGAGGTCAAAGACACAACATTCCGAAGGGTCTGAAGTGATAACTTGTCAACGTTAGGGGGGTGATTGGTGACACTCACCAGGACCGTGTGCTGGAGGTAATGCGCCATTGCGCTGACGTTACAAGTCCACCGCAGCGAGACAACGGCAAGGGAGTCGTCCATGGACGTTCCCAAGCCTCGCAAGATGCCCACAAGCTCGTCTTTCTTTAAAGCACAAATGAACCCCACCTCCGCTGACATCGTTGACGTGTACATGAAACAGAAAGAACGGAAATTAGCAAAGCGACGCAGATAATTATTTTTCCCATGGCAAATAATTTTCGCACAAAGTACATATGGCATCTCCTTTAATTCAAAAACTCATATTTTTAAGCTTTCATAATAATACCAATAATGCCCATGACTAGATTATGACATTTTTAGCACATAAATCACTTTTTTTTTGTCTGAAATAGGCGTTCGAAAACACACTGTTGGCTGCTAGTGGTAAGTACACTCTTGTTAGGCCAAAATTGAGCAAGCAACATGATTTCACTAATATCACGCAGATACTGATAACATAACATTATGCACAATATTTGAGCAATACACGAAGCCCCTCGCGCTGGCCGAAGCCGAAAAGAAACACGCGAATCTCGCCTTTATCTGCTCCTCCTAAGCTTCTGCACGAGGCAGGAACTGTCAACATCGCTGCGTTCCCGCTTTGTGCGGTTGATAAACGTTTAAAACCAAACTCGAAAATTATCAACTCAAATAGGCCTAAATTAAACATTTTACAGTCGAATCACTGATATTTTATAACATTTTCTTTAGTGAACATATTTTCAACGTAAAAATGCTAAATTAATAGTCTGTTTTGATTCATTTTATGGACGTGCACAGAAACGAGAGCAGCAAGCGAGAAGTTTTGTTTTGTTTTAAGAGACATTGGTGATATGCCTACAAAATGGAAAATAAACACCAGCGTTTATTTATATGCCCCTCTTATACCATTACCTCTCGTGATATTATTGTTACTGTGCGCAGAACTTCAAAAATATTTCAACCGTACACGAGAGCGGCAGTTACGAACTCTGCTTCGTTTTATCTTCATGTATTACACTTCTCTAATAGTGCATCTGAATAGAATTAGAAGCAATATTGCTAGTTATTTGTTAACAGGTGTTTACTCTGCAGCAAATATTATTGTTAACAGCAAAAAATTCCAAAGAAGACAGAGTAAGTATATTTCTTCACGACAATACACAAGTTACTTTCGATTCCAAATTACACTTGCCTCACTCTATTATATTCACAATTCACAGTTTATAGAAATTGGTCTCGTCATGGTTTGCTCTGATTGTTGTAATTTCACAAACGGTCGTACTATGCATGCTCTTATTCGTGATTTATTCTTGCACATAAAATATAGTTAACAGATATGTTTCATAGATTTCAAACATTTTAATCCGTTACTGATTATAACAACAGAGTTATGCGTAGGCATTTGACGAGTGATGAAATAAACACACTTACGTTGTTTTTGCATCTGTCCATGACTTTTTTCCATTCACAACCGGCGTCCACGATTGTTTACATAGTGAACAGGAAAGTTATTTTTGGCTGGCGCAGTACATACACTGACCAGGCTCAGCCACTGAGTAAAGATATACACTAGCGTGGCAATGGGATAGGAAAAAGTCTGACCAGTTTTATGTGTTAATTCCGCTGCTGATCCAGAGCAGCGCTAGTGTAGGGCCTACATTCCGACAGGCATACTTATTTGCATCCTTTACAGCAACTAGTTAGCTGATAAGATTCTGAACAAGAATTTTGACGGAAAACATATACTGAATATGTGCTGGAACGTAGGCGCATAGATTTAGAATTATCAATCCATTAGGAGCTGTAGCTGGAAAGCGCATGACAATGAAAGTGTTCCTATTAACCAATCATAGACATTTTTACAAGAAAGGAATGAATATATATTCGACACAGTAAACGCAGTTATAGATAATGTATCATTAAAACTGGTAACAACTAGAGGTAAATGTCCTTTTAATATTAATATTAGTATGAATAAAAATTAAATGTTGGATATTGATATAACTTTTTCACTCATCAATGTCTTGCCTTGTAAAACCATTGGTAGTGTTCTCATTACTCTGCATATTAACTGTGCTGATATCGCTACCAGACAAAGGTTCAGAAATATCAAACCCAAACTGTAGCATATGCTATGGAATGAAACAAATAGGTATCTATAATTAGTGGAGCTCTTATTCAGTATTTATTTATCGGGGTAGTGCTTATTGTTTTATATTAAGTTACATAGCTACTGCACTTTGTAAAATACTTTCAATGACAGTAGTTTTATAAAATGTCAAACCACTAGGTTCACTCGTAGAGTAATAGAACTATAGAGTTAACAACCTCAAATGATACAGATTATAGTTAAGAATTCCATATAATTACAGTACTGCCAGAAAATCAATTATTTATTGATTACTGCTGCTGGGCGTCTTGAGGAAAGGACGATGAGTATTGCCAAGGTTACAAAAAATACTTTTTATAGCTCTTAGTATCGTTAATTAAAAATATTACCGGAATTCTGGTTTGATATTAAAATTCACTTATTTCCATTGCACATGAATTAATGTTCTTCTATTATCCTGAGGAGCCGCGGAGGCTGAGCGGTTAGACTGCTCGCCTCCCACCAAGACGAACTGGGTTCAATCCCCGGTCGGGTTACTCCGGATTTTTGCAAGCGAGAATCGTGCCGGACGATGCCGTTGGTCGGCGGGTTTTCCTGGGGATCTCCCGTTTTCCCCCACCCTTGCATTCCGGCCCTGCTCCATTCTCACCTCATGTAAGCCTCATCGGCTCTTAGGACCTCGTTGTTAGAGCCACTGAAATTTCTCAACTCTATTATTCTTATGTCCTGCATACTCTTACATCTTTAGAAGAGAAACATTGTGGCGTGAGTTTTGATCAGTTTCAGTTCTACTACATCTTCGATGTGTAAACCAGTTTAGTATTTGGTGGCAGAGTATGTAAATTGCTATCACTTCTAACATATATATGTTTCAATTAAGTTTTTCAGCTTCTCATAAACTAGTCAGTTTTTAGAATGATACCCGACTTTATCTTTATGACTACACTGAGAGTTTTTTGTCTTATTTGAACGAGATAAAGAGGAATATAGTAAATGCAATGGCCGAAAATGTGTGTCAAAATAATAATTTGGAATAGTAAAAAATGTTCAAAATACAACCAGTTATAAGATGAGACATTCAATAAAACTATTTAATTCTTGTAAAGGTAAAACTATTGGACGTACCGTAAAGTTTATGAGATTAATTTGGGGTTCATAAGTGTAGTTTTAGTAAGAAGCCAGCTGGATATGCAAACATTTATTCACAAAATATGCGTCTATGGTCAAATTGTAGCTTGCGAATCCTCATATTTTGAACGTGAAAAAGGGGGGAGGGGGGAAAGGGAAGTGATTTCTACTTACCCACATAACCGAAAAAAAAAAAAATGTTTGGGGAGGTGGGTTGGAGCTGGCTGCATTAATAACACGGAGCGTGTTTGAACTGTTTGCCGCCACTGGACTGGTTAGACTGCTCGCCTCCCACCGAGGCGAACCGGGTTCGATTCTCGGCGGGGTCTCCCCCCAGATTTTCGCATGTGGGAATCGCGCCAGACAATGCTGCTGGTTCTGTGGATATTCTCGGGGATCTCCCGTTTCCCCCCGCCCTCCCATTCCGGCGTTGCTCCGTACTCACCTCGCTTCGCCCTCATCGGCTCTCAATACCTCGATGTTAAGAGCTCACTTACTCACTCTTGGCTAGAAGTCTGCTCGTGCGAGGGGCGAGGAGTCCTCTGCAGACGGGGCTGTGTTGCAGGATCACTCCGGCGTACGCTGCAGTCGTGTTCTTCTATGCCACGGTGCTGGTTCGCACGGGCTCGGGCCCCTTGTGGGGCAGGACGGTGGAAACTGTGCAGGAGAACTGTGCTGCCAACTGGTGGGCCAACCTGCTCTACGTCAACAACTACTTGCACAACGGGGACATGGTGAGGAATATAATATGCCAACCCTCCATTAGTCCGTGCGAGATGGCGCAGCGGTAATACACTGGACTCGCATTCTTGAGAAGCGTGGTTCGGTACGCCGATCTCGGTGGCTGCGCACAACCATTCTCCGTATCCCAACACTGAACTGCTGTTCTGCCTACATGCCTAGCAAAAATGGCGTGGGTTGCAGTTGAGGTTAGAACACTGTTTATTAAACAAGTGCTTTTGAGTTGTTTTTATACTTCCTCTAATCAAATTTGCAATGCTTTTTGAATACATTCAAACTGGTAAAAGAATTTTATTAATATAATAGTGCTTGTCATGTTGACCATGTGACTTTGACAGTTGTGTATGATTGGGGTAGGTCAATGTTGGGTACATGCGCAGAAGACGAATAAGCGGTCTACCTCATCTTTAGTCTATGGTCCAGCCATCCTAGTTTTCCAAAATCACTTGAGGCGAATGTTCCTTCATAAAGGCCAAGGCCAATTCCTCCGACGTCTCTTTCTCTGAGAAACCTGCTCTTTGTTTAATGGCCTCGCTGGCTGTCGATGAGAAGTTAAGCCCTACATACCATACCTTACTAACAAACCACCCAACTTTACTAATCCCTCTAGCTGTCCATTTATTTTGACACATGAAATGTTATTTTTTAAAAATTGTTTTATAATTAAGCTTTATTCTCAAGTGCAGTGAGGGAATGGTGAATGCAAAAATTAATAAATAAAACTCAGTCAATTTCGTCATTCAGAAAAAAAAACGTGGAAAGCAAATAGAATATATATTTAATACTTTTTTGTCATTAACCTGTTTGCATAAGAGTCTAAATCTGTCAAGTTCATGAAAATCACGTACTTTTCAGAGTTGGTAAACACATAATTGTAATATTAATTGGCAAATTCCATCTCAGCAGCCTGGTAGGCATAGTGCTATTATTTACCATTAAATATAAGGAGATTCTCAAGTGCTAAAATATTGTTAGCGTTAAATAAAAATTAATACAGATTTTTTCGTTATTTTTTACAGCTCCCTCACCCCCAAATTAACGTGTCCTTATTTGAAGTTTTATTTTGCAAGTTTCGAACATAAAATCATTCTCTGTAGGCTTAGTGTTTAATGACTCTGTAGATAAGATATTTAGGATGTTACTATTTATTTAAGCAATGAGAGCACTTATCTTACTGCATTTTAAGTACTGTTGCGTGAAAGTTTCTTTTAGTTTTCATATAGCCGTATAATAAATTTTAATATGGTAATACTGCACGACATAACTGCACCACCTATGCTATTTCAGTTAAGGCACCCACCCACACTCTTTCAATGTGCAGCAGCCGCTTGGCCTGGCTTATGGTAGGTGGTTGGGCTTAACGTCTTCGACAGCGAGATCATTAGAGACGGTGCAAGTTAAACAGGGAATAGGGAAGGAATCGGCCATAGCCTACGTTAGGAACCCATCCCAGAATTCGCCTGGAATGATTTCGGGAAACCATGGATAACCGAAATCAGGATGGCCGGAACGGGAATCGAACCCGCGTCCTCCCGAATACTATTCCAGTGAGTTACCTTTGCGCCAACTCGCTCGGTACCAGGATTGTGGATTGTCCGACTCTGAGTAACGTTTGTAGATAGGTAATATACTTCAGGGACTTTATGACGATAAATATAATGGCGAGTGGGAAGATGGGTGAACCTAGAATGGGAGTAATAACCACGTGGGTTTGTAAGGTCGCAGTCCCGTACGCACATCCACCGTCCTGGAAAGAGATATGCAGTGGAAGGGCGACGGAATGCAATGGCTGTGGAAACAGGAAATCCCCGAGTAATACCCACCAGCCAAAGCAATGTTCGCCACGTTTCCTAATGCGAAAGCGTGGACGTGACATTCGACCGCCTTGGCGGGAGACTGAAGTGATAGCCACACGAGTTTTATTGGGTTTTACCGGGGATTTCCTGTTTCCACAGCCGTTGCATTCCGTCGCCCTTCCCCTGCATATATGTCGTTCACGGTGAACTGAGTACTTTTGAAACCCTAGTTACTTTTTTCTTTCAACCAATTTCCCACTTGCGAAAATCTGGTGACCCGGCCGGTGATTGAACCCGTTTCGCCTTGGTGGGAGGCCCCTATATTTGTTGGTTTTTTGTCTTTATTGTTGTGTTTCGATATTGCTATATGATCTCGTAATACTGTATTATATATTGTCGGATATAAACTAATTTATTGTTATGACACATAACGGATGTTAGTTGCATTTATTTTGCGGAAAACCCGGTTGTAATATCACACATTTATGAAGTAAACGTATTATGTTTCCTATGCCCCTCCCCCTTCAGCATATAAAACATCCTGGTGACGCCCTTGGCCTTGGCCACAGCTCCATTCAATAGCAGTTAGTCTATTCATGGTTTCTCTCACATTTTGAAACAAACCTTTGCAAAATCAGCCCATGTAAACGTGTTCGGTTGTTTTCTAAATGTGCCATTTATCACAAGCGTTTCATACTTGTGTTTACATGAAAGTACCTTAGTTTTGGTTAAATTGAACTTTTAATTATATTTTATCTATAAATTATAATATCCCCGTTATAATTAATGTAAATACAACAGGGAGAAAATAGGCGTGTTGGTAATGCCTAGTAAGAAATAGTTCTCATACAAAATATTATGCCACTGAGTGCGCAAGAAGGCGGCGCGTTGTCCCTCTGGTGTAATGATCTATATCTAGTAAATATTTGTTTACATAAGGCGAAGTAATATCCTGGAAGTACAACTTAAGCAGGGCTTCACGAAAGTTGGAGGTAACCGTGAATGGACTACAGTCATTATTCGTAAATCTTGATCGAGGTTCCTGGTGGTTGATCCCCGTGAAGGGTATTGCAAAATATATAGCCTATGATGAGTAAGGTAGCAAATTGACGTACCTGATCACACTGAACGCAATTACGTCATCGAAAACTGAAGATAAACTGTAAAATGCGATTGCTATCGCAGTCTACAATCACGGTAGCGAAATGTTCCGTTGCTCTGCACTCGGAACTGTGCGATGAAAGTTGTTCGTTATCTGCCCCATCATCACGGAAATTAGGTAGTAAAGATTAGTCACTGTGAAGTGAGCACTTCTGAAGTCAACCTTTGACAATATTCACTGCCCGTTAACTGCACAAATGCTACCTACGGAACAGACTGGCGTGCAAGCTACCAGTTGGCAGCGAATTAAGAAAAAAATTGTATTGCAAGTGTAATATTTACGGTAAGTATAGTTGGTGCTTGTTTGCTTTATACACATTAGATTACAAAGCAGCGTGCTAGTACCATATGTAGGTTTACAACAGTATCTACTGAAGCAGGAATGAAGTTTTCTGGCCCATGGCTATGTAAATTTTAAATAACGTAAAAGGTCACAGAATTAGCAAGAAAGTAACTCCTAAGCAGGTATTTTAGAAGTGTTGCATGGACCATGAATAGCCTTGTACTGTGTTGTGTTGTGTGGCTAGTGCATGAAGCCGAGCTGGTACCTGGCAGTGGACATGCAGCTGTACCTCTTCTCTCCCTTGGTGCTGTACCCGCTGTGGAGGTGGCCCCGAGCTGGCGTGACAATCCTGGCGTTGTCACTGGCCGCCTCTATCGCCTCTCCCGCCGCCATCGCCTTCGTCAAACACGTGTCTTGGGTGATAACTACGAGGATGGCGTGAGTCTGCTCTTCCACTCGCACAACGCATCCGTTAAGGCCGTATTACACGCTGCCAGATTCGTGCGCAAGGTCTGCCTCAGCGGCCGTTATATACCAGATAATACGGCACCAGCAATGACATTTGACGCCTTTTACGACCAGATTTCATACCAGGTTTGGTATTAGGACCTGTCCTATTTTCCGTGGCAGGTTTCATACCAGATTTTGTACATGGCCAATCACATTCCAGTTTCATAATATGAGGCGCCCCTCGTGACTACTACTTAAAACAAGTTGATCGAGAAACGCATGAAGGTAGGAAATATTATGCCTCCATACACTTAATGTATATCCGTCAGTTTGAAACTAGTAAAAATGGCTTTAAAATAAGACAAAGACAAATAATATTGACGAGGGAAATTTTTATTTACTGTTGGGAAATATGCTAAAGACTAAAAACATTAGGCAAATAATGAAAGTTCAATTCGAGCTATTCCTCAGATGTAACATTTTAACACATATGTGGTATGTGGTCTCGCAGCGAAGTTACAAAGTGTTGGTGGCGAAACCGGAGATTGTACCTTGGACATGAATACAGAACTCGTTCCATTATTTTTTAAATATTGAATGTGGACTACAACTTAACGTTACGAAATAGCTGCATTATGCAAAATGTTCAAATTAACATGTATACATTTTAAAAAATTACTCTTGTAGCTTCATGCTGTCATTTTCCAGTATTGAAAATACATCAAAAACTTTCTACTTTTCTAAAGGCCGAAAATAACAAAACAGTGTTAACATATTTTAGTTTTTAATAGGCATACACCAGGTAATGGTTGTCCAGCAGTTCTGCGGGTGGAGTTCTGCTTACTCCGAGCCATACACTTATCTCCGCACCCGCCGTGCGTCTGTGTCAAAAGTTAGTACGGCAACTGTTGTCATGTAATAGCAATGTTCCACAGTGACTCGTACAGCGGCTGGTGTACCGGCTCGTGCACCAAGCCTTACAGAATATTTCACAAGACCAACAACGGTAGCAGGTATCGTGTAATATCGTCTTTACGTGATATTAATCACCGTCACATATTATCTCATTCGCGAATATTTTTTTTAACCTAGAGTTTTGTGATCGCCCTTGTAACGTGGCGATGTGGCAAGGACGCTGAACTGGTCGTGTCTGAATATTAAACCCGGGGATAACTAACAAATCGGTAGCTTCGATTCGTTGTTTTTTTTTTGTGGGGAATATGTCAGCCTGGTATTAAGCACATACAAAGTTTAAATAAATAAACATAAAAAATGAAATATTAAATTCGCATGAGCCAAAACCACAAAAGATGAAACAGATAAGCTACACGAATTTTCCAACGAATAGGATATAAACCGAGAATTAAGGAAAGATAAATGTGCCGGATCATACATCGGGAAGATTAGGTGTGTTGCGAGCCATGTCTTAAACTGATGGGAGCAACCCTTGACCTGGGAGATGTGGGGTTGTGGTAGGAGAGGCCGGTTTTAGGAAAACCTAGGGCGGTACGCAGTTTTCAACTCTTTACCAGAAGTATGCGATGCCATGTGTAGTTCCGTGTTTAAAGCTTGGTGCTGTCAAGTTAAAGCAAATTTCTTCCAGGGACATTCCCATCTGTTACGAACAGTACCTGTGGCACTACAACTTGCACTCATGTTTGTGAAGAATGCAAGGCCATGAAGAAACAATCAGGATGGAAGGAAATTTATTACACACATCACTAATAGTTCTATAAACGAGGCTGTTTATGATAAAGTGAGTACTTTTGAAATCAACCTCAGAAAAAGTCACTGCTTCTACCTGCATATACTTTAACGGGCGTCCTGAGTGACATGCAACCAGTAAAGTTGTCAACAATGGATGGGAAGTAGTTCCGTATCTTAGCGTCGAATAAAAAGGGTTAGGTAATAATTTCCGATGATTTTAATTATTCGTTTCGCTTTTTTTTTTCTTTAATGCCCCGAAGTGTAAAATGAGCAGATTTGTAAAATATTTATTTTTCTAATAATTTCACAGTTTCACTTGACCGACGCATGAATAAAGTGATGAGGCTCATGACAATGTTAATCTCAAATATGACGGAAGAATACACAACGTACACACAAGTAGATCTTAAGTAGGGCTTTCAAAAGTGTTCATTTTACTGTGAATAGCATATACGTGCAAACATTATGTACGTTGTAAAGAAGCCTCCACGAGCTGCAAGGAGAGCTGCTACACGTCGTGGCATTGGATGTGTTCCTGGCTGCTTCCACCAGAGTCCGTCATTCATCGGCATTAGCTGCTTGTGTGAACGACGGACTAGTTGCTGAATTACCATATCCCAAAACATGTTCAATACTTCAATGTTCAATTACTGACTCTTTGTTGTCCTGCAATATTTAATGTATCCTTAAATATATTATTTTTCTAACACGTAGCTTCCCTATCGACTCAACCTTACACCCTACTGAATGCACACCTACCAATGACCCAGTTCGGAATCGTATGGAGCTCCTACGTGTCCTGATGTCGAACAGTGGATATGTGGTGCTGTGAGTACGTCTCCTGACGTGGGAAGACTGCGGCCTGGACTGCAACCTGGGGGCTTATGCTAAGTTTTCGTTCTGACGAAAAAAAGTAGCATCCATACAATATCAGTCCTAACCTACTACTTTGTATTCTAAGCTTGAAACGAAGGTCGAGTGACGTCACGAGTGGAGTCGGAACGTCTCAACTGCTCACGAGCAGTTGGCAGGCTAGAACTTTGTAGGTAAACCATTTTGGCGGGCGTCGGTATTAAATGTGGTCGTGTATTTCAATGACACGGAAATAAGTAATGTGTAGTATAAAGTCAGTGCAGCACGTGTTTGTGTTGTGTGGCGTTATAATTTTCCTACGCTTATATTTACGATACGAATAAGCATGACAAGATTGGTTATAACTATTTACAAACTTGCATCACGCACGTCTGTCAAACATCGTGCACATCATGATACAGGCTATTTTACGTGTGGGATGTTATTACAAGCACGTAGATGTACAAATACTCAATTTTAAATATTTATTCAATAAATTATTATAATCATAGCTTAAATACGCCTTTATTCATACCTTGAGAAACATGTGTTCGGTGGTCTAGTGGATAAGATACGTGCTACATAATAGTCTCCACGGCTGAAGATCGAATCCCTCCTCTCGCATACCTTTTACTGTGTCTAAATATGTGAAATACAGTTATCTGATGATATACGGTAACAATGTTTAAAAAAAAAAGCTTGTAAGTTACGTACATTGTATTTTGGCCCCTATTATTCCAGTTTGGAATGTTTTGGGGCTGGCTCTTATAGTCTATATAGGGTCAATTTTGACAGTTCTAGAAAAGTAGCACGAATTTATCCTTCCACCACAGCTGTTTTGTCAGTGAAGAAAAAGACGTTTGTAAAGAAATGTTTGAGTCCAATGCACACTTGCATTTTCCGCTTTCCTCGTGTTTCCTGTCGTGGCAGGTAATGAAAGAAGAACGTTATCCAACTTTCATACAGCAATTAATGTAGGATATTATAGCTAGGTGGTGGCATTCCAAATTGTTTTATTTTTGTAACTGCCAAATTAAATTTGTTAGGGTTCTGTTTATTTTATGTCAAGGGAAAAAGGAAACAGAACTCTAGAAAAAGGAGGGGGGAGCTTTAGTTTTACGTCTTTCATGAGACGAGATTATTTTGATGTTCTTACGAGTGTGTGGCATTTTGATTTGCATATTGTTTTGATGGAGCAGTTGAAAATTTTGCTCGTATGGAAATAACATTCAAATTATTTATCTTACCAAATTTTCACTTTAATGAAAAAACAAAAACGGATACATATGCCTATACGTCGCTGTCCGTATTTGTACAGATGCAGCAATACACACACACTTTGACCAAATACTATAGAGACTAATACCGGACAGCTGGCGATTTTCCGTGCGAAAAGTGATTGCCCTGCGCTCTTTCGGCTGGAGGTGGCGAAACATTTGTTTACATTTACCGTCGTGCGTTTTAGACTGGGAATTGCTTATGTTTTATGCAGTTTTAGTCATTTGCTTTGACCGAAGTTAACCTTACACTCGTTGAATTTACGATATAGACAAATAAACAAATATTATTCACTCACTAATAAAATACGGAAAGTGCGGGTTTTTCAGGCCACATGCATTTCAGTAATTATATTAACGGTATACAAATACATTTACAAAACACGCAAACTTACTGTTTGTAAAATTCGCAATCTATTGAACACGAGTTTTCCATGGCTCTGCAGTTCACTTCAGCGGACACCAATGTTAGGAACATTAATATAATCGATTTAAGACGTGTACATTTCTTTGTTATTCAGGGCAGTTTTACGTTAATTCTATAATTGACATCTCCTAACATTCCTCCACTTAGTTTTGGCCAAATATTTTATTTTCCATATACATAAATAGTTTGCCAAACACACGGGCCTCGTCCGTAACACGTAAACATCTATATCTCACGAAAAAAAAGGGGGGGAGCGGCGGGGGAAATACTGTTCAACATGGCCACCAACCACAGTTTCTCAAACTCCTCACAAAATAAACGAAAACTATACACTATTATTTTCTTACAAAACACATATTTGTATGCATATACTATTGGTTACGAGCTGAAAAATATAAATCTTACTATTCGTGTCTTTAAGTAATGTTTTCTTTTCAACAATTTGTGAAATTTTAAAACAAGAAGTTATAGCAACATTTTGTTGGTACGTTGTCAACCGTTCGCAGAGAGACGAACGTTAGTCTAGCTTGGAGTGGGGAAGTCGGTAAGCCGAAGATGCCCGTGCTAAACGACTGATAAATCTGAATACCGCTTTGGATCTGACAAATATTTCGTCGGCTGCGAGACAATAGGTTCATGACAGGGTGGGCAGTTACCAACGAAACTTAGAATAAACCCCATGGCCCAGCGATGCCTCGCGTTGGTGGCACCTCAGGATACGCCTTCATGATCGGCTTCACGCAAGCCTACAAATGGCCGAAGCGTCTGAGAGAGGGTCGTATAGTGGGGGCGATCGCGCGTTCAGCGGCGCTATTTATGCTTCATCCTTCGTCTGACGTAGGTCAGATTGTTGCCATGCCGATTCTCTTTAACTCCCCTCTCCCGGAGTGTGGCTCGCACACGGCTGATATGGCAAATGTGCACAATGCATTACTTATTCTTCCTGCATTACAACTGCTGGTCCCAACATCGTGTTCGCGTGTTGTCTTGTTGGAATATGGCTCTGGGAGCGTATTGAATAAATGATAAGACTTAAGCCTCCACAACTTCCCTGACGCTGTGTTTGCTGTTAGTATCCACAGTTCACAGCAGCCGACATCTCTTATGATACCTAATTGACATCCAAATCATCGTGCCCATCGTTTGTGTAGTATGACGCTGGACAATGCATTATGGAAGATGGCGCTTACCTTGGCATCGTCGAATGCCTTTACGGCCATCATTGCCAACTAAGCTGAGGTGGAAATCGAGCGAAAACACGACATGTTGCCTCTCTGCACGACAGTGGGCGTGTTTGTGAGTCCATTATAGTGTGAAGTGTAGATGGTCCAGGCTCGAGGAAATCCCCTGCAAAGAAATGCATGCAAGCTGTAGTCTGAGAAGCAGACGCCATCGAACCTTCGAAACAGACAATGTCACATCTATTACGGGTTTCCAATATTCTACTAACACTCGAGACGAATCTAGACATCCCGACACTGCCGTGCGGATAAGGAGTTTGCCATCCCGCGGTGTCGTCACATTTAGTGGTCCAGTTCCGGATTTTCGACTCGTCCTGTTATCTTGAGCCCACTTCGTCCACACTCTCATGACTATCGTAACTTTCGGCTCCGCATGAGCAGCAATTTCGTGGTATGAAGAATCTCCTACATGCAAATCGATCATTCGGCCACATTCAAATTCCATCAACGTGCTTAAAATGTGCCCTTTTATCTCGACGAGGCATACTGACGCCAGACGGAACGTTTACAGCTCACTGACGATGAAAAAAGTACTCGTCTGGATCCTCAACAGTCCTCCATCTACACGCTTTCCCACGCCAGTTGCGAAGGTGCTGCTAGACGTAGGCAAGCGAAATCATTCTCAAAGTATAATAATCTATTTATCATACCTTGCTTTCCATTTCCTGTAAGTTTCGTTTCATTTGCATGTTTTCTTTTTGGTGTTAAATTTATACACACACTCAAGTGTTACACACTTCGGATAAAGTATTATAGTGTACTGCTGTTGATATTTTATCAAAAAATACCCGATTTGAAACCGAGCCATCAAATTGTCTTCTCTTAGAAACAGTTTCCATTGGAGTCAAATAAGCCTAAGCTTGTCGCTCAGAAGAAGACTGGAAAGCCACTTCAGAAGTGCCACAATGCACTGTACACACACCATAATTAATTACGCAAGGACCACAAGTCGTGGGGAAGGCTGAACTGACCTTTTATCGCTGTGTCGGTAACGATAAGACATGGTGTACAAAGGGTAAACACTAGCATTATCATTCTGTCAACCTCCATCAGTTTTATTTATATGACGAGGAGGCATGGGCGGGAGAAACCAGATTTCAACACCGTTGGAAATTCATTAAAATAGAACGTACTTGATAAGTACGTTCTATCGATAACCCAGTCTTACAAACAACACACGTATTAGCGTCAAAAGTAGCACTTACTAATTTAGTCCAAAAATTATAAAAACTCATGAAATGTTAATTTATAAGTTAGTAAAATATCCAAGCAACCACTAAAAATCCTCGTGAATAAAAATCGTTAGAAACCATTTTTTCACTGTTTTATTCGAAAAAAATATGGCACATTAATTGGAAAACATTTATGGAGGTGTCATAAATAGGAAAACAGTATAGCAGATAAATAAAAACTAAAAGAAATTATTTAATATGCAAAAGTCTATATTAAATTACTTGTTTTGATGTCTATAGAATATATATTTTTTAAAGTAATGTTTAATTAGTTTAGAATTTTTTATTTTTTATTTAACCTTTTGCTAAAATTAAGTTAATTACCTGATAAAGTATTCAAATTAAATGAAACAAGAGTTTTTGTATATCCATCGGGAAGAACAGTATAATCTTTCCAATCCTGGCTAAAAAGTAACTTAATTTTCTTAAAATTGGTAGTATTCGACTAAAAACTATAAGCTTGATTTTCATTTAGTTCTAGATTATTGGTATTTTGAAGCTAAAATGTGTTGTTTAACTTATTAATAACATGATAAACGTTTATTTAATTTAAAAAAAAAAGATTGTGTAAAAATTGTTTTATTAATGGATTTAACAATAAATTAACGGAATCAAATCAAAAACTATTTTTTATAAATTGTATGACAAATTGTACAGTTAGTGTTACCAATGATTATTGCTAAGGAAATAAATATAGAGGGTCTACAAATAAAAAATTGAAGAAAAAATTAGAAGTACACAATATACTGTACTCTTGAAGGTGCCATTCGTTTCAGCCAACAGTTAATTTTACTTGATATACTGGCATTCTAAAAGATGGGTGCTTGCTCAACATTAATTTATATACATTAGGAAATCTTCAGGAATAAAAAAGGGAAATGTTTGTAAGAAGAGTGTAATAATCATCAAAGTGCCCAGCGCATTGCAGCGAGCAGGACTAACCACTGAGACATACATAACCGACTGCTGTTGTTTGTTAACAGATAAGGAAGAAAGTTAATTACAGTTTCTTTTCCAGTTTCACTGGAACAAAATTGACTTCTGAGAAGCTGACCTACTTACCTGCACACACTCGTGCCAGTCCCTACTTGGTCGGCATTGCGTTTGGCTATTGGCTACACTCCACACGAGAGAGGGAGGTCGTCTTGCACAAGGTCAGTGACGAGTATCGATGACTTCACCTTATGCAAGATAATTGTTTTTTATGAAGGAAGGTTATCTTGCATGAATTCACTAGTGTGCGACAAGTCAAAGAAAACTTAAGTAATCTAAAGAACAATACTTAAAGAAGGCCATATTGTTCAATGCCCTCAGCATGGTTTGAGGAATACCATTTTGAACAAGAACTCAATGTAGGTTGCGGAAAGTCACACAAGTTCAAATTTTTTGTTTTATGATGATCATCATGCACTTTGATAGCAATCTGGCAATTCAATGTATGGATCATAAACGTACGAAGCTATAATTATTACAGATAATTTCGAAAACACCACCATTGTCAGAAGAAACCCCCGCTAAATACATGCCATTATTCATTAAATGAAGCTGTCAGTTAACATTTGATTTACCTACATCGAATAGCACTTGGTTGGATCATGTTTTCTCCCAGCACGTTTGGGTACACAGAAGAACCATTTCTTAAAAAATCCCCTAACTTTCGCTTTTTGTATACATCCATTCCAACACTCGCCACAAGTTTCATTATTCTAATATCACCCGTGTTTTGGGAGTGCGTGGCGGTCCGTACTAAAGTATATCAATAAGTGTGACATTATTTTAGAAAATGCTTTTATTACTACCAACTGAGATTCAAAAAATTATGCTATGCACCAACTGCAGTTTCTAGTCGAATTATTCTTGACAAAGTATTCCCAATTCCAAATAATTTTACAAAATTTGGATTTTCAATTATAAGTCTATAATTTGGTAATTTAAACAACTCTCTTTAAGCACTAATATTACAAGATGAAAGTGTAAGGACTGCCTACTTATTTATCCTAATTATTGCTGGATATTGTTTACGTGATAATTTGTGTTCACTGTGACATAAATTATAACATCTCAGATCCTTTAGGACGATTTTAAATAAATCTCCTTGATGCACTCTTGTACTGTACTTTTAAAGCATTAATATGAATAGTGGTAACACGCTGCATAATTTGTTTGACTGAAGGTAATTTCTAGATAGCAGCTGCTAAAACTTTCGAAGTTTACCTGCTATTTGCGAAACGATGCTTGTTGATGTAACACTAGCAGAGCATGCCGTCGCATCCGATTTTACGATGAACTGAATACAATCAAAGGACAGTGCACACCAAATGGAACCTAAACCCAAACTTGATTGATGTGCAGCGACTGACTGCACTGGCGTGGCAGAACACGATTTCTGCCGTTGCGAACGAGAACATTTGGGCATTGCTATCAGTCTTATGTGTGCATAAACAAAAGCAAAGACTCTGTACAGAACTGTGATTTGGAAATAATACAGCAGGAGAGTTAAACAATGAAGTACATCGAAAGTAGCTAGTGATCTTGACAAAAAGAGAATGTGATTACTTCCTTTTGCATGGTAGAATGAATTCCGCTAAGAGAGGTGTTAAGACGGTTCTGTGTGCAAACTCTCTGGTTGATTACTCTGTTAATTAAACTTGTTAACACCTATGGCGAAAGCGGTCATGATAATGGAGAGAAATTTATTTAGCGTAAGTGTTTTTAGGCTATTTTACAATGCCTCATATATCTCCTCCTAAAACTATAATTGTGACAGGGGATTATTCTGTGTGGAAGTGGACGAGAGCTTTTCATTTTATTCTGAGATTGTATTTTCTGTTGTTTAATTTTGTTTGTTAGATTCAATTCGGGTATCAATTCCAAAGCTCGGTGTAGTCAATATATACAGTACACCGAACATATGAAGGATGAGGTAATAAGTAAGAACACGTGAATAAACGCCCACGTCACAAGCAGGATTGTCCACTTTTAAACTTGAAAATATTTTCTAAAATATTTCTGCGCGTTTCTGTAATTGAAGATGGAACACAGTTTGGAATTAAATTGTTAGTGCAAAAATGGCGTTTACGATGATTTAAACCTTAATTTCTGCAAGTGCTATCCGAAACTTGTAATGTCTTCAGTGGCTGGTCATAGTCGGCTGGATGGCTGCCATTGCTGTCTTGCTTAGTCTGATCTACGGACCACAAGGCATGGTCTTGGAGGCACACCACGTCGGCACACTTGAGGCCATCAGCTATGCGGGTCTCAGCAGCTTCGCCTGGTCCATCGCTCTCGTCTGGATCATCATCGCTTGCAACAGTGGACATGCAGGTAATATGTAATACCTACACACACCTTGATAGTATTGTACTGTTGTTGCTACCTAATAATCACTGTGGGAACCAGCGAATCTCACTTCCAAAATTAGAGAATGACATGTCAAACTTTTCTCTGTCAATAAAGTATAGTGTAAGTAGAAATTCTTTACGTATTTGCTTCGATGTTTAGAACAATAGAAAATATGTGTGAATTTTTTATTTTTTGTTCATTTTTATATCCGAGTTTGTACTTTGCAATTTATTCCAGGTAACTTAACCAAATATATAATAGTACATGTTACTAAATAAATGTTTGTAACCATAACTCCACAGTTTATCCAGTATGAAACGCATAAAATGTATCACCGTGTTTAATGCGGCACAGGTAATAAAAGGTTGGGGAGAACATGCGAAAATTTAATGGATGTAAATAAAACTATGAAAACCACTATTATCATCGCGTAATATTTCCACGGGGCTGTGGTGTTAGTGTTCAGACAACTTGCCTCCAACAATTACGGAGTAACGGGTTCGATTATCGGGGTAAAACCTGAATAATCGCGTGTGGGAAACTTGTCGGACGTTGCTTTGGCTGGCTAAATTCCTCGAGATGCTCCTGTTTCCCACACCATCGCATCACATCGCTGTTTCATGTTCATCTCGCTTCACCTCCTTAGGCACTGTAGACATAGTTAGTTGATAAGTGCCGGCCAAATCACTCGCGTAATGTTTCCAGGACTTGTGAACACGATCCTGTCGATGCGTGTGATGCAGCCGCTTGGCAGACTAACTTACTGCATCTACCTGTGCCATCACGGGGTGCTACTGTGGAGAGCAGCCTCAACGAGAACTGCTAAATACTTCAGCATGTACGACTTGGTGAGAAAGACGCTTCACAGCTGAAAGTTTCTCCCGCTAGAGAGCGTCGCGTCGGTTGTAATGGATCTGAGAGAGTCTGTCTCTACCTACCTGCGAATTTTCAAGTATCCTTAAGGCCCTGCTACAATTGCTATGTCCTCTGTCCGCGGATCTCTTCGGTCCTCTGCCCTAGCTGACGTCACGAGACTCTCACACAATTTGCTGCTACAATAGATGTCCTAAGCTGTCCCAACAAGTAGGTTTCGAAAACTTCTACCAGATAGCAGTAAATGCTTTGCGCCATTTTGTTTTATACTTGTTTGTTTAGATTCACGAGTATTTGGCTGGTATAAATTTGTGTTGTTAATCTGAAGGCGATTTTAATATTAAAGTAGTTTATCTATTTTGTTTATCGGTTATTCTAACATATTTTCTTTATATTCGAACTGAGTTTTTTTTCCCTAAATTAAATTCGTTCATTGGAATACAATTTCCCTCGATTTTGCATTTCTGAAAATCCAGTTTTTATTGGATAATTCAGACCGTAACTGCAAGGCGCATATTTATTATTTACAATATTAGTCCCGCTCGGCACTGGCATACTCCACATTCGCTTCGGTGTCTATGTTTACAACTGGTCTTGTTTACTATTACAGATTACGCGTGTATTTTGCCGGTAAATTCTTATTCTTATTCTTCCATGAAAGATTCGAGAACCGGGGACAACCGAGGACAGGGGAAAAGCGAGGACATAAAGTTAAAAACTGGCCAATCTGCCGAGGACCGGGGACAGAGGATATGCGAGGACAAGCGGGGACCTGGCTCATGACGTCACCTGATCACGTGGGCCAATCAGTGCTCGTGACGTCAGAAAGGACCGAGAACAGGAGACATCCGAGGACAGGGGACATGACAATTGTAGCAAAGCCCTTATTGGTCCATCCTTGACAATGACGCGGCCGCGGTGGCTGAGCGATTAGCCCGCTCACCTCCCATCAAGGCGAACCGGGTTAAATCCCCAGCCGGGTCAACGGATTTTCGCAAGTTGGAATCGTGCCGGACGATGTCGTTGATAAGCGGGTTTTCTCGGGGATCTCCCGTTCCCCCGCCCCTTCATTCCAGCGCCGCTCCATATTCACTGCAATCACCCTCATCGGCTCTCAAGACCTCGCTGTTAAGAGCCGCCCAAATCTCTTCACTCACTCACTCACCCTTGACATTGACATTCCATTTTCTTGATAATTGATAGTGGGCACTTATTCTCATTTAAATTTTCCAAGATATTCTTCCTTTTATCGCAACTCCCATTTACTTACTTCCGTTAAATTTAGTCTACTTTCTTCTCTTTTTTGTTGACATAGGCCTACTGAACTTTTATTGCATTTATCCTATTTGACTTTTTTATTTTATGCACACACATTTTCACAGCTCTAAAGCTTATAATAATTATCATATTTTTCTCAAATAAAAAAAGGAATATCAGGGAACAGTACACAATAAAATATTCGGTGTAGTTTCCTTTTATTTTCTATTGTTCATTGATTTTATATTTTTTAATATTTTACGTCACTGGGAACCGCACAGTAAGACTGTGCTTACGTTCATCTGCTGAATAAAGTTTCGTTTAAGCATTCACATTTCCAATTTAGAACCGGTTTTTTATTTTGAAAAACTTTATTGCATGCTAGTATAGTTTCCACACAAGTCCTCGAATACCTTGATGTGATGTCCAGGTCGCACGACCCAAGTTGGATAAGATAAGCATAATTAGTAGTAGTTATATGTAAGTATGTCGTGTGTCTAATCGCCGTTTTTGTGATGAACTTACATGAGCACTTTCCTTATATCGGCTTATCATGAATTTTTCTTTGTGGTCATTTGTTTGATGAAAAGTGAATAGCCAGCTTCATGTGGAAATTCTGACGATCTAAAAGCAAATTTCTCTGCTTGATTTGCAAGTATAAAGTAGAAATACGTACACTTATCGTAGCTATATATATATATTCCTCTTGCAAAAAATTGTTAAGAATTTATCTTGATTCCGCCGATATAGTATGACTTAAAGTTTGTTACGAAAAGAATAAGAAGGAAACATTTGTATATAATATGTAGTGTAGTCTAAGTGATTCCTATGGACAGTAAGCGCCTTTGAAGATGAAACTGAAATACGAGTATATTGCAGATATTACAAAGTATATTTAATTTGAATTGAAAGGACCAATGATTGGCTTAATTGGTTAGTCACTGGTCTCTCACTTCTGAGGTCCTTGGTTCAATACCAGGTTCCAGCGGGCGGTGAAATTTTCGGACGTAGGTTCTCATGAAAGGAGTGCCCTTGACACTGTCATGTTGTGGGGGATTTACGGGGCTATCCCATGCCCTCCTCCGTCTTCATTCCACTGCGTCTCCGCCCCCATCTCTTCTTACCTCATCAACTCTTTGGGTTGGCCGGCGTGACAGGTCTGTCCCTAGCGTTCGGCAGGTGACTCCAGGCCTTAGCGCCAGCCTTCTGTTATCTATACGATGACCTGCTCTAAGTGGGAACGACAGGTGGATTTTCATATTAGATTGAAAACATAGAATTATATGAAGTGGATTTAAACTTTGTCTTCCGCGTATATCCTCAACTCTGGCTCCCGATTTGCCTACACAACTGCCAAAACTATAAAATAATTATGTTATCTTTAATTTAATATATCTTGTCTACATTAAAATGTTGTCTATGATTTGTTTAACCGTTGCGTTAAAGCAAGTTTTCACAGGCCTACAGGTAAAATAGCAGCTCTGTATTGTGAATCAGCAGCTGGTTATTGTGCACGACTGGCGTGCCCTGTACTCCATCTGCAACTGAAAAGTGTGTCTAAATTGTGCAATTGGACAAAAATCTGCAGCCACTGCTAAAAGCGCCGCTCTCATCGAATTATTTCGTATAGAATTACTCGGTCTGCCAGCCCTACATTGTATTAAATATGGCGAAGCGGAAGAACAGTTGGTCTTTTACTAATGAATTGTTATTCATCATGTTAACGTTTACAAAAATGTTGCTTTGTTTTATTGCCCTTAATCCCGCCGTTCTCGAGGAATTCACACTTACTATCACAGACTTGGAATGCCTGCAGTTCGCGAACATCCATTACACTGAAGGTGATACAATAGAGTAAAATATGGGCATTTGGCTAGCATGCATCCACAAGCAACTGCAAGTTTAATGCGTGTTGTTTGGTTACAGCCATTATATTGTTCCTTTAATAAACTGATGCCTGTATACATAGAGTTTCAGAGGTTTGGGTTTTTAACACAAGGCAAACATAAAAAAAAAAAAAAAAAAAAAAAACCGGAAAATTAATCCGTATTTAAAAAACAGCAGATTTTTTTCGTTTCTAATTGTGAATAATCATAAGGTTTACCACACTGGTTATTTTAATGCAAATAATTTGAAGACACGGACAGATTTTGCAATGTTTATACAGTAGGCATTTGTTCAATGTACAGTTCTTCGTTGTTAATAAGGATACCTGCAATAGACCAATGGGCTATCTAAAGCCAAAGGCGTGTACTGCCCCTAGGAATCACTTTGTACTTAAGTTTCGTTACGATCATGTAGTTGCCCGTTGTCGGTGGAATTCAAATAAAGTACGTACATTCGCAGGTTGTGTAAATAGTTTTGATACAGTTGCAAACTTCTGACAGGTGTTGTGTCAATGTGCGCGCATCCTTGTGCAGGTGAGTGGCGTGTTCGGCAATATGCCCTTGATACTAGTCGTCTCAGCAGCAGTCTGCCTGACCTTCGAGATGCCCATCACCAATATCAGCAAGGCATTCATGGGCAAGAGTAAGTGTCTGGTTCACGTAAATCGACTGTGTATAACTTCGTATAAAATAAAATTATGCTTTTCACGTAATGGCTTCTGATAAGCTGGACTTCGCCAATTAATGCTTACAATCACCTTGCAAAACTTAGACCTGCAGTTTTTGTCTTGTCATATAGCAGAACACATTTCAATATAGGGTTTTAATATTAAATAACTTGAAATTTCTGTTACAATTTTCTTTTCGGCAACCTAGATCATGAAACTAATATTTGTACATCGTGCGAATCTTGAAGTGAAAATAAGGGATTATGCTATTTTCAATAACGTTTGCAAATTTTGAAGTATTTAAAAAATAATTCTTGTCGGTTAGATGGCTCATGTTGAAACAGAATTATTTGTTGAAAGCAGTTACATACCTAAATGGGAAAGGTATTACTATTTAGTCTTGTAATTTTTGTGTAAATAACTGCCTCTAGGAATTTGAATTGTGCAAGTATTAATTTTTTAGGTGATACTCAAAAGCCTTCCCAGTCGAGTTGCGAAGTGCACCCAGAGATATCACGAGTACCAGAACAGCACCAACAGGCACACGATGAGGACTTTCAGCAACCCTGTACTAATCAATGATCAGGTCATCCCAGAGAAAGACTTTCCAGAATAATTGCTTAGTAAAGAAATCTCTTGCCGAAACATTGCACGATTCACGTTCAGCATTGCGTAACAGACATCTCGGAGCAACTCGTACTCGCCTTCAAAGCTATTTAATTTGATTTAATTTTCCTTGATTTCGTAATATCTACTTTGAGGAAGCATTTTGAGCAATATTAATAATGTAAATGTCTCTGTTGACTGGATTCCTATGTTAATAAATAAAATGAGAGATTGAAAGACATGTGTTTTAATAGGCCCTACATTCTATTACGAAACCACATAAAGTTTCACAATCGCGGACTTTTCTTAATCGATTTCCAGACTTTAGCTGGCATCTTCAGAAATACAAGACTGAACTGAAAACTAAGAGTTTGATAAGCTCTTGGTTTCGCACTATCAACTGAGTGAAACATTTTTTAAAAATCATATTAGTCAACGGTTGTGTCAATGAACACACCACTGGTAATGATTATCACTGCTTTATCACGCAATTCAAGTAATAGGTTGCTCTTGATAAAGTGAGCACTTTTGAGGCCCTAGTTACTTTGTTTGTTCAGCCATTTTTATCCTTAAACAATCTTTTACAAAATAATTGTAGTGTAAGTAATGAACACAGTGTGTATATTCCACCACACTTGGAAGTTAACGTCTAAGGATAAAATAAAATATATTTATTGACTATTATTCCGAATGAGAGGGCTTTCAAAAGTGCTTACTTTACCGTGAATAGCCTATAACTGGTTTTCATTCAAACGTGACATAGGCAGTTTTAGCTCATAGAAACAAAAACAATCCCCGAGGAAGACTAGTTCTTATATTCTCACATTTGCCATCTGTTGAATGATTGTTCTCCATAGTTCTCGTTCACAATATTAAATGCTAAGGAAAACTTTTCTCATTTATTAAAATTTTTTTTAACTTTCGTGATTTTCCGTTTGTAGTAACAAAACTGACAAAATGTTAGGGCGCTCAAAAATGTAAAAAAGAAGTGAAAGGAAATGTGTAGTTTTCATGAATGTATGCATAATGCGTAGAGTGAACATAAATTTACTCTCCCATAAGGAAGAACTCTAAATTCGTTAAATGATGTTCTGCTTAAACACGCAATTACACATGGTGTGTATCTAAAAAGAAAATGTTTCTGTTTGGATGAACTAAAACATCTTAAGTCGCTGCACAAACAATTTATAGAGATACGTATAAGAATTAGGATTTCGACACTACAAAACGAAGTCACGAACGATGAACAGTTGTAGTTGGTTTTGTCTCGTCCCTTGATTACGTCAGTTAATTCTGATTGCAGATCACTTGAAAGTTCTTATGTGGCATGCTTGGAAATACTAGTACCTCTCATCGTGCAAACATTTAGTAACATAAATATATGCAAGTATTTGGAATATTCCTAACGTCTGCAAAGGATATTTAAGAAAACATAAGTGTACAGAGAAGATAGTAATTACGCCAGATTCGCTGTTTCGTTGCGATGGCAATATGCTGTGTTATTCAGGCAGGCATTGCGATAAATATATTCGGAGGTCTGTAATTGCTTCGCGGAGTTGTGTACACAGTAAGTCGCATTAATTATTGTTGACTAGTCCAAGGGAGTAAATGTTTGATCTGAAGGAAGGGGTGGAGGGATAGCCTGACCACAGTAGTGAGCCATAACATACCTTAGAAAGTAGGCAAATATTAATGCTTATGATAGATGAACCCTAGGGAAAGGGATAATTACTACTGAGTAACGGACATTTAATATGGCGCCTGTAGGTGTTCGTCATTCCTGAGATAAGATACCGAGATGGAGCGGCTATAAAATGAAAGGGAGAACCCAGAGGAAACCCGCTACGTGCCCCACACATGCACAGATCCAGGCGTGCCACCACCTGAGTTTCAGCTCTGATTACGGCCGTGGGAGAGAGGCAGGTGTATAAACCAGCCATATGGCCAACAGCGGCCTCTTAGCTTGTTCGTCAGCTAGTAAGTCGCGTTCAATCCCGGGCGGATCCGAATCCCGGTATTTCTAATACGGGAAATGTGGTGGGACGTTGCCAACGGCAAGTGTCCTTACATTGCTACTGCTTCCTGTCTTTTCTCTATCGTCGACCCGGCTGGGTCCTTCCCGGATTTTCGAATGCGGAAATATTGCCGGGACGATGCAGCTGGTTGGCGGGTTTTCTCGGGGATCTCCCCGTTTCCTCTGCACTTTCATTCCGGCGCTGCTCCGTACACACCTCAATCACCATCACTGGTTCTCAAGACCTCTCTGTTAAGAGCTGCCTAAATCTCTCCACTCACTCACTCATTCATTCCATAGTTGGCACCTCATCGCTTCTCGTACGGTTGACAGTGCACCTATGGAATCCTTCATTCAGATGGCCGTCACTTCAGCATGTGTCACCTCGATCACATGTATTACTTGCCATTCGGAGATTACAATAATTTCTCTGACTTCAATTAAGTTGGGTAAAATGAACGACATCAGCTCTCTTTTAATCGGGTATTTTGTCAGACTTGATCCGCGTTGCTCCAAAAAAGCCTCTGCGAGCGATGGGTCGGTACTTCATGCTTCTTGACGTCCAAAGCCACCGCTATCATCCTGATCGGTTGACTCAAAAGAATAATACAAATTATTCATTCAGCGTCATGAATACTTTATGGTATAAGGAGCATTTTCACCAAATTTTTCAATTCCTTACCTTGATATATTCAAAATGATAACCATAGTATAGCCTGTTCACGGTAAAATGAGCACTTTTGAAGGACCTGCCTAAGATCTACTTGTTTCCACACTGTGTATTCCTCCGCCTTATGTAAGATTAACATTGTAATAGACCTTATCACATTATTGATGCATCGGTAAAGTGAAGCTGCGGAATTATTATAAAGTAAATATTTTACAAATATGCTGATTTTTGCACTTCGATGCAAAACAAAAAAAAAAAAGAAAGCGAAAGAAATAATTGAAGTTATCACATATGGTTACCTACCACTTTTATTAGACGTTAAGAAACGGAACTACTTCTCATCCATCTTTACCAACTTAACTTGGCGTATGTCACTCAATGTGTTCATTAAAATATATGCAAGTAGGGGCAGTGACATTTTTCTAAAGTTGATTACCAAAGTGCTCACTTTATCGAGAACAGCCTTTACAAATAATTACGCTATTCACGTAGCCTAAAATCAGGAGTCTGTAATAAATATGTAAACTATCTTAAATTAATTAAAGAATTTAATTGAATAATTTTATTTGCAGGTGTGTGTTCATATTTGAATCATGTGAGGAAATCACCTTGGTCGAACTGTATATTTGTAATGTTATGGTTTGATGCTTGTCAAATTATATAAACACTTTATTGTCATTAACAAGCATGCTCTAATGTTATTTAGGGCCAAGTTAGCATAAGAGCACTCAAGAAATTCAAGGAGGTTTCCAATACAAAGAAATATGTGTAGATATCAACCAGACTTTGAATCAGTATGACTATTTACTTAGGCTGGGGAGCCTAAAATTTACATAATTCATTCCTAACTGACTAATGTTGAGCCACGATAGTCCCATCTTATGTCAAAGCCGGAGGCTGATGTGGATTACGGTGGTCGGCACATCAGTCTGCTTTGCGACTCCTTGGTCCAGATGCTCGGCCAGCGCCACGTAGATAAGATATCTGTTTAAGGAGTTCCGTTAGCCTATATTGTCTCTGGACCTTGGGCAACCGATCCCTGGTTCGCAATATGGCGTAAGAGGTTCTTGCTGTTCAACCTGCGGGCTTGGACAATAGTGACCCAGTGAAATTTGTTAAAGACTGTTCATGATACAGTGAGCACTTTAGATCTGAACCTTAGTGAATAGTCCCTGCCCCTGCATGCATATATTTTAATGGGCGCACTGAGTGACATTTGACCAGTAAAGTTGATAACGATGGATGCGAAGTAGTTCCATATATTAACGTCGAATAAAAGGTATTAGGTAACCATTTGTAATAACTTAAAATTAATTCATTCGCTTTCTGTTTTTAATGCATAGAAGTTTAAAAACAAGCATATTTGTAAAGTATTTACTTTCTTAATAATTTCACAGTTTAATTTAACCAACGCGTGAATAAAGTGATGAGGTCCATAGCAATGTTAATTTTACATAAGGCAGAGGAGTACACAACGTGTATATAAGTAGATCTTAAGCAGGGCTTTCAAAATTGCTCATTATACCGTGAACAGTCTATACCCGCTGGCCCGATTAACTCTTCTATGTGAGATGTAGCGTTCAGGCAGGCTGTTGAAATAAGTGAATGAGTGGAGAAAATTGGGCGGCTCTTAACAGTGAGGTCTTGAGAGCCGATGAGGGTAATTGAGGTGTGTATGGAGTAGTGCCGGAAAGAAAGACCTGGGGAAAGGGAGATCTCCAAGAAAACCCACCGACCAGAGGCACCGTCCGGCACGATTTCCACATGCGAAAATCTGGGAGTGACCCGGCCGGGGATTGAATCGGGTTCGCCTTGGTGGGAGGCGAGCAGGCTGACCGCTCAGTCACCGTGGCCCTGCTGATGAAGTAAGGCCGGATAATACAATTATAATATCCTGTCTACAAACTGAAATATTCCCCTGGACCATAACATAATGTTTAAAATACCAAAAAATATTATATTTGTTTCCAGGAAAATTATATGATTAGCAAGATGCATTATTCTGAATTCTCAGTCTTCCTTCATTTTGTAGATGCTGAAACAAATGTTATTTTCCAAAATACGATAGATTTTTTATTTACTGCATAGTAATTTTTCAACTATTAGCAAAATCTTAATTTTTCTGCTGCAGGTTATCTAGATAAACAAAGATGATTTACAGGTGAAATATAATACTCTGATAATGCACACACACTACGTAGATAATTTTTTTTTTTTTTTAATCATTTTCAGTGTGAAATACATCCTGAGAATCTTATGTTAGTTGTTTCTAAGTTTAAACTTTTTGTAATAGAAATATTAAGACAACCCCTTTCAATTTTATTTTCTTCCGTTTTTAAACTTTTCTGCATTTTTAGTTGAACTCAGCATTATAATATCCAGACTTTTATAGTCAATTGCACAAAAACAATGCAGCGAAATTATTATTTTCTGAATTACGTTTATTAGTTTTTGAAAACTGAACAGAGCAGTTAGTAATTGTGCTCCTGGCGTTATTGAGTAGCGTTTGTGAATCGTGACGTTTTTTGCTTACAAACTAAAATGTTTAATGGTTTTAAACATCCGTAGGTTGTATGAGAAGATAATCATATTACTGCATGTGAAGTACGTTAACATGAAGCATGTTAAATTACGCATAGGTGCATTATATTACGAGAGAACATTAAAATGTATTCTTCGTTACCTTCCTGAAATTGTAAGCTTTCCAACGCATACATACTTAAGTTCAAAAACATACTTGCTATCACATTTATTATTTATGCGAGCAAGAAAATTCACCTGGCTGATATCAAAGTTCTGTATATAAACGTCTAGAGATCAGTATTACCGTTATGTTTATGTAGAGCCATGGGATTATCATACCAAAACAAAATGTCCGGAAAATATTTATGTTTAGACGTAAACTTAACAATGGCGGCAACACGAAGGTTGCTTTACACTAAACAATTTTGCATATCAAATGCCACCTTGAAAATTTCCGTGACAAACTCGTTCTGCTGGTAACTTGCAAGGCCGTGTCCAACAATATCACTTATCTCCCAAAAAACCCGTTCCTGACGACTTCACCAAGGCGCAACGATGGGCAGCGACTAATTCCTCAGGTGAGGTTAGTAGAAACCCAGTAACAATAAAAGCGAGTCGCAGTCAGGAAAGAAATTAGAAAACAATATAACGTTACCTAGTTAACCGCATGTTACTAAATTGCTTTGAAAATTTTTTTATTGGAGCGATTAACGTTACATAAGACTTCAAATTGCGTTCGATTATTAAATTCATTTGTAAAATATTAAATTATATTAATCTGAAAGATGCTTTTTGTAGCTATGTAGCTTTGTGACTACCAGAACAAATAACAAGCTGGTGTACTGCAATTAATTCTACGTCTTGCTCAACACTCTCTGAGGTGCGAGCGGCCAGTATTATGGGTCGTCTTGTATTTGTGGTACTGCTGATTCCCTCTATACTCCACGTAACAGAGGGAGATGAAAACTCTGCGTTTGTGGGCAAAGTGCAAGAATTATTCAACAACGCTTTCTTTCCCGCCGCCGCGTACGAGAACATCTCTGAGAGGTGCTTGTCCGACAGCCAGAAGTACGTCGACGAGCTCTCTAACAACACGATCTGGGCGCTGCAGAGTAAGTAACGGTTATGACGTTTATCCCAGCTGATTGTGTATTCTGGTTCAGCCCAGCTCAAGAGCGAGTGAATGAGTGAGTGAAGAAATTTGGGAGACACTTAACACTGAAGTCTTGAGAGCCGACGGGGGTGAAGCGAAGTGAGTATGGAGCAGTGTCGGAATGCAGGGGTGGAGCAAACGTGAGATTCCAGAGAAAACCCGCCGTTCAGCCGCATCGTCCGGCACGATTCCCACATGCGAATCCAGCGCAGGAAATTACACATAGAATAACTAACATGTGCTTCCAATGGTAACTGTCACTAAATTGTTTGTATTCATATATTTTCACTGAATAATGATATAGTGAAGAGTTGGTCATAACCTTGTTGTCATTAATATTTGCCATAAATTCCGTTCCAGAATTACGAGCTTAACGCGAAATAAAGACAGCTATCATCAAGAGGAATGTTTCGACTATGCAATCACATTTACATAAAGTAATATTGTGTAACCCAATGTTTTGAAAATCCACGTGTATGACAGAATATTTGACAACAGGGACATATTTTCTCATATTTCCACTCTAAATGCGTATTTCTAACTATTTCTACGTATATTCTAACACAAAAAAAAAACGGAAGATTTGCACAATTATTTTATAAAAATTATAATTGGGTCGTTTGCTTACATGCTACCTGGTGAAGAAAAGTTTTATAGGCTGTTCACGATAAAGTGAGCACGTTAGGAATTAACCTTAGAAAAAAGTCTCCGCTCCTGAGTGACATTTGCCCAGTAAAGTTGGTGACGATGGAGGGGAAAGTAGTCGCATATCTGAACGTCGAACAAAACATGTAAGTTACCCATCTGTGATAACTTAAAATTATTTATTTCACTTTGTTTTTTCTATGCATCGAAGTGAAAAAATGAATAGCCTTGTAAAGTATTTATTTTCTTAATAATTTCACAGTTTCATAACACACGAATAAAGTGATAAGGCCCATGGCAATATCAATTTTACGTAAGGCGAAGGAATACACAACGTGTATACAAGTAGATCTTAAGCAGGGCTTTCAAAAGTGCTAATTTTACCGCGAACAGCCTATAGTTGCCAAACTACGCATTAGCATTGAACTTGCCAACGTGTGTAGGTGCTAGACCTACGTAGATAGCGAGCGCAGCGTGGAGATCACGTATGGAGATCACGTATGGAGATCACGTATGGAGATCACGTATGGAGATCACGTATGGAGATGGAGATGGAGATGGGGATGTGGTGTGACGCAGTGTTCGACTCGTCGGCCAAACTGCAGAGCGGACTGGGCGCTGGCAACCTCTTCAGCTACGGCTCGTACGAGCAATGCCTGGGGGCGGTCGGGGTCGGCTTCAGGGGCCGGTATTGCACCGCCTCCGTTAAGCTCGTCCCTCTAAACGGCAGTCTGCTGTGGGAGGCTCTCAGCGTCCTGATGGATGCCGTAAGTATCCATGTTACAACCAAAATAAGAAATAAGACACACAAAGTATGAAAAAATGACCAAGAGATTGATATTCTGAGATAAGTAGTTATTGCGCATCAGCATGTTAAAATAACTTAGGTGACAATTTTTTTTTCCATAAAAATGCATATTTACTAAAAAAAAACTAGAATTGGGGAACTATCTGTAGTTTCTACGTTCTAGATATTGAGATAAAGCAATGAAGAATATACAGTTCATGCAAATAGTACTGATACACGACATTACAGTAAAAAAATAATTTTAACACAGAAGCAGAGCAAAAGTAGGAGAGAATAATAAGGATAAATGTTTAACCCATAGGAAATACATTTTCCTTGGCTAAAATGTTAATAGGAGACGTATTTAAGTGTGAATTAACACGCTTAGAACCCATTCAAAGTTTAAAATTAACCTGCAACACTTTTTAAAAGCTTTGTTTAAAATACAGGGGAAATATCAAACGCGGGAAATAATAGTAACTACTAACGAAAAATAGCAGGTTTAGTATTAATAGCGTTAAATGTTGATATTAGAAACTCGCGAGTTTAAAAAAATTCAATTTTCTCGCAATACTACGTTACGTATATGAAAGTCCATAGCTAAAGTTTGACTCGTGCCTCTTTAATAAAGTAGTTTTTAAGTTTCACTTAGTGCTAAATTAAGTTCACTGCATTTTTTTCACGGTGATTCTGGAACGGTTCACCGGTTGCTACTTGCTGTTGATGTGAACTAAAATAAGCATTGGTTCTTATGAGGACGACATAATATAAAAATAGCTACAGAAAAAAAAAAAACTTAAAAGACGTTCGCTGTGTATTCGGACACCAGCGAGAGACATGTGACATTATTATAAATATGTTATTAAGATTTCTTAATGAAGTGAAGAAACTAATAAAAGGGAGAATAAGAATATTTCTTTCATGTGCCCACGTCCGGAAACGCAGGCGTTTCAAGTTCATCTAAAATAATGTCGCTGAACACCCGGCAATATGCAACTCCATCGCCACGCGAGAGCCGTGTTGGTTACAACTTCTGCAAGCAGTGTGGTACTGTAGTATGTTCGTGGTTACTTTCAACTTTACTGAAACACTGCTAAGTTCTGCCTGCTTTCTGGATATTCCTTCCGCCTCACGCAAACAAGGCTTAGCTAAGTCTAGAAAATCACAGCAAAAGAACAGCGCTGGTAAAAATTTGAACTAACCAAAAAAATTACATACTATTACGTTAAGAAAAGTACGAGACTCTCGTGATACATGACACATATTTAGAAAACAAGCCAGATTGTCATACTTCGAGTGATTTTTCAAAGATTTGATGTTTAAAAAGTGAGCAAACCCTGAATACACTATAAAGTGTGTTAGTGAAGAGATATGGCGGCTCTTAACATCGAGGTCTTGAGAGTCGATATACTATAAAGAATAGGCCATAGCATGTTCGAGTGAAAAACGTAGTACTATTCATAGAGAAGTCCGAAAAATTATTGGTGCCATAATTGCGTTTTTATAACGTGAAAGTTTCTGGAAGACATACGTATCCCATCTAAATTCCACGAAACGTCTACACTTCGTAAAAAACTGCCAAATGAGGAAAATGAATAATAACATATAAAATAACATGTATCTGTTAGTTGGTTATTATTTACTGTATTATTTTATTTATAATTAAATAACTCTTTACACTTTGTTACAAACGTTAGTAAGATTACAACATATTACTAGATAAAATATTAATAAATGTTTTTATTTGTACATTTTCAAATATATATAGTATTAATAAGTTACAACTGATGACATTTCATTTATACTGGAATAGAAAATTTAGAGCTACCGAGCTCAGCCGCCCAGGGCTTGCGTCTCTCCTACATATAGTTTTGGGTGTAGTGAGTATTACACACCTACCAGGAATTACATTTCTTGGCATTGATCTTAATACACGAATTGCTAAAAAGATGGTAGGATTTGTGTAATAACACAAAATTACTTTTTAAATTAAAGTTAATAAATTTATAAACAACTCTCGATTAGAGTGGATGCGACAGAGCTTCTTCCGAAGCTGTCATGCATGCTTGCTAAAATACATTTCGGACATCAGCTGACGTGATACAATATAATAGGTAGTTGATATTTACTTTATATTTTTGCATTTTCCGACGGTCTTGGTGGACACGTTTTGACTGAGGCGTTTCGTGACCGGGATCCCTTATCTGATATTTATACTTAGATCCTTTTCCAAAATCTCTGAAGTCTGAAACTTCATCACACAAGAAAGCTGTTTAGTATATGGCATTGCTAGTAGCTCCACTTTTTACTTGCCGTTGCTTCCCCCCCCCCCCCAATTTTTTTTCACTTCATCTACTTTTGGTAAACCTCTGGACTCGTATTAGGTATTCCCAACCACAAACATCCTGATGTCGGTTCACCACGGTTTTTCGAAGTCACTCCACGAGAATGCGGAAATGATTCCTTAATGCGGGTCCTGGCCGACTCCTTCACCATCTTCTAAATAAATATATTTCTCTTACTACAGTCCTGCATTGTTAAGAGGCACTTAAAACCAAGAGATAAATAAATTAATATCAGTGTTACCGTAGCAGGATTATGATTTACCCAGTCAAGTGCCAAACTTGAGGCTGCCACAGGCGACTGCCATAAACCCAACCCAAAGTAGCGGACAATAACTTAGCATGTTGGCAAGTGGAAACTACTCAGTCGGGGCTTGTGGCTGTATGTTTGTGGTTGCAGGATAACCAGTGGCAATTTATGAAGAAGGAGATAACCTGGGCGTTTTGCGTGCCGTCCACGTGCTCGGCGAGTGAGGTGGAGGCGGGCCTGCAGGGACGTCTGAGTCACGTCGACTCCCAGCTGAGGGTGCGCGTCGGCCCACGGGACTGCCGCGACTCCACCACAGTGCCGCTGTCCGCCACCGAGCTAGCTTTCCTGTGAGTAACTGTACCTGCTTCTGCTTCTTACAGGGCTTCTCATTTTTGTGGCGGGCGTTACCAATAGCCGGCGAGATTTCTCCTGGTTCTCTTGTTTACCCGTGTCACTGTCATCCGTCTCTTCGCCATCTCACCACCTCTTTAACCAACGCAGTTTTCAGATACCTCGGGGCCACGATGTCTGAGCGGTTAGACTGCTCGCCTCCCACCAAGGTGAACCGGGCTCGGTCCCCGGTCGGGCCCCTACCGCCCGTATTTCCCCAAGAAGGAATCGTGCCGGACGATCCTGCTGGTCGGTGGGTTTTCTCGGGGAACCCCGTTTCCCGCGTCCTTGCATTCCGGCGCTGCTTCATTCTCACTTCATTTGTCTCATTGGCTCTCAAGACCAAATCTCTCTCCACTCTCTACTCTCCACTCTCCATTCCAGAGATCTCCGTGCTTGAGCCATGATTGAATAACATAGCAGAACCTAGATCGCACATACACATAAACTCTGTTCAACTACAAGTTTCGCTGCTTATATTGTATATAGATACAGACACACACACACACTCACTCACTGGCTGTCGATCTTGCAAAAATCAATCCGCTGAAATGCAAAAGTGTGAATTGTCCCAAAAATAAGATATGTTGCTCCTTATAATTGTAGTTTTGTGTGCTCCAACGGTCAGTCGTATTTAAAGATAATCAGTTTTTTATTTTCGAAACACTATTAGACCCTCTGCGTTCTGTGCATGCTCAAGTTTAGAAATTGCTAAGAAAATGGGGTGGAGTTGATGAGTCGATTTAAGCATGCTATTAACGTAGGTGTCATACCATTCTATATGGCCTTCATTACGTTAAGTTTCAGATAGGAACTGAGTGGAGAATTTGAGTTGCCGTGAAAAGAACTTTCATAGTCACGCAAAGTAAAAACTCGTATCTTCGTCTGGTGAGAGGACAGACTTAAAAAACCTGTTCGGTATCTACAGTATTATGACAATATACAGGTATAAAGAATTCGTACAGCACTTTATACTTGTTTGTGTCCATATAATATAATCTTTTGTAGTATTGTTGTACTGTTTACATTTGTATACTAAAAGTTGACCAGTTCGTACTATATTCAGATCATATTCTAGTAAATACAGCCAGTCCATAAAGGATTCAAATGCATTTCCTTAAGCAAAAAAAAAAAAAAAAGTATTCATACATCTACAATGTTTGGAAACGTTGATCTGTCATACGCCCTACTCCTGACGTGGCGAGTGAAGGCCACCGCTTGTGAATCACAGTCGTGTACTGCAACGCACATAGTTAGTTCCCACCGGATAGTTGTACAATATGGGTCGTGAATCAAACTAGTTGAGCTCTGCTTGCAAGGATCACATAGTGGCATTGTTTCAACAAGGGGTGAGCTATCGAAAGACAAGGAAGCGGGTAAAACGACTCTTTATGACTGTCCAATACATCATAAAATAGTTCCGAAGCGGATCAACGGATAATGCGAAGCACGCAAGAAGGCCACGATTCTTTCTTCAAAGAGAAATGTGCCAACTTGCTCGCGAAGCCGCACAAAATCCCGGAATTAGTGCAATAAGACTGGCGGAACACCTTGCTTCAACATATGGATTGATAGCTACACCTCAGACAATTCAGAATAGCCTCCACGAAGCACGTTATAAAGGTATAAAAACAAATTTGGCGCCTTTTATAAGCGTGTTAAATAGAAAGTAAAGGTTTGAATTTGCTCGTTAATATGCAAACAAGGGACACGATTTTTGGAAGAATGTTTTATTTTCTGATGAAAGTAAAGTCCATATTTTTGGATCCGATTGTTGACTATATGTTTGTAGAAGACCACATGCAAGGCTGGACACCCAAAATATGTAGTACCAACAGTGAAGTATGGTGGAGGCCACATTATGGTATGGGGCTGTATGAGTGCAGTATGGGTTGGTAGTTGAAGACAATATGAATACGGAAGGGTACATCAGAGTGCTACATGGCAATTTGAGAAAGTGTGTAGTGAAACTGAGTTTACAGGAGACGTGCCTCTTCTAACACGATGATGACTCAAAGTATACTGCAAGAAAGACGTACGTGTAGATACTGTAAAATTCCCGGCCGTTATTTCCAACTCCACCTAAGTATTCATACTGCAATCCCATCTAACATTTTTGGACACATTTGGGAACACAAGTCCAGAAACTAAAGTTCTCTTCCAGAACAGAACTGATAGGCTATTTGCGAATATGATGGTTTGAAATTAGACCGGAATTTACACACAACATCGTTGCGCCCATGTCAAGAAGGCTGCAGGCAATTATAAATGCAAAGTGATTTATTGCATAACAAATATTAACTGTGTTTGTGTGTATTTTGTGTGATGCATTTTATGTGCATGAATACTTTTTTCTTCCACGAATTGTGTTTTCTTTTACACAATCAACTGTTGTGGATTTCCATTGCTTTAGGCCAAGATTTTATTGCTATTTTCTATTTGTAATAATTTTAAATATCTACATTATGTTTGACAATATCTAGACCCGGAACATGTCGAAATCCAGGGTGTAGAATTAATTTTTTACCAAATGTAAAAATGTTTATGGAGAGTTGCACAGTATGGTAATGGCAACACTCATATCGGGGTGACAGAATATTTTATATGAAGTTGTTATTTACGTCTTGACAAGCCAAAAATTTAGAAAAATCCGCATTGAAACAAGTTCTGGCAAAAATTATATAAATATACTGCTTTCATGTATCAATGGCCTTAATATATGATATTGAAAAGTAAATCTTTAAAGTGGTGTCCCTCGATGTCAATGCGTTACTGAAGGCGAATTTGGAAGGATGCCATCACTCTTGCTAACATTGATGGAGGAATACGGGTGGTTAGATAAACGCCCGCCCGAGGCATCTTCTACCAGTAGCCAGTTGCCAACATGTAGCAGCTCTTCAGTTATATGGTCGAAGTGTGTGGCCGATCTTGCATAAAGACTTGCGATATAATCCATACAAGATGGTATGGAAATCTGTGAAAACATCCTTCAAAACGTTCCACGTGATGATGATGTTTTATTTGGCGGCGAAAAGCATTTTCTTTTATCCGGGTGTGTGAAAAAAAAAACAAAGCTTTCGTTACTGGAGAAAGCAGAGCCCTTGCAACTTCATGAATACACTGTGATCGTGTTATTGTTTAGCACGCAGTTTGGGATCATCGGTCCCTACTTTTCGGAAGATGGTGGCCCCACTGTTACCGTCACCTCGGATCGATTTGTTGCAATGATTGGAGCCAAGACTCAATGAGTTGCAAATCCGAAATGTTTGGTTTCAACAAGACGGGACCACGGCCCATACGGCCAGACGATCGCTCGGAGTGATGAGACATCTCCTCGCCAGCGAAATCGCTTGCGATTTTTTTTTTTCTCTAGAGGTATCTCAAGGCAGAGGTTTACAAACATCGACTACACTTCGGAATGCAATACGTGAAGAAATCGCCCCTATTCGTCCAGAAATGATTGCAAGGGTGATAGCATCCTTCCGAAGTCGCCTTCAGCAGTGCATTGACAGCGAGGGACACTACTTGAATGGTTTATTTTTCAAAATCATTTGAAGTGTAACTTCCACGTGTGTAGTTTTGCACGGCCAGAATCAGTTTTATGTACTTTCTACCAATATGTTTTTAACATATCTTCAAATTAGGGAGGGCGTTTTGCCGCGTCCTGTACAACGTATACAAGATGTTCGGAAACAGCCTGTCGAAATTCAAACCACATCATCTGTGGGCGAACAGAAACAAGAAACTCTAGTCACAAAATGTTCGGAACTGCCGTGTAGTATGTATAAATTGAAGTTGAATTTCGGGCAAATGACGCCGGTTGTCCGCAGCCGGCCAGCGCCTGTATCTAGGCTACCATGATAAACATACACTCGCCTACTACTGCGGTGACGCCTGTGCGAGGGACAGTGGCAACCCATTCAGCCGACAGGCGGCGCTGAGTGCCGCGTGCAGCACTGCCGTCGATCAGTCCGCCGTCTTGGTATGCAACTTGTCGTGCACGCAGGCACGTATGGCTGCGGACACCCGCCGTCGTTTGCCGAAAATCAACTTCGATTTAAACATACTACATGGCTGTTCCGAACATTTTGTGACTAGAGTTTCTTGTTTCTGTTCGCTCACAGATGCTATGGTTTGAATTTTGACAGGTAGTTTCCGAACAGCTTGTGTACCATTCTCCACGATGTAGAATAAAACATTCTCTCTCGCGTACCGATCATAAATGTTTTAGTTCACCGTGCAGTAATTTAAATTCTAGAATGTATAGTTTAATTAGTTGTAATGGCCAGTTTAAACTATTTGGTTATTTTAAAATTATTTAACAATATATGTGTGTAGATGAATTTCTGAATATTTATAAATGATCAGACCTAAGTTTTTCTTATAAACTTTAGTTATTTAATTACTATATAATTTACAAGTTTATTATGCAAATTCAATACGTGTTAAAATAAGTTTAATTTATTGTGTTAGGCAGTGATAACGTTCGTGTCTGCGGAAATGATGATTTATATTTTGTAAATACATCAGCGCGAGCTTGGCACCCCTTGGAGACTCTGGGCGAATGTAAATTTTAAGAATTAATTTAGACATTCATTTTAAGCGATTATAAAAGGAATGTGACTCGTCACACATACAAAAATCATGCACATTATCTGGCGCCTGAGTTCAGCTATGATAAAATTAATATCGCTTTACATCTAGTCAAAACACCAGTTTCTTCTCTAAACTGAAGTGAACATACAGCCCATTAGAGGTGACTTAACCCCTTATAAATTCAGCATTTTGTAAACTAGCGACATCTGTACAACGGTGCTAAAATACACGGCCGAAACGCCTGGCATGTAATCCACAGAGAACACAAACAAGGGTTAGTTAAAACAAATTCCTGCACAGAAACAGCACTTGCTCTGCAAATTGAATTAAATGCAGTATGCGCCAGGACTACAACAGGATATTGCTTTGATAAAACTGATTTCCGACAAGTACAGTCCGGTTTCGTCTCGGCTGTTCATTAATATTTGAATTCTATATTGCATAAATGTATATTCTCAGGTATGGCTGAGTGACATGCTCATATCTTGCAAAGTAGTTTCGAAATAAACAAGCAGCTGCGAGGAGTTTCGGTGCAGCATTCAATAAAGAAACTTGTATTTATCGATTATCAGACATGGGGCATATTTGTTTCTGTAATATCGCTTTACCTAAGGTAAGAAAACATCTGCTTAAGACTGAATTTAATTGCACTGAGCGACAGTTTTAAGTGTTGATATTATATTTGGGAAATTAGAAGTCACATGGTGATGTGGAATATTAACGAAAAATAAGAAATATATATTTTTGGAATTTCATTCTCTGGCTTTAAAAAGTTCAGAGCTTCATATCTTGGAGTGATTTTTTCCTCAAACACGTGACTAGAATTTGGTACAATGAGTACCTAATATGCAAAACTCCAGCCTTTATGATGGCTACAACCAAGGGCCAAAATTCGCATAGCTTGAACAATAACAATTAACGATAACCATTAAATTCTTAAAAACTTTGCCACGTTGACA
The DNA here is from genome assembly GCA_029891345.1 of Dryococelus australis. Taxonomy (NCBI): domain Eukaryota; kingdom Metazoa; phylum Arthropoda; class Insecta; order Phasmatodea; family Phasmatidae; genus Dryococelus; species Dryococelus australis. The sequence continues at coordinate 56,523,981 of CM056997.1, read as the reverse complement.
CATTCAGTTTATTTGCTTTGTCAGTTACAATCAAACGTGCGTTTATGTGTATTTGTGGCTTGCACATTGTTAAGTTGCATTTTTCGATACATATTTTGATACCAGCTCACTCTATGGGCATTAAACAAATATCATTCCCAGCATTTAATTTAAAAAAGATTGCTCATTCCCGTTCTAAGTCATGTCAACCAGCCGCGGATTATGGAGAATCACAAGTATGCTCAGGACTGAGTTGTTCTATCGTTGACGATCGTACACCTCGAAACACTGTTTTATTCTTTTTGACGCGAATACGTCTTAAAATTTGCAACCATAGTGCGAGGCAATCCAGAAAATCCGATGATAACAAAATCGGGGGATACAGTTTGGCATTGCAGCTCCGAATCTATCGTCTACATTCAGAATTCAATTACACCACTCGATTGCCAAAGGATCAAATAATGTGTTACGTTGAGTGAGGACTGCGAAGCATCGCGCGGGGTGTGCGGGGGAAGGGGGGGGGGGGGGGCTGTGCAATTTTGAGTTCGTTTCACCGTGTCTCATAACTTCCGCGTAGTGTAACTTTTGACTAGGAGAAGCTGCGACGCTCGTTTGAGTTTCAATCGACAGCTCTCATCAAGATCAATCGATTGCGTGTATAAAAACATTTGTGTGGCGTGGTTATGGTGAAATGGTATGCTTTTCATGTAAAAAATTAAGAAAACTTAACACATTTTCGGCCTATACTCGTTAAAAAGCCAAGTCAAAATACAGAAATCGTATACGGTTGGAAAGAGCATATCAAAATCAACCCAGTGATACCCATATAACCCCATATTATCAAGTAAAGCGGTGCCAGGAACGTAAAAAAAAAAAATCAAGGCGTCCGAGCGCGTCAACGTAGACGTATTCACACAAAACCAACGGCCATATCCCCAATCCAGCCAAACCCAATTCTTTTCGAGATAATTCTATCATGTCCCACTATAGCATTCAGGCACGTTCTCCGCACTTCTCGATGCCGATTCTTACAGTTATGAAGAGCAAGGTGGTATAATAAAATTAAAACGAGGAAATAATCTTGGCGCTGCTTTGAGGGAGGGAAGGTAGGAGTGACTGTGTAGGGGAGGGCTCCCCCGACCGCTGGAGGGGAGGGGGAGCCACGCGACACTGCTGGCGTTATACACGCCAAACTGATAACATCGCTCTCTACTACCACGCTGTTCAGTACCGTACTGCGCAAATTACTTTTTCTCTACAGGTAATATGTATGTACACGAGGAACAGCTCTCGCCAAACCGCACCCGGCAACTGTCACTACTGAACTGAACAACCCCACCCTCTCGGCTCGCCTGACGCGTTTTCCACTTCTGCGCATTTTCTCGTTTGGTTTTTACTCTAGAACGTCTTTACTACGATCTAGTCCCGCCGCTTCAAGTACCTTTATCACTAGAGGAAATATGCTAGGTGTATTCACTTAAGTTAGTATCACGCCTGCTTCTGGATGTCTTCACTACATATTGAACCAAATGATGACAGAATTTGTGCACTAGATAGAGATTTTTGGACATTCGCCATTGCGATGAAGATGTCTGCCATGGGAAAACAGGACTGAACACGAAAAAAGTACCTTTAAAATTCAAGTAGCCTATGGACGAGAAAATAAATATACGTATACAACACTGGAAAATCCCAAGAGGGAATATTATTGAAAAACAGAACAGCTAATAATTACGAAAAATATGTGTGTATATACACAACTCACAGATAACACATAGAAAACCACACCGGCTAGAAACCTGTTTGAAGAAATTAGAACAACACTGACAAAATAAGTAGGAACAAAACAGGACAACACTGACAAAATAAGTATGAACAAAATAGGACCACACAACAAAGAAAAAGCACCCAAAGAAAGCTATTTTACCAGACACGACAGAATGCAAGCCAGGTATGGTGTAGTTAAGAATATATATGCACAAAGCCCTAAAATTCCAAAACGGAATCGAGTCAAACACAGGACAGCCAGTTAAATGCAGAAAACTAATATACTATATATGTATACAAAAAAAACTATGTACTACCAACAAACAATACACCGAAGACGACACAGGCTAGTTATCTACTAAACAAATAAAACAAATACAATTAAGAAACTCGCACAAACACAGTAGTTTCCCCCGAACAGACAGAATAAGACGTTTCGGGAACTGCTATCTGTTCCCGTCTTCAGGTAGCGACACACAGTCCGAGAACAGTCGCACTTGTATTCTTCATCGCAATGGCGAATGTCCAAAAATGTTCATCTAGTCATTCCCCCCCAATGCACTATTCATTCAAAGATCACAGAATTTGTGCAGGCAAATTAATTTGTGTCTTTATATTCTCGGATTTTTTAAAGGATATTTATGAAAACACTCTTTATGTAAAATAGTGTTCGGTGGTCAGCACCGCTGATGCTGGCTTCGCATCCCACGCGAGCGAAGAGGACAGAGTAGTTATATGATAGCAGCGGCAGCGCGAGCGATGGTAGCCACGTATCAGTTACAGAAAAAGAGCCGACACGACAATCTCTTTAGCGGCGCATTCTGCTGTCCCTGGTTATATCGATTTCCGCGTTTATTCGAAGAATGCTCTGGATGACTGACATCTCTTAGCACGACTCGAGATGTATTGAACCTTCGAGATGGCCAGGACCAAGCTATCAATATAGCAACTAGCCTCCGGGCCAGCAGTTGAGTTGTAGATGATGGGAGAATGAGTGGCTGAGTTCCAAGCGATAGAAGACGAGCAGCGTGAGAAGTGACCAGCGGAAGGGAAGTCTGCGACTGCGAGTATCAAGCAGTGAATGACGCTGCTGGCAGGCTGGACTATTGTGCTAGATCCGGGGGTGAAAGACACTATAAATGTTGGCAACAGATAGACTGAACACGTGTTAATAAGTATGAGTTAATTAACTGTAACCAATAGAGGAAATTAAGAAGGGCGTTAATCAAAGTTGAAATAGACATTAAATATTGAGCTCACTGTTAAATAAAAAGAGTAAAAGTGAGACAGATAATTTAATGCTGTAAATAATAGCAGAGTGAATCAATTAGAAGTCAAATTTAGTTACTTTATTTTTACTAAGACCGCCATCCCTCACGGACTCAGATACGCCCCTCAAGCGTCGCCAAGTAACAATAGCCTACATCACGAAACTTTTTGATGATAACCGGTAATAAGCAGTATGAGAATGCCTGGATGCGTAGAAAGTTTTGTTGTGTCCACATCGAGGACTGGACCGCAGAACGAAATCGCTGGCGTCACTACAATCTTGGAGTACACCACATAAAGTAAATTTTTTGTTCCGTAGTTAGCAATAAGCCTATTTTATTCTAGGCAGTCACTTGTAATTTCTGAATTTTGGTAGCTGGCTCAACAGCAAAGTTCAAATGATAACTATTTCCAGTGGATCAGATATATTACGTTTGATTTAACATAACCTGTACGTCTTAGAGCCAATGAAAAAAAGCCGTCGAATTCTACGCGATGCGGGAGGGGATTGTAAAGTAATGTCTAACAAATACGCAGATGATGAGAAAACCCCATATTCTAACACGTGTATCTGGTCCAGACCATTAAAATCAATTTGTTCACAAAGAAAGGAGCCTGGCAATAGGTAGAAAAAATTTTCCATCCAAAGGTCGGACCGATCTGGTCAACTATATTGGAAGATGAATAAGCGTATGTGCAGTAAGATGTGGATAAGCGGCACAACGAGCATGTGAGAGAAAATTAGAACGTCCGAGAATAGCACTTGCACCACAGTTATACCCGACATAACACCCACATAATAATTACATAATAATCTTCGCCCCAAAAATTCCTGACTCCTGGGAACCTTGGACCAAACTTGCAAAGGTGAGATGTAGTGGGTTAACGCTGAGCCAAACTTGGCTCCATTATCCTGTCAAATTAGGTTTAGGCACTATTCGTCTTATGTTAGGTGCTAATAAGCTATAAGTCAGATTTCAGTATCTAACCATGAATTACTTTTTCAGCATTTTCCTGGTAGCTGTGCTTCTCCAGGTGATCCTAGCCACCGTTTATGATATGTATACAAATAATGGAGACAACAGCAAGAACATGTCAAATGGTAAGTAAACATTCTTAAGAATATTAATTTTAAAGTTTTATTGAAAGTTACTCTTACACACATCTTGAAATTTCCCTTCAAATTTTACATTTCTAATAATCCTGGTGCCCGAAGTAATATTGAGACAAGTTCGGAAGTTTTTATCGAATTTTCACTACATTTAAATAAAATGTGTAATCTGAAAGCTCGAAACAGATCAGAATTTTACTTTATATTCAGGAAGTCAATCTGCGAATGTTGCTTAGGCATGGTAAATTAATGCCGCGAGTGTTTCTTGATTTGAGATAGGTTTCCTTACTAAACTACACTGAGAGAGTGCTTTGGGTCAACAAAATGCACGTGTGAATTGTACAAAACAAACGTAAACGATGTTACCAAAATTTATTATTGACGAAACATAATTTTTTAAACAGTAAACTGATGCTGCTCTCCAACAAAATATAAAATCGGGTGTATTAAACATTTTCATCCCAACAACTAAGTCAGTTCTTTAAACTAATCACCATCGCATGAACTAATGTCGCGCAAAATCTGTTTCAGTTTTTTCATGAATACCGCTATCTTCTGTTATTGGAATTAATTCTTGTATCTTTTTAAAATCACTATTTCTTGCAGCAGATTGATCAAATATCTCAGTTTAAATAAGTTTTTTTTTCAGATCAAACGTTTGTCTCAATACAGGGAAATGGATTCTCACGCGTTGCCGTATACACTACGGTGCAACGCTCTTGTTTCGCCATCACCGGGCAGGTGATGGCAACAAACCTTCAGCCATGATTCAATTTACGAGCAACGACTCGATCCCGAATAGTTCACAGTCCACTATGATGTCTTAGGTGTCGTCTGCAGCGCTTCTTCGTAAAACTATGCAAAGTTCTGTGTAGGAAAGCATCACGTTGACGATTATCCACGTCTGACATGTCAACTGCTTTGGGTGGGGTCTGTTTCAGGTCTCGTGATGACGACAATCGCATTTTCACTGCGTGCGAACAGCAGGAAGCTTTTCGACACAAGATTCCGCGACAGTTCCTTGCTCTGTCTCAACGGAATACGAGTGTTGAGCATGGCTTGTATAATCGTCCTCCACAAGTATCTGTTCTTCTGCAAGTTGCCGCTGGTCAACAAGCTGCAGATATGGCATGTAAGTTCTCCCCGGAGATATTATATATATATATATAGTCGTGTTCACCACAGATACGCCGATAGAATGCACAGTTCACGCTGCTTATCTATCTCGCCAACAGTACAGGGCCTTGCACAATTGAAAACTTTAACATTATACGTTACCATTTGACTTTACGTTTGCTTTCCGACATGTGGTTTCTTATGGAACTTGACACAATGGAACTGTCACAGGTAGTCAAGCTCTCTTGACTTTACGATTTCGAAATGTTAAAATTTAAAGTCCAAGTTAAGCAGCCATTTTGCCGAGAATCTATTAGAGGTTATGTGGAAAGTGTGTTATTTTATTGTAATGCGATTTTAACCTCAGTATATTAAACAGAGCTTGTCTTGAATTAAACATATGCCAAACGAATATAATGTGAAGAGGAAATATATTAATTTATATTTTTGAATAGAGTAAACAAGTGAGTTTTTGTTTTGAAATAAACATTTAACATATTTTTTTAAGCCTATTTTTAAAAAAGTACGTAAAATGCATTCCTGGGTAATATCATAATGATTTACATAACAAGATACACATTTCTACGAAGCTCGTAAAACCGATTCTTAGTTGTTTCCAACTCTGACTTTACAATTTTATTAGGTATTGGTGGTTTAATCAAAGTAAAGGAAATGTAAAGTCAAGTGTTAAAGTTTTCTATTGTGTAAGAAGCTTAAGTTAGCGCCATTGCGGAAGCACATCACAAGTAACTCATGTTACTTAATTTTCTACTGAACTTGGTTAGTAACTACAGAATGTAATCGGAGACTGTGACTGATTTACTGAACGTGAAATCGCGATCACGTAGCCTTCTTGCCCAATATACTTCTGCCAAATAATGAAACAAAGAAATTTAAAATTTACTGCACACAGAAAAATGAAAGAAGTTATTGAAAATTAAGTGCACAGAACAGTAATTAAAAAAAGTTAATGAGAAATGACAAAATTTATTCAAAAATCTATGTCCATTACACTTGCTTCATATTTATAACAATTGGAAATAAATTGTACATGGCTGTATTAAGGTTCTCAATTTATTTTCTTTGCAGCAAGCAGTCTTCTTTTATCTTTAAAATTTTCACATATGCATCCAGTAATTTAATAGCTATACATTCATATTTGCTGACAAAGTCGAGGACTGTTATTTTCCAGAACCCAAAACATACATAACTGACATAAATATGACTCACAAAATATGTACTACACGTTATAAAACATCAAAATTTGGGAAATAATAATAAAGTTTTGTAGAAGATACAAAAAATCGGTCTCAAATCATTAACCCCATAACTTATAAGAAACATCAAAGACTAAAAAATTAAATAGCTTTTTATTTTATCTGTAAAAAAAAAAGTATTTTGCGTTAATTCTTGGTCAAAATGTTCCAAAAAGTCGTACCAGTGTTCACGTTGGAGAAGGAACTGTCTTTGATAAGCTTTAATTCAGTATTAGCAACTATGCTGTACTGGGACCAAAAAAAGAGGCTATTTTATGCTGTATGTGTTTGCAATTTTTACATACATATGAGCAGGTATTATTATATTTAAAATAGTTTACCCTGTGTGCCGAACCTCTCGCATAAATTAACTTTAATTTCACAACTTTAAAATCGTTTATTTGTATATCGTTTGAATAAACACTCAAATAAAGCTGTTAACTTCAGCATACGTTGCAATCGTGGCATAATATACAATAATCCAGTCGAAATTTGGTAGGAATAATAGTGAACAGATAAAATAATCGTCCCTTGATTCTGATTGGCCAAAAACTACACGGCCTTTATATTATATTGAATTTGGGTGAACTTTTCGCGTAAAAAATTATTTTATGTCACTCTTTATTCAACACTGCAGCATGAATAATAACTGAACATAACGACAACACTGAACATAACGACAACGCAAGATTAACGATATCCATATTAACTTCAATGTGATTCTGCCTTGTAGGTCTGAGTATTCATGTCATGCCTTTCGGGTGGCATTTTAACAAATGAAAATAATGCATACTTCCTCATTATTGTTCGTGTCGAATAATAAGATTTTAACGACATTTGGTTTCTTGAAATTTTTGCTTGTATGATATACACCTTTCATTTGATTTATTTTTTCCTATTCGAGAACATCGCGTTTTTCACCGTGAAGTGTTTAAATGTGTATCATAACTATGAGCACAAGAATTTTAAACACCAATTTAATGAATGGAATTATCTTTTTAGAACATTGACGCAAGGCGTCTTTTCTACTATTAATAAATCGACTTCTACTGATCAGTGCGGAACCACTTAGCCTCATACCTCAATGTAGTTTGATTGGCAGTACAATTTATAATACGTCAATAATTTGTACTGTTTGCCAGTGGTACAAGACGCACGCTCCACCCCCGATATATTGTACAGTTTAACGGCCGAATCACAGAGACTATGTATCAAGGTTACCTAGTACTACAGCGCACCATACGATGGCACCACTAGTACGAAGCATCGAGACATGCAGCACCTGGAACCCAGCCGGCCGGTGACGTCATATTCCCAGAGGATCTAAGGCCGCTAATGTCGTCTCTCCAATCCGACTGGTCAAGGGATGGCCAGGAAGGGTATAAATATTCGAGCCGGGCTCTTGGAACGCCTAATTCAGGATATTTGCAGAGAAATTCTATGCCACAGCCGTTAAATCAGATAATCCTCTGATTAGCGTCGTAGGGGACTACGGCCCCGAACAAACCCAGTGGCACAAGCGGCCTAAATCGCTATTGACGTTCAGGCCGCCATTGTAATATAACGACACACACCCCAAAGCGAACACCTGTAACGCCTGCATGTAGTAATACACGCGTGGGCAACACCGCTCGCTGTTCTTTAGTACACCCTAGTATTATAGTCTTATCAGGGTTTCTTCGCATATTTTGAAATGAACCTTTGAAAATCACCCTAGGCGTAACATGTTAACCTGTTTTTTCAATAACTTGTATTCCACACACACACACACACACTTCTGCGAAAGGGTTGAAGCCGACCGAGCCTTAAAGCAGTTTATTCCACTAACTCCAGAATGGACGGGTGTCCCGCTTGGGATTATGAAGCCTCGTTTACACCGGATCAAACAGAAGCGAACACGTGTGAACGAGCATACGCGAACCATTGACATAAAATATGTTTGCTACCATTCGATCCTGTTTGACTCAAGAGTTGCTCGCCCGATGTAAACGAGGCGCGAACACCGAACATAAGCCAGCACGCATATCCTTTGCTGATTCGAAGAAAGACCGACAACGGACGGACCATCAGCGTGTGAGAACAATATGAACGAACACGGACATACTTGTTCGCGCTCGCATACCGTTTACACTTGTGGGAGTGCTCCGTTCGTTGATACTCGTTCACACCTGTTAGTTTCGGTCTGCTCCGGTGTAAACGGGTCTTGACAGGCACGAAGACTACTGAAGGGAAAATCTCAGCTGCTGTTGTTCTGCCCTAAACAAATATGCACCATAAGTTAAGACAGGGCTTTTACTCAAAAAATGTCGGTTAATAAACTTTTTAATTATGCATTTTTTGGCCAATGAAAAGAGGAGCATGTAACTGCGCGTCCAAAGCCAAGAAGCTAGGGAGCTATACGGGCGACACTTTCACGCACGCCTAGCGCCTCATCGCTCCTACGCGCAAGGCGTGCAGTGTTTCCGTCGTAACGCTGTACTGTGCAAATTAGATCTGTAACATAGGGCTTTTATTACACACGATGAAAGCCCACAGTTTAATTACGTCCGTATCTTTGTACTTTTCTCTTGCCGCTTAAGGAAACTTCATTGGCAAATTTTAAAATTCGATATTTGACCATTTTCACGAATTTATTCCTCCAATAATACACTTAATATGACAAAAGTAAAAAAATATATATATATGACCATAAGTAGTATAGAAATGCCGGTTCGAATACAGCCCCCAACCATCAGAAAACAAACGGCAAATTGAATGTCCAAACCATCAGGTAACCATCACAAAAAAAATTAACGTTGTTTTCCTGATCCAAAACATCAACTGCCGGTTCGAGCACAGCCCCCAGTTATCAGAAAACCAACGGCAAATTAAATGCACAAACCATCAGAAATCCAAGAACAAATTAAATGCACACACCATCAGAAAACCAACAACAAATTAAATGCACACACCATCAGAAAAGCAACAGCAAATTAATTGCACGAACCATCAGAACACCAAAGGCTCGAGCCATCAGAAAACCATCAGAAAAATTCCTCTTAGTTTTCTGATCCAAAACATCAGCTGACGATTCCAGCGCAGCCGCAAAAAGCGACTACAAAAAGTTGCATTTGGGAGCAGCAACCCGCAAAAAGTGACTACAAAAGTTGCGTTAGAGTGCAGTTGCAAAAAGTGACTTAAAAAGTTTCGTTTGGGAGCAACCGCAAAAAAAGTTGTGTTAAACTTTGCGTTTGAGAGCATCTGCAAAAAGTGACTGCAAAAAGTTGCGTTTGGGTGCATCCACAAAAAGTGACTATACAAAGTTGCTTTTGGGAGCAGTTGCAAAGAGCGGCTCAAGAAAATTGAATGCGTAAAAAATAAAATATTTTACATAATAACGATGAACCAGTTGCTAAATGTATTGAACGGAACCCAACAATTTAAGAAACTTTCCGAACTTACAATCGACAGACCTATCCCATAGACCATGCTGAGATAAACGATACACGGTATGGATACAAAGTGGTAAATACTTCTGGAAATTTTAAAGTAACCTTGCCAGACAGATATCTTCAGATTTTCAGCGAAAATATTTTAGATGGTGTATCGTGGGGGTATAAATTTTGCATATGATGGAATGGAGGATTGTGGTGCTAAACAAAGGCATTCTATTCGATTTTTTAAAGAGTAAATGGATATACAAGTACTGCCATTATGACGTGCTTAACGGCTCGCGAGCCGTTAAACACTTTAATCGTAACACGCACAATTTTCGTCTTCCCAAACGGTGTGATTGTTCCAACGCGAACCGATAGTCAGATACGCAGAATGTAATGTTCGACTGCTTCTTCTCTTCTCTTTGTCTCCCCAAAATTCGTGCTCGGGGCAACAAAACGTACTATACGAACATCATGTTATCGCACCGTGCGACGGCGAAAAAGATTCGCCCGTCTGGGGCCAGACGTTTAATTCGTCCAAACTGAACGATTGCAAAATAGTGTGGCTCAAGAAATATGAATACGTAAAAAATAAAATATTGTATATAATAAATGAGCACAAATAAAAATCAACCAATGTCTGATACGATAACGACCATGGCAGTGAAAAAAGGTTAATGCAACTGGTAATGTTTGGAAAGAATATAAGTTTAAGAAAGGCGTCTTTGCGGAAAGAAATAAGAAGAAATCTCAAGAGAAGTATGTCAAGTGTGAAACTTGTAAACACTTTTACAAACCGTCTCTCATAAGAAGCCATCTTAAAAGTAGATTACACAAAGGTCTTACACCAATACATAATAAATCACATGAACCAACAAATGCATGGGAAATTTTTTAAAGTGCCACAACACTTAATATGAAAACAGAAGTTCCCACAAGAGAAACAAGTGAAATGTGAAACGTGTAGCCACTATTACAAACCGTCTCTCATAAGAAGTCACTTGAGAAGTAAAATTCATAAGTACACACCCAGATTCAGTGTAGAAGAAATCGAAACAGCATTTCAAAGTAGGATAAAGACTTATGCTGTAAAGAATGTGGATGCATACTAAGACCCAAAGCATTTCCTAAACGATGTAAAAGAAACTGTCACAGGACTAATTAGTAAACATTCAAAATCATTAAAAGTGAACATGAAATTCTTCACTGAGTACAAAAAGGGAATTGGCGAGAATATTGGATATGTAGAAAGCTCCTTTAAAACAAAGAACAAAATTATACTGAAATCGACTAATATGGAAGAATATTATACCAACAGCATATCGAAAATCATAGCTGAGATGGGGGCATTCGAAGCAAAGGGATCTCAGTAGGTACTCAACAGAATATTTAAACTAGAAGTGCGAATAAATAAATATGTACCATTCAAGGGCAGTTCTTATGTTGATCTCCCAGAAAAAATCAAAACTAAGCAGGCGGTAATTAATGTTAAGAACAATGATATAAAATTTTTTTTGTGGTCTGTTCTATCTGCATTGCATCAAGTACAAAGAAACCCTCAAATAGTGAATAAATACGAAGCTTACGAACATGAGTTTGATGATGCACTTAAGGGTTTGGAATTTCCAATGAAATTGGATAGCATACCAACCTCTGAGAAGAGAAGTGGAAATTCTATTTATGTATAAGCATACGAAGAAGAAGATGGCGGTAAGAAATATATAATCTGTCCATTAAAAATAACAAAAAATAAGTCGGATAACCACATAAACCTACTCTATATTAAAGACGAAAAGAACGACCACTACTGCTGGGTAAAAAATCTTTAGAGACTGGTCGCATCACAAGTAACGAAAAATGATCACAAAATATTTATATGTGATAGATGTTTGCAACATTTCTACTCTGTAAATAAGCAAAAAGATAACGAACAAGACTGTCGAGATCACGATGGTAATAGTTGAACTACTATCTAAAGGAGAAAATTACATATTAAGATTTCAAAACCAAAATCATTTTTTGAGAGTTCCGTTTGTGATATATGCTGATTTTGAATGTTTGTTGACTAAAATCGAAACTTGCCAACCAAACCCCGACGAATGTTACACGAAACCATACCAAAAACACGAGCCTATTAGCTTCTGTTACTATGTAAAATACGAACATGGATACTATAAACCACAGTAACTTATGAAGGGCCTGATGCATCTACTGTGTTCGTTAAAATGCTAATGGAAGAAGCAAAGTCTATTGGTGATATATACACAAATGAAAAACCAATGCTTCCACTAACTCAGAAAGAACAAATTGTTTATGATACAGCTACCCATTGTCATATATGTGAAAAGCCTTTGAATGACGATTCTGTGAGAGATCATGATCATCTTACGGGGAAATTTAGGGGAGCTGCACACAGAGATTGTAAATTATCGTATAGAAATCCATGTTTTGTCCCAGTGTTTATACATAATCTATCTAGCTATGACACACATTTATTCATAAGAGATCTTGGTATCGATGAAAATAAGATTGATCTAATTCCCAACAACGAAGAACAATATATTTATTTTACGAAGCACATATGTGGAAGTGTAAATATTAGATTTATTGACTCATTTAAATTTATGGCTAGTAGTATCGATAAACTCTCTAGCAACCTTTCCAGAAGCCAGTTCCGAGAAACGTGTGAGCATTTTTCCAGTGAACTTCTTGACTTTGTTACAAGAAAAGGTGTCTACCCATATGACTACATGGATAGTGCTGAAAATTTTTCTGAGACCTCGCTTCCATCCAAAGATGCATTTTACAACAAACTCAATAAATGCAGCATTGCAGACGAAGATTACGAATTTGCGAGAAAGGTGTGGGAAAAATTCAACTCAAAGTCTCTAAGAGAGTACGCAGAACTCTATAACAAATTTGATGTATTGATATTGTATATCATGGTATAATGGTATGGTATAACGGAAAATTTTAGAGATGTTTGTCTCAAAACATACAAGCTAGATCCTGCATGGTATTTCACAGCCCCAGGGTTAGCGTAGGATGCTATGCTCAGACACACTAAAATAGAACTAGAATTATTAACAGATTACGACATGATTTTGATGATAGAAAAAGGTGTTCGTGGTGGAATTTCACAATCTTGTAAGCGATATGCTAAAGCAAATAATAAATACATGAATGCTTATGACAGCACAAAGGAAATATATTATCTTACATATCTGGACGCCAATAACTTATATGGATGGACTATGAGTCAGTATTTGACATATGGTGGGTTTAAGTAGGCAAATACAAATGTAGATGTAACAAAAATAGAAGATGATGCTAGCAAAGGTTATATATTGGAAGTTGATTTGGAATACCCACATGAACTACACGATCTCCACAAAGATCTGCCATTGGCACAGAGAATAAAATACCAGAAGGTTAAAAAAAAAAAGAACCCAAACTCTTGACTACTCTGGATGATAAAGAAAAATATGTATTACACTATGTAAATCTTAAGCAATATATCTCTCGGAATGAAGTTGAAAAAGATCCACAGAGTTCTGGAGTTTGATCAACCAGATTGGCTCAAGTCATATATTGATCTAAACACAAATATGCGAAGAAAGTCTACAAATGACTTTGAAAAAGATTTCTACAAATTAATGAACAATTCTGTTTTTGGAAAAACAATGGAGAATAAATTAGAAACAGAGTGGATATACGCTTGTGCACAAGTTCTAAGCAAACTGATAAACTATTGGCTAAACCAAACTTTAAAGATAAAACTATATTTACTAACTCTTTGGTTGCAGTTCATATGATTAAAATAAAACTGTGCTTTAACAAACCCATTTATGTTGAAATGAGCATACTTGATCTATCGAAAATCTTAATGTACGATGTTCACTATAATATATTGAAATAAAAGTATGGGGAAAATATTGAACTGTGCTACCAAGATACTGATTCATACATCTATTATATAAAACCATCAGACTTCTACAGTGACATGAAAGAAATGGTCGATCATTTTGATACTTCTGACTATAAAAAAGATAATCCATATGGTATACTGTTAGTTAACAAAAAGTTATTGGCAAAATGAAAGATGAATGTAATGGAAAAATAATGGAAGAATTTATTGGATTGAAATCGAGAATTTATGCAATAAATGTGGAATGTGGTGTAAAGAAAATAGCAAAGGGTGTGAAAAACACTGTAGTCAGAAATGAAATAAGTTTTGGTGACTACAAGGAGTGTTTGTTTGGTAAAAAAAGTGTTGTACAACAGTATGAATCTTATTAAAAGTAAGAAACATGAACTCTATACGGTTGAGATGAGAAAAAAAGCATTAAGTACCGAAGATGATAAAAGATTTATTCTTAACTATGGCATTAATACACTACCATGGGGGCACTACAAAATTGCAAAGAGTGACACTATGAAAGAACAGACGCCTTATCGCTGATATCGTGCGCATAAAATTGTTCGCGACAGAAATTCTGCAAAGACCGATCGAGTAGTGTTTCGAGACGACATCTCGTCTCGAAATGTCACAAGCGAAATAAGAAGTCGTTGCCACAATTAAGAATGTACAACCTGGCACAGACAAAACAGGCATTCATACCAAACGTCGACAATGATGATAGTCATATTTCAAAACTTGCATATACAAAGGAGTCTGTGCGACAGACTCCCTTTAATTCCCAACCACACGCGGTTTTCATCAACGAGAAGCAATCAGAGAACGAGTCAGAGAAAAGCATAGGTAATCATACTCTGATATAGGGGGTCACGAATCGCGACCCCCTTTGAACAGGCAATCCTACACTGATATAGGGGTGAACGAATCGTTCACCCCTTTGAATATGCAGCCACATACCGTACAACTCCCTTCTGGTATTTGCGAAACAACGACAGCAAACTTCCGCTCTGACATTTGCGAAATGACGAGAGCAAACTCCCCTGGCAATCATCGACCACGTTAGATCCAACCATCGTAATACATATGAAAATTTAAAGGGTCGCGAATCGCGACCCTTGTCGAGTGCACATCTACACGCCGCACATCTACACGCCGTATTTATTTCAGAACCCATTTAAAACACTCTTATAGCGCTATTATATAACAGTAAATGTTTTTAATGGATAACCATCCATTAAAAACTAATTACCATACATGTTTGCATACTATTGGGCTTCGGTGATTCTTTCACGTTTAACATCATAAATTAGGTTTCTTTGGCTTACGAGTACCACATTACAAATAGCTTAAGCCGAAATTGGTTTATTAAAATCAACTGTAAGTTTCAGATTAGTTCGATCTTTTACAATAGCTGTTTTTCTGTAAGAACAATCAATAACATACAATGGTCTTCTCCCAATAAATGATGCAGAGTTGAAGCACAGTTCACTATTACAATAAGGGGTATCTAGTTTAGTCTTTGAATTTCTAAAATCGTTGTACATCTTATCGAAAATTTTATCATCAATGTCTGAATTCCAATTCTCTTTGGGAAACATTTCATTCCGTCCATTCTTAATACAAATATTTTTGACGAAACAAGAGTCAAACATTGAACTGTGTGTGGATTGAGAAAATTTTCTTTTCTGTTTTGCTGAAAACCAACAATGACAAAGTCTGGCATATCGAATTGGATTGAATTGAACTGATCTTTTATATCAAACTGAAATGAGTTTGCATTAGTAGGTACTGGTTTTTCAAGGTATTGCCAATAATTAAAACTAATTGGAATTTTGGGGTGTTTGTATAATTTTTCTTAAATTTCATCTCCATAAATAGGATCGTATTCAACAATTGGCCACAGAATTTCCAATTTCTCAATAATAGTTTTACCAGATGCTGGTATATTATCTGCATCATCAGATCCATCTGCTTTCTTTGGAGGTCTTCTGTAAAGCGAAATATCGTCACTAGAATTTCGAATGAATGTGATCTTGTAGCCACGTTTCCAGAATATTTCATTACGATCTCTCATAAACCCAAACAAATATCTTAATGGATAGGTAATTTCGTTAAGCTTATCTTTCCTAACATATTTACCTAGTTCTATCCCCGACATTTGGATGTATGCTGATTCTGATTCCGAACCTAGCAATGTATACATCATTGGTGAAGTGATGCCAGGGTTGTCAATCCTTTCGATTATACAACCATGTTTAGAGATCTCTATTCTTGAGAACTGGAATGGGAAGAAGTTCTCACAAAGATCAATAGTTGAAGTTTTTCATAAGGTTCATATGTATCCTTTTTAATTAGCATATACTGTTGGTATACACAAACTTCATTCGGATGTGAAAATGCATCGCCAATAGGAATATCAAACTCAATGTGCTTGTTGTATTCATTCCAATTATTTTTTATTTTGTCGTTTGGCGGAAACGACTGACGCATATAACTTTCAATTTTTGTTGCTCCACATTTATTATATAGAAAAGAAATTTCTTAAACAACTACACTTCTCTTATCAACACAAGAATTATGACTGCTATAAAAACCTAGCCATTTAATTAGCAGCTTATTTTTCATACATTTGAGACAGTATACACTTAAGTTATCATTGTTCATTTTATATAATAAATGAGGCAACAAAAAATTGTACACAATATAGAGAAGAATACAGAGAGAAGAAGACAGTTAATTGACAAGTTTAAAACTTTTAGAAAATTTCGCCAAGATGAATATGACGAAAATAAAAAACACGATCAACCATTGATAGATGCGATAGAAGATTTGGGTCAAAAAATTGGACACGTAACAAATAAGAATACGAACTTAATAAAAGAATTTGTTCCAATTGCTGTTAAGAATTTAGACTACCCACAGATACCAACAGACACATCTTTTGAAAGAAAACTGTTTGGTAAAACAGGCACCTATGAACGCTATGGCGATGAACGCTATAACGATGGCGTTAAACGCATTGACGATGACGATGAACGCTATGACGAAGCGTTGGAGCGTTTGAAAACTGATATCTCACAGTTAACTAACTACAAAACAACATTTATTGATAAGAAAGTGGCCGATTTCTTAATTGACTGCAAAGACGATATTTTTGGGCTAAAGGCTGATAAAGGTAAATTGTATATTGGTGATAGCGAAGTAACATTCATCAATGACAAATTTACTGTAAAAGGTCGAACATACACTGGAACTGATGGTTTGATGAAATTACTAACTAGTAAGAAAGTAACAGAAAGCGACTACACTGCAATCGACTATGAACACTAGTTGTATCCTAGCAGATACGAACGCATTTTTTCAAAACAATGATCCAAACTTGGGAACGCCAAAATCGAGTAAAGGGAATAAATAGAAAATTATTGTTAAACCTATTTATGATTCGATTAAAAAGAAACGTCCATCGCCTAAAAAGGGGAAATGTATAAAGAAATATACAGACTACTCCAAAGAATACATATGGATGGATGATGTTAGGATGCTTATTGATCGACTTCTCGTTATTTATGGTGAAGAGAATGCTGGAAATGATAACTATTACAATGAAAAAGTTGGAATAATGAATATGCTCAACAGAAAGTTTAGTGACTTTGTTGTGAATAATCCAAAAGGTACACCATGTCTGATACGAATGTTAAACACAATACCACATACTTTTTGGGAGTCGGAGCATCACGGAAAAGGGTTACTCAATGACATAATAAATTTGCTACCTTTTGAGTTGCATGCACCTGGTTATCAGTACTTAGGTCCATGTACCAGACTAAAAGAGAGAATTGAGCGTGATGATAAACCCATTAATCCACTAGATGCGGCTGCAAAGGAACATGATATAGCTTATCATCGCAATAAAGATCTAGCTGAAAGACATGTAGCTGACAAAGAACTAGAAAAGAAAGCGTTCAAAAGATTAAGTTCAGATGCTTATCTCAGTGAAAGATTGTGGGCTGGTGTTACTGGATCTGCGATGCGTATTAAACGCAAGCTTGGCTGGGGAATTAAAATAAAATGATAAAATATTTGTTATAATAAATGAAAGTAAAAAACATTGTACTTCAAGTTCCTAACGAGGAGTTGAAGGGTTTGAATATTGATTCTTTCCTAACGAAAGACCAACTGGATCGTAAAAACAAGAAACTAAAAGAGAACAAAGGGATGGCTATCACAATTCCAGTTCCACAGCTTAAGAAAATGTCCAAAGAAATGAAAACTGGAAATGGTTTGACAGTTCACAAGGGTGGATTTTTACCCTTAATTTTCGCAGCATTGGGAGCTCTAGGAGCGTTAGCTGATGGTGCATCATCTATCGCTACATCAGTAATTAATGCCAAGAAGAAAAACCAAGAATTGGAAGAACAACGCAGACATAATTTAGCTATGGAAGAATACGGCAAGGGATTGAAGAAAGTTAAGTGGGGTAAGAATGTAAAAAAAAAAAAAAAGTAATTCCACTCAGTAACTTTGATATTGATCAAATGGTTAAAAAATTAAACATTAAAAATTTTCGACGTGTATTTTTGATCGATGAGCTACTTAACACACCACTCGATAATGAATGTGGGATTGTTAATCTAGATGTTTCGACAAACTCTGGTACACACTATTGGAAAAAAGCAAACAACAAATATTATTTTGATTCATTTGGCGGAAATCCATCGCGACAATTAATAGCATATCTCAGAAGTAATATTTTTTATAACGATGATAAAATTCAAAATTTCAATCAAGTAACTTGTGGTCATTTGTGTGTAATTGTGCTGAATCTCTTTTCACATAATTTTGAATTTCCAAAAATTATTTCACTATTAATAAACAATGGATATATGCGGAAATGCATTAATGAGCTCTTGGATTGAAGATAAAATTAAAGAACGCATGAAAAATTATGAGAAGATCAGCCCTAATGATTTTGTTTCCAACACACAGTTCAGCGACTTTATAACCACACTGACAAGAAACAAAAGATCATTGGATAAAGCCTATCTTACTTACTTGGAAGTAGATAATAATATAGATTTTGAACAAAAAAGACTAAGACGTGGGAAATCTCATTACACCGATGGACGCAATCAATTAAGAGAACTATCAGAAAAACAGAATTAACATTATTCGTTTAGTTGGGGAAATACAATTCAAAAGAAAAAATATTTTACTTTGATAACCAAATAGAATATTTTTTTTATGAGAGATGGAACTATAGTTGAAATAATAATAAAACCAGAAAAATATAAAAGTGTTATCAACTTATACCATGAATGGAAAACATTTGGCATTTATAAAACTTTTAAAGTATACCCTGATGATATGATATATTTTAAAATACCAAAAGGCCACAGTGTACCCGAAGGTACAATTGTGTTTATTGAAATAGCTATGGTATATGAACACATTAAAAAAGAACAGATTATGTTAGTTTTTAATGGAAACAGTTCCATTAAAAACTTAATTATAGTCTAAGAATTGAAAAAGTCTTTGATTTTATTACGGTACTTGCCATTATTTAACTTACGAGTCATATCTATTGTAACAAAACCATATTCATTATTCCAACATTTTGAACACGTCTCCCTAAATTTCTCAAATGACATATTACCACCAACAAAATCACTATGAATATGTTTAACATTTGTATATCTTATAAATATGCAAAGAAAATTAGCATAGTCTCTTATAAGCTGCTTAGGTACTTTTGAGTATGTCTGAGCTAAATAGAATCAATCAATATCTTTGTCTACCGCGAGTAAAGTAATCCCTTACCATATTTTGATTTTCACGTATGATACCATCGAAAACAACTACAGACTCTTTATGACATTCATTTACATCAACCATTTCTTTATTTGATGGAAAGAAGTATGCTATCGGTTCATTAAATAATTTTGATGCTACATCTATATCTTTCTTTAAATTGATATATTTTGGTTGGTCCAGACTTTTTGAACATACATAGAGAGTACCAAAGTCCAAACATCCCTGAGCATATATAAAATTATCTATCATAAGTGTATTTTTCCCACGGTTACTAGGACCCACAATCAAACACCTAATATTATTAGGTAATAATTCTCCGTGACGTTTTGTCGATACAGCCTTGTCTGTTATTCTTATTTTAATATCCCAGTCTACATGTTTCTTGCTCATTTATTAATAGATTTTTTTTCATAATGTAATGAATGAGTAAAGTATTCAAACTAACAGATAACAAATCAGTGTTGAAGAAGAGACTACACTACCCTTTAGAGATAGAGGGACACTCATTATCTTTAGTTCAGTTCTATACTACTTATCTAACGCATAACATTATCTCTGGGAGAAATAAGCTATATTTTGTGGGCCAGAATGATACGGAATCAGCAATTGATATTCCAGTTGGTCAATATAGCTTAAAAAATCTTGAAAAAATTATAAAAGCAATTTTTTCAGTTAGTGTAGATTCAATGGGTGGGAAAGAAAATGATATATCTTTCGAGCTGGATAAAATAACAAACAGAGTAAAAGTAAAATGTACGCTTAAATTTCAGTTTGGAAAACGGGGTTCGACAGGAAAACTTTTGGGTTTCGTAGAAAATAAAACTCTGAAAGCAAATGTGGATCATTATGGCGATACAATTCCAAAATTTTCTCCATTTGAAACAATAAATATACACTGTAATATAGTAAATGGTATGATATTAAAACATGATGAAAATAACCATAGAAAAACTAGCATAATTACCACTTCTAAATCAAGAACAACATTTGGGTTTGGCGACACGATCTATTACGAACCAGCTTATCTATTATTTTTGCCAGTGCAAACAAATCAAGTTAATGAAATAATAGGTGAAATTAGGGATGGAAAAGGTAAGTTAATTAACTTTGATTTGTCTGAAAGAACTGTGGTATTAGAGATGAAGACGTAAATACTTTTCGGTTGGAAGTAGTCATATTCTATATATTAAAGTTTCGTATGATAAAGATGAATAATATTTCTATAGAAAGTGCAATGAAAGAACTCAATGTTTCGGCTACTTTAATGTGTCGAATTTAGAGATGTGTATCTAAATTTTTAATTAGACTATGTTTTAGCACATTGCCGAAGTCGGAGCGATAATTGTGTTTTAATGATTGGATAACCATTAAAACTTTATAGAGATATGAACACAAATAAAAATCAACTGATGTCTAATACGACGGTCGTTTACTCTTTAAAAAAACCGAATAGAATGCCTTTGTTGTTTATCACCACAATCCACCATTCCATCATATTCAAAATTTATACCTCCACGATTAACTTTTTCGCTGAAAATCTGAAGATATCTGTCTGCCAAGGTTACTTTAAAATTTCCAGAAGTATTTACCACTTTGTATCCATACCGTGTATCGTTTATCTCAGCATGGTCTATGGGATAGGTCTGTCGATTGTAAGTTCGGAAAGTTTCTTAAATTGTTGGGTTCCGTTCAATACATTTAGCAACTGGTCCATCTTTATTATGGGCAATATTTTATTTTTTACGCATTCAATTTTCTTGAGCCGCTCTTTGCAACTGCTCCCAAACGCAACTTTGTATAGTCACTTTTTGTGGATGCACCCAAACGCAATTTTTTGCAGTCACTTTTTGCAACTGCACTCTAACGCAACTTTTGTTGTCACTTTTTGCGGTTGCTGCTCCCAAACGCAACTTTTTGTAGTCACTTTTTGCGGCTGCGCTCGAATCGGCAGCTGATGTATTGGATCAGAAACTAAGAGGAATTTTTCTGATGGTTTTCTGATGGCTCGAGCATTTAATTTGCCGTTGGTTTTATGATGGTTTGTGCATTTAATTTGCCGTTGGTTTTCTGATGGTGTGTGCATCTAATTTGTTGTTGATTTTCTGATGGTTTGTGCATTTAATTTGCTGTTGGTTTTCTGATAACTGGGGCTGTGCTCGAACCGGCAGTTGATGTTTTGAATCAGGAAAACAACGGTAATTTTTTTCTGATGGTTCCCTGATGGTTTGGACATTCAATTTGCCGTTGGTTTTCTGATGGTTGGGGGCTGTGCTCGAACCGGCATTTCTATAATACTACCATAGATAATTGTTTTTTTCTCTTATGACAAAAAGTCATATTTCCATAACTTTTATTTACCGAGATACACGTCTGCGCGCAATCAACGATTTCACAGAAAACGTTTCAGTACAAAGCAGTCTTAAGACACTACGCCGTTGAATGAAGCACTAAATACGAAAACAAAGCACGACTTAATTGTTCACCTTGACAAGAATCTGAACCGCAAAGGCAGATGTTTTTGTTTTATCAGTTGGGAGTATCTCATGTAACATTTGCTTTTTGTAAGTCGTAAAACAACTCCGCATGGCGCGGTGTCAACATCACGTGATAATCTGCGCGTGCATCACGAGTCTTACACACTCAATCCACCACGTCCTGAACTCTTTGCGTTTACCCTCAGTGCAGTGTATGTATCGACGCTTTATTTTGTTTTGAATGGAAATTGCAACCATTGGAAACCCCACCTTTACTTTATGGACGTTCTATGCAGTTATATTCAACCCGTTTTTATTCGTATGCTTTGAGATAGCTCACGATGTTTCCAATATACGTTATTTCATTTGTGTCGTGGAATTTGTAATTGTTGTTCTTTAAGTGTCTCACAATCTGAAAGAAAAAAAAAATTCTATTTACCCAAGTATTTTTGCAAAAAATTTACAACAGAAAAGTGGATCTAAGCTGACATATGTGTTACGAAACGCCAACAAAGAGATAGTTTTTGAGAGAAACAAAAAATATTATATCTTTATAGAATCATTTAAATAAGGGTTGTACACCTATGTGCTGTTTAATGCGTTGTGATTTATCTTTTCTCGCAAAACTTTAAATTTTGAGAATAAGTGCCTGTGAACGAAGAAATTCTAAACGTATGTCCCACAGGTGCCAACTACAGTAATACATACTTATAAACAAATCCAAGTTTCGCTGTTTTATATTTAAAATAAGTTAAGTAGATTTTTAAGTTTTTAAAAATTTCCAGTATTCGTATTTTTGAACATGACATGTAGGATATTATACTTTATCCTTTGTTTGCTGTCAAGCTATATTACTATTCTTGGCGATGAAAGAATTTCTTCTGGGGTCTATGAGACTTTTTTTGTAAGTGTTTTGGTATAACATTGTACTTTGTTAATTTAGTCTCATTTGGCTGACCCTTTATATCAAAGCTATAAGCGTACAAATTGCACGGTCTAAAATATGTAACAAATATAGCTAAAGCTCTTTCGGTTACAGGTAGTCTACGACAACTCGTTGATGTTGATCGCGAATGGTAGTCTCTATACTGACTCGTTTCTTCTACTCAGCGGTTTTCTCCTATCCTATAAATTCTTCAAGCACATTGAGAAACTATCTTCTTTCAACATTTTCAACTTTTACTTTTGCAGATACGTCAGGTGAGTGAGAGTTATTATATATGTTGTGCAGTTCTGTGTTTGAATGATGGATAGTATTATCTCGAAATAGCTGCACATGTTTTTGCACATGGAAATAAGTACAACTTATCTGAAAATGGTGACCTGATTTTTTTTGTTAAGAATGCTTTTTGGATGCACCTTAAAGGTAAAACAAGTAATTCTTTGAAACTTGTGTTCAAACAGTATTTCACATATAATACATTCTAACCGAGTATCTCGATCCTTCACTTTGTATTCGTTGTGTCGTGGGTTTCCATCATGACTAATTATGCTGGGAGCAGATTTTAATAAGGTTTGTATTCTCGTTCCAAGAGAATGCTTGTGTAGTTCTTGAATGAGGGATTTTTCCTGTCTTCTTTTATTATATTAAGGTCCTGTTTTGCGTCGCTGCATAAAAGGGAATATAAAATATATTCGATTTTTACAATATATGTCGTGATTTGAGAGGGACTATCATATATGTTTTTGAATATAAACAGCGTTGAAAGTAATTATACTGCCCAAGTAAATTTGTGTTTATTGCATTATAATCATTTATCTATAGTGTTTTTGTGCGTGGCCCTGTTCTTATTTCCAGCATATAAAATTAACAGAGAATTTTTCTTAGTGTTTTATGTACGAGTAACTGAAGAAAGTAATTCGTAGTTGTCCTTTGCCCATGAACACACGACGTCCGTAGGCTTACGCCACCTTATGCGGTTATGGTGTTCTTCTATGCTACGCTGTTGTACCGGATGGGAGATGGACCCATATGGGGCAAGTTAGTCGGGACTCAGAGGGACCTCTGTGTAAACGGATGGTGGACCAACCTGCTCTACGTAAACAACATCCTGGACGGCAGCAAGGACATGGTTAGTATAGCCTACTTTACGTCAGCAAACACGATGGTGATAGTAAGTGCATGGTAAGTAGCCTTATGTATGCTGAAATTAATCTTAGTCATAGCAAACATGTTCTGAGGATGTTTGCTATCACCGGTGTAGAGAAGGTTATTTCAACAATCATGCTAATGGCCACAAGCAGGTGGTGGGTGGGGTATTTCCTGACCAAAACTGGTTTACAAGATACTGATGCTTAAACCGTTGGCTAAATTATATATTATACGAACTATTAAAATGGGTGCAGTCAGGGGAAATTCATTACAATTTACCTTGCAGGGCCGTTTTAGAAAACACAGCAATGACATTTTCTTGGTCTACGTAAAGATATAATGTAATATATATATTCCACAGGTTATCCTTCTGTTCATTTAACACATTTTAGTGGTGGTTTCTGGTCTTACATGACTTGCGGGCTTCGCCTGGCTGACACATGAAGTGAGCTGCTAATGTTTGGTAGAAAACACGCAATTAAAGAACGGTTGAACATAGTGCAGTGTTGATGCCGGAACACGAAAAGCATTTAAGAAACATTTCTTGCAAAAAGAAAAGTTTCAAGTTCTCATTGCAACACCATCAATTATTTTTCGAACCTGGAAATAGTTAAAATGGGTGTTTTCAGAAACAGTTTTAGCTGCGAAATTTTCTCAACAGGAATTCTAGAGTTGTGTTTAGACATGCATAATACTTTCATTTTTATAAGTACGCCATAAAATTTCGTCACGTTGAGAGGAGACGCCGTTGGAAAGACTGCACGCCAGTTGAGCGCCGCGAGTGTAGAGGCGACGAGGCAAGTGCTGGGTGAGCAAGAGTCGCCCTTAGAGCTCACACGTTGCGAGGCGTCCAAGAAGTATATCATAAGTAATATATAAAGGAACACAAACATTAATTTCTCTTCACTAGTGCGGCATTCCGTGAGATGTAATACAACAATGAAGCTGCGCACACTAAGGTAGGTGCGAACCAATATGTCGATAATTTTGCTCAGTGGTTTACAGATGGTAAACACATTTTATTACCCCCAATAACAACTTCTTTAAGTCTGAAATCACCAGTGCGGCGGCGAGTTGTGATGTTACGTGCACTGTGTACCCAAATGTTACTGGACATCTGTTACTGTTTGGTTTGAAGAGGCCAAGCTTGCACATATCAGGACGTCGGACCTGCCATTGAAGTTATTACAGCGATAACCTTTGGTGTAAGTTATCTATTATGTTCTAGTATCCAGCTGGCGATTTTGTTTTCTCTATTTTTTAATCATCGTGAATAGTAAACGTTTTTCTTCTTGGTCAAGTTAGCCGGACATGCAAGCGATTATCCACTTCATCCCGAATATGTTCTAAGGGGTTCAATCGAGGCTTTGAGTGGGCAGTTAAACAACTCCGCCTGGTTGTCTCCGAACCATGATGTAATTGAGCTTGCTCTATGAAAAGGATAATTAAAGTGTTGTCATGGAAAAGGGTCTATTCCAAACTGTTGCGACAGTGTTGGAAGCATGTTATTGTCTGAAATGTTTTGGCACATAGCAAGGTTCATTGATAAATTGATGAAAACTAACATTCCGAAACCAAATCAAGAGAAACGTCCTCGAACTATTAAAATACCGCCTCACAACCCAATCAGGTAAATATCATTCACTAGGCGTCCACCAGGTCCTCACACGCCCATCTTAGTGCCAGATCTTACACTCTCTCTAATGACTCTTATTGGACCTTATGGCACTGCTCTATGCAGTTCAGTAAAGGCGTTGTTTGCAGCATTACAAGAGACGTCTGTAATTGGTGTGTGTAATCAGTTTCTTCCTCGCAGTAGCACAACCATGATACTCGAGTGCCTACCAGCAGACTCCTGTTACTGGCTTCTGTGTTAGAACTGCGACAGAAACTCTCTGCAATATTTGGCATGACTGTGACGATTGGCTGGCACAACACATCTGACAGTTCGCCGGACTCGATTAATTAGTTTCTTGGATCCACCAGAGGACGAAGCACTTCAACTATTGACTGAATACTGGAATTTATGAGCACCTACAGTCATGCGCCATTGAATGCACACCACACACACACACACACACACACACTCTCTCTCTCTCTCTCTCTCTCTCTCTTCGACTCATTACGACGACAAACACATGTACTACTTTCAAGCATTTGTATTACGGATTTCCTAGACAAGTTACCTTGTAGCAAAGAATATCTGGTGACTTTTGGCCACATCCTTCATTTCTACGTAGAATAGTTTGCTGATATTTGAGATACTTATGTACTTGGTGTGTGCGTGTGTGTAAGGTTAACAACCCAATGGTTGATCGGAACCAAGGACACAACGGGGGAATGGAGGCCACGTTGCAACCAAGGCAACTAGGCAGAGTGATACTACTATGATTTGCTATTGCCATCCTTGGGATGGATGAGATGAAGCGAGATGAGAATGGAGCAACGCCGGAATGCAAGGGCGGGGGAAACGTGAGATCCCCGAGAAAACCCGTTGGTCAGCGGCATTGTCCGGCACGATTCCCACTTGCGAAAATCCGGAGTAGACATACCTAGGATTGAAAACTGATTCGCTTTTGTGGGAGGCGAGTGCGCTAACCTCTACTCTGTATATATTTACCTCTAAAAATTTTCGTTGTAAATGCTTGCTTACAAAAAGTTTTGAATTATCTGTCCCAAAACTATTTATCTGTGAGTATCATTGGTGGACTTTGGTGCTTTTACTTTAGCTTGACTGTTTGTTTTAAGGTAATATTTTTATGAGATGAAATATCACGCAAGCCCTGTTTTAGTTTTTACTCACCGTGTTCCATGTTAAAAATGGCTGTTCACGATAAAGTGAGCACTTTTGAAATCAACCTTAGAAAAAAGTCACTGCCCCTGCCTACATATATTTTAACTGGCTCACTGAGTGACATGCGCCCAGTAAAGTAGGTTACGATGGATGGGAAGTAGTTCCGTATCTTAACGTCGAACAAAAAGTGTTAGGTAACCATTTCTGATAACTAAAATTATTTCTTTGGCTTTCAGTTTTTTTTAACGAATCGAAGAGTAAAAATTAGCAGATTTGTAGAATATTTACTTTTCTGATAATTTCACGGTTTCACTTGACTTACGCATGAATAAATTTATAAGGCCCGTGACAATGTTAATCTTACATAAGGCGGAAGAATACACAACGTGCATGCAAGTAGATCTTAAGCAGGACTTTCAAAAGTGCTCATTTGACCGTGAATAGCATATAGTAACATTCATTCGACATTAAACAGGCCTGAACGAGGTCAATGTCGACTGTATTTTTACTAGATACAGAACAAATACAATTTTAATGGGGAGTGTAGGACGACGTTGCATTTGCCATCTATATGTATACGAATACAATGTATTTCCTTAATGTTTAAATACAATAAAATTGATAGCTCGTAGCGTTTATAGTATAACTTTTTTTAGTGTCGAAGCCCAGTTGCGTATTGAGTAAATGCGGTATCAGCACGTGAAATTTAGTTGTTTCCTATCTAATGCAATTGTTTTGATGTGACTGCTGTCCCGCAGTGCATGAAGCCGAGCTGGTACCTGGCAGTGGACATGCAGCTGTACCTCTTCTCTCCCTTGGTGCTGTACCCGCTGTGGAGGTGGCCCCGAGCTGGCGTGACACTTCTGGTGTTGGCACTGGCCGCCTCTATCGCCACTCCCGCCGCCATTGCCGCCGTCTATCGTCTGCCTGGTCAGCTGCCCCTTAGACTTATGTGAGTTGGATCTAGTCCATGTCGTCTAACAAGGCACTTCAAATTCAGGGATTTATTTTCACGTCGCCCGAACTCATATCATTCGAGTGCTCTTTTCTTTTGTAGGTCCTCGTCCTCTTTTCTTATCCAAGCATCCTTCCTACACTCCGATACTTTCTCTACTTAATACCTTCAATAATTTTCTTTCACAATCAGACACTCATCGATGCGAAACAGATTTTTTTCGCATTTTGAAAAACATGGCAGTCGTTACCGAATATCAGTGGGTTATCACCACATATTCCTGTCACTCAACCTTAATGGATTTTGACACTTTCTTGTCGCAACCAACGAATATCACTCTGTCGATTTTCAGTGATCCTGCTCGCTAGGCTGTTGCAATCGTATGATGAAGATATCGAAACAGTGATGGTTTGCGCTCACACTGTATTATGAGGCCGTTTATAAACACTGGGTCGGAAAATAAGTTGATCACAGTACACTACAATTAGTATACCGTGTTTTGGGTCCAAAACAATCAGGAAATCAGTTATTCAGAGCCATTCATAATTAGGGGGTCTCATTGCCTACAGAGATTCTTTGCATGACTGTGCTACTTAAATCCAAATCCTCCACATCATTTTAAACTATCTTGAGATTCTGGTCTACTTTGTGACCCTGGTTGTAATGAGACAGTAGAAATGCAACAATGCTGCACAAAAATTGAGACGGGTAGATTATTTTCACATATTTCAGTTTTCCAAGTATGCTGCTAATGAAACCATCACTTTTGTTTTACATTTACAACAGTAATTTCGGCTAACATGGGTTTAAAATTATATAGTTGACTAATATTCTGCTTACCATGGAAGGAATGACGGCTGAGTCTCAAGCACGAGCAAGTGATAACCGATGCTAAATAATCACTTATAGTGCCAAATATATTTACTAAAATATCTTGGATTTGAACAGTTTCCAATAATCTAGGTTCATCCTAGTAGCTTTACCTTGATACATAATTATTTTCGTCGTGAGAGATTATTCAATTTCAAAGGCGATTTCTCTAATATTCGTAAACCCCTTCATTCGCAAACAGATAGCAGAGATGTGTGAAGTGCCATTATAAAAGTAAATATAATACATAGAGTTTGGAAATCTATTAACAGACTAGACATCATATGACATTATAGGCTGTTCACGGTAAAGTGAGCAATTTTGAAGCAATAGTTACTTTTTCCTTTCAGCCATTTTTCTCTCGTTAGCCACCTTTTTACTTAAATATTGTTATGTAGGTAATAAACCCAATGCGTATATTGCACCGCACTCTGAATTTAACGTCTAAAGCTAAAATAAAATATATTTATAGACTATTATTCCAAATGAAAGGGCTTTCAAAAGTGCCCACTTTACCGTGAATAGCTTATATGTCGGTTTTACACATACGTTTGAATACTCGCCGTACGAACATTGCGTAGAGCTCTCAGATTATTGGGAACATCCAGCAAAGTTAGCGATGGAACTCCGTGTAGTCAGTAGGACTATAGGCGGTGTTAAAGTAAAACAACAGCTTGCCGTACGCAGGACTACGGAACTTAGTGTACGGTCAGATTATAAAGCAAAACAGTGGGGTCGCCAGGTATGTTTTGTAGTGTTGCATGTGTCGACGAATTGCTTGTCTGAGAAAACTGGGAAATGAAGGAAGACTGATTGCTGATATTGTTCCAGCGGCGCGAAGAACATTGCGGAGGACATGCTATACTATCCTTCATTCGCCCGCGCCAGTCCCTATCTTCTAGGAGTAGCCTTCGGCTACTGGCTCAACACGATCAAGGACAAGGAAATCGTGCTGCCTAAGGTCAGGACTGATAACACTTGTACAACCGGCGCTTGTATATCATGTATGTATAAGTTGTTAACAGGCACTTTTGAAATCAACCTTTGAAAAATGGCAGCGCCGCTACCCTCATGTATTATAACTGGTACACCGACTAACATGTAACCAGTAAAGTTGGCAACGACTGAGGGAACGCACTACCATGTTTTAACTTTGAATTAAAAGTGCCAGGTAAATATTTGTGAATATTGAACTGACTTTTTTTTTGTGTTTCTTCATCTTAAAACATATAAATGTAGCAATACGCAAAATTTTAAAATATTAACTGTTATAAATATTTTACAGTTTTACTTGACCGACGCATGAATAAAGCGATGAGACCCAGGGGAACGCCAATTTGAAGTTTAGCGGAAGGACACAATTTGCATATAAGTATATCTTTAAAAAGGCTTTCAAAAGTGCTCAGTTTACTATGAACAACCTATGCAGTGTCTAACGTAAGCTGTCTCTAGTGAATGACAAAGAGTTCAGGTATCTCGCTCCTATGGCGAGACAAGCCGTACCTTACATGGTTCTGCACTCCAACCATATGATTGCTCAAAAATTAAAAATAGCAGCAGAAACGATATTTTAGCCACCCCGGCGTTTTATGATTTTTAAAAGGGATATTCGGGCACAGTGTGCAAAAAATATCCCAGAGTTATTTCTATGCGCAACCATTACAACACAGCAGCGTGAATCCGTAGAGAGTTCGTGCCTGTGAGCAATACTAATATGTCTTCAATAATGTGCAATATTGTCTTCTGCAGTGCCTGCCTGAACACCACAGTCTTTGCGATCAGCGATTTAAAACGTTCTTTGGTGCCCTTGCAAAGTGCCGATTCCCTAACTCCAAGTCCGGTTGGCTGCTCAATTCTCCAAATCACTTTAATCGTAGCTGAGTCGAGCGCGTACTTACAGCTCTGGGTCTAAGGGCACATCAGGTAGAGACAAACTGCAGTAGTATGAGTGAAAAATACAACACTGTGAAGAAAACATGCAAATGAAACTAAACTCTAAGGAAATGAAAAGCAGGCAATGGTATGCAAATTGTTAGAAATTGTGAGTGATTATACGCATGCTTAGACGCAGCAGCAGTAGCAGCGCCCTCTGAACTGACGAGTGCAGTTGAGTGGAGAGGCAACCCTTTAACATTGGGGTCTTGAGAGTCTATGAGCGTGAACCGAGGTGAGTATGGAGCAGTGTCGGAATGCAAGGATGGAGCAAACGGAAGATCCCCAGGAAAACCGCTGACCAGCAGCATTTCGGCATCATTCCCATATGCAAAATATCCAGGATCAATCCCGCCAGGAAATGAACTTGGCTTGCCTTGGTGGGAGCCAAGCTATCTAGCT
Organism: Dryococelus australis; assembly: GCA_029891345.1. Lineage (NCBI taxonomy): Eukaryota > Metazoa > Arthropoda > Insecta > Phasmatodea > Phasmatidae > Dryococelus > Dryococelus australis. The sequence continues at coordinate 56,492,818 of CM056997.1, read as the reverse complement.
GCTACGCCACCGCGGCTTCAACTTGCGAGTTGATTTGTATGAATAGAGGACTGTGGAAGAGCCAGTTAAGTATAGATGTTTATTGTCAGTGATCCGCACACCTTTCTACTGGTATCGCACGCGGTCCGACGGCGTCTGATCGACTCCCAAGACCGCGTTGTTAAGGGCCGCCCAAATCTCTCAACTCACTTCAACCCGAAGGCGTATCCTTCAACTTGGATTAAAATGCTGGCCGCAAACGCATTCTATGGTATTGAGCCAAGCGCCATCTTCCAGAATGCGTTGTCCAGCATCATACTGCATGGCCGTCGGGTTTGGGGAGCAATTGGGCAACATAGGCGATCTATGCTGCTACGAGTTACGGACACTCTTGATAGCTACATTAGGAAAGTCGTGGAGGCTAACGTCGTACCCTTCCTTCAGCACATTCTTAGAGCCATGATCCAACAAGACAATGTTAAACCACATGTAGCCAGAATTGTCCACGCCGTCTTTGAAGCAAGGCAAAATTATTCATGGCCTGCATGTTCACTCGATAAGTCATCTATTGCACATGTCTGGGAAATGGTCACTCGGGAACTATACCGTCATTATCATCCAGCAGTCAATGGCGATGAAATGTAGACTCGGATAGGAGCATCCTGCAGGCGATTCCGCAGAAACACATCCGAGGCCAGTTTGATTCGATGCCACGACGTATACTAGCTCTTTTTGCAGCACATTGCTTTTTTGCAAGTACGTAATGTTGTTATGTTGCTCTAAAACTATAATGGTTCGTATGTGATACTGTCAGTAATGTGTGAAATAAATTTCCTTACATTCTGATAGCTTATTCATTTTGTTGCGTTTTTCACAAATATGAGTGTTCTTAATAGTTCATATCAGTATAGATTCAGAAAGGAATTGCGCAAATAGCTTCCTGCCTTTCTTGCGGCCTCACGAAGCTGCGAAGATTGTCATGTAATTGCAATAAGTTTATACGTTTATCTTTTGCATTGTTTGTTATTTTCAAAGGATAAATACCTAATTTTTCATCAAGAGAATAAACATTTATAAAAAAATTAACTCGTTTGTTGAAATTTAGATATATCATCGATTTTTATTGGCATTTCAAATTTTCTAAAATTTCTTCAATTTGTAAACCAATATTTTTATATTTATAAACACAACACTCTATATGATATGTTTCTGGATATAAAACACATTTCATAGAATATAGAAAAAAATTGGTAATTTTTTAATGATCATACATGGCTTTTTTTATTTTATCTGGTAATTATATATATTATGAAGCATTTAATGGAATATATTTATCAAAATATAATTCTAAATTATTTAATGTGGAGACCACCAGCCAGAGCGTCGTGGTTCAAATTCTGATATTTTTTTTTTAATTCATCAAATTGATGATTTAAGGTTTCATTTAGATTATTTGATTTATAAATTACTGTGTTTTGAGTTCTTTGAGGTATTTCTTGTATATCATTATTATTTCTAAGATATAAAGCATTATACATTAAATTTAATTCTTGGCATCGTTAGTTATTAAAATATTATTAGTTCTGTTGCTGATAATTTATTCTTTAGTTCATTTTGAAAATTCCATAGGATATATATATATATTTTTTTTCCAATAACAAATGTTTGCATTCGTGATTTAAATGCTGTATCTTTCCTGCTATTTTTTCTTTTTATATTTAAATTTGGATCTCTGTGTTATCAACTCTTGAAATTGGAATATGACATTTTTCTCTGTTATTTTATTATTAAAAACATCTTCATCAAAATCATTTAAGGGGATTTGTTTTATGATATATTGTTTTAATCTCCTGGAAAGTCTTTCATAGAACAACTTATTTGTTTTTATGTTGATTTCTTTGGTAAAGTTTTAATAGATTGGGCAGTTTTTTTTCCCAATAAATTTCTTTTAGTTCTGAATTTGCAGTAAATTTAACTAAATATGATTTTGTTTTACATTTTAAAAATACTATAGAGTTATTTACAAACATTTTTTTTCAGTTACTGAAAAGTTTTTTTAAATATTTTAACCAACTTTTTCAAAGCTTGTAAAATTACAAAACAATTTGCTCTCGATGCTCAATTGTTCATATCATTTAACCGTTCTTGTATTTACTGTTCATTACTTTTTCGCCCTTTTGTATTGCTATATTTATTAGAAAATTTGGTTTTGATAGAAATTTTTTTTGCCTGCAATGAATGATAAAATAATTTCATGTGTTTTGGATGGAAGTTTTAAAATTATTTTGTTTAATATATGTTAAAATTATTGAAAATAAAGATTTAAAAATATGAACTATAAAGGTTTTTATCTTTTTGCTATAAAGTATCTGTAAAAACTAGAAAAAAATAGACATTTCAATGCATAATATTGAACTTAATTTGGAATAGTTCTATATTTATATTTCATAAAATTAATAATACGTTTTTTTTCATTAAATTTTTTATAAGGGATTTCCTTTTGTCAAGAAACTGCTTTTAAATTTTGAATTTTTAAATTATTTTTATTGAAAAATTTAAATTTACTTACTAGATATAAAAGGCTGAAACATGATTAAATTATATTTTCAATCCAACTAAATTCAATCCAAGCTTGCAAGCATTTTAAAAATAATTTTGATTAGAATCTTCTTTTGGAAGTCGATTTGTAATATTTTATTGAAAATTTTACTCAAATTTTCATTTTTATGGAAAATTTAATAAAATATTTGCTAAAAACTTTTATTGAAAAATGTATTTAATAATTTTAAGTAATTGGTTTTGTTTTTATAATTTTTTTTTTCTTGGGTTGAATTTAGTTGGACTGAAAATTTAATTTGGCCGAGCTTCGCCCTTTTGTTTATACCTGCACTCTGGCACGCGGGCTCCTACTTATGTCGCAGAAAGTCAATAAAAAATAATTCCCAGACTTGACGTTGTGGTAGTGGGAGCGGCGTGATGTTTGAACTAAATACCAGCGAAGTTAGTGTGTCTGTTTTTATATGCTTTAGAGCCATATTTGCATGTTTGTAACACATTTACTTCCCTATGAATTTAACAGTTTCATTTCATTCACGAGCTATAAATAAAGTGATCAGGCCCATGACAACGTTAATTTTATTTTTGGTAAAAATAATACTAAATGAGAAGAAGAGTAGATTTTAAGAAGGGCATTCAAAAGAACTCTGTTAACTGTGAACAGCGTATGTACATAGTTTATTCACACATTTTGAAGCACATCTTTGAAAAATCACCCCATGTGCCATGTGATGTGTTTCCTTCCCCTAAATTTGTAGTGTATCGCATGCATTTTATACTTCACTTAATATAAACATATCTTATTTTTAATTAAATTGCACTATTATTTATATTTTATCAACACATTATGAATTTTAATTTACAATGAATGAGACGGAAAATAGGGATAACATAAATGTATTGGTAATGTTTAGTAAGAAGTAGTTATCCTGCACAATATTATAAAATTGATTTCGCGCGAATGCTATGCGTTCTCTCTTTGGTGAAATTTTCCTAGACTTAGTTAAGCTTTGGCGGAGGAACGTCCTGAAAGCATGACTTTAGTAAGGCCTCGGAAAAGTGCGATGTAACCACGAATATACTATAGTTGTTTGTGTATAACTTGGGGAGAGTGTTGAAGTTAGCTGGAGGAGAGAGAGAGCGGGTGTTGATTGACAGTGGGCGGTGGCTGCGGGCTGGACCTGCTCTCTGGCGGCCATGGCCGCGGCGCTGCAAGGCGCGCAGGGTATAGTGCTGGAGACGCACCACGTGTCCATGTTCGAGGCCAGCGCCTACGCCGGCTTCGCGAGGTTCGTCTGGTCCTGCGGCCTGGTCTGGCTCGTCTTCGCCTGCATCTACGGCTACGGAGGTCAGTGACACTGCGCAGCAGGTGCGCTCTTCGCGGTGGACTGAAGCCCTGCTTAAGATATACTTGCATGCACGTTGTGTATTCTTCCGACATGTATAAAGTTGACATCACCACGGGCGAGGCAGCCGGCTCCTGCACGAGCAAATTTAGTAGCATCTTAGCACTCGAGTGGGGCGGACGTCCGCGTGCTGCCCCTCCGGGCATTCAGAACTTTGTTCAATCATATAGAGTCAATAGTAATTATTTAGCATACCGGAACCTTTAAGTACTCTATTTTAACCCAGATAGAGCGCCGCCCCACACCTAAGTTCGTCTTTTATAAGGCTGAGCTTAAATTTCGCACTTAAAGATCATGTAGGCTTCGCGCCAATTTTTACTGCATAAGAGCTCTGTGCTACATTGGTGACATGTTTTGTAAGAGGATGTACGTTCAAATGGCCTAAACTGGCCTAATGACACAACCATATGGCACTTTGCAAAGGCTAAAAAGGTGGAGGTGGAAGGAGGGCGGTTAATGGAAGAAGGGGGGGGGGGGGTTAAGTTCGAAGGCCCTAACCCACAAAACCGCGAGTAAAATATATGAAAGTGGGGCCATACAGAGAATGGAAAAAATGTAAAACGTACCCCCTTTGTCTGGCTATCTCCCCCCAGATTGTTGAGAAGTGTCATTGAGGGGGAGGGGGGAGAATTGCAAAGAGAAAGGATAGGAGACAGGTGTAGGGGGGTCGGCTTACCCCCCCCCCCCTCATTTTGAGTTGGTCATAGCAGCTCCCCAAAAACAGCATTTTTGCTAAACACGGACCTTAATTGTGGGGCACAAAAATCCCCCCTCCTGGAAGAGGGTGGAGGGGGAGGGGTTGCCAATCATAACTGTTCGCTTTCCCCATCAGGCATTATCGATCCTCCCTATACCCGTTCTCCCTCAAAATTTCCCCCTCCCCCTTTTTTCTTTCGTAAAGTGCTATAGGGCTCATTTTTTAATCGTATTTTGTTAGAGTTTGGTATTTACCTTTATTTTCAAGCCCTCTATCACCCCTAAAGCAAGTTAGGCCCTTTGCGGGACAGTTTGTGTAATATAATCCTTGATGTCATTAGTCCCAGCACAAATTCATGTTGTATAGGGTTGGAGAGTAAATTAATACCCATAATAATAAATTACGTAATGTTATATGTGTGGATCTATACGTAGCGATGATGAGGGGGTAGGGGGGTACAGAAAGACAACATCCCCGAGACCGTTCGTCACGTCACCAGCCAACGCGTTCAGCAGCGAAGTGTTTCTCCCATCGCCCGCGTGAGGGCAGTGCGGCCGTAAGTGTTGTGCAGTGTCCCACGTGTGTGAAAGTGTTTGTGTATTTCATTATTTTCACGGCCTTTTTAATTTAACTTATACCAAACGTAAACAAACTAATAGCGTAACACGCATGACGCAATGGCCAAATCTCCATTTGAACCATTTCAGTTGATTGTTTAGGTTAAGCATTTTATCAAGGGTTTCATGTATTTAAATTAAACATAATACATTTTCTATTGCGGACATTGAACAGTGAGCGACACTCGCTCCAAACAAAACCGCCACAGTAGATAGGTATGGTAGGTTCGTTGACAAAGGGGATCAGGGGAGTAGACCGGTGGATCGAGAAGCTAGCAGGTTCTGGCACATCAGGCTGGTGGCTTGGTCTTTTTTTTTTTTTTTTTGCCCCTCAATCGTATGTTCTAGTCCAAAATTGCTTTAAAATCTTCCTTTATCCCTTAAAAAGTTCCTGTTTTTCTCTCAAAAAATGTCATCCCTATAATATTCAGTAAGAAACCCCGAAAGCCAATTTTCGAGTTATTTTTAAGATTTGTAGAGCTTCCTTAATGCTTCTATCCTACATAATTAGAAATTTACTAAAAATAAATATTTTAAATACGATTATTTTAAATTTTAAATTTAAATAAATTTCATAATTTAATAATTTAAAGGCGTAAGTATTAAGTGGTATATATCACCGGACTCGTCTTTTTAAGGCACATACGATCATGATGTCATAATAAGATTATTTTTAAATGTTTTTTTAAATTTAAATATATTTTTATAATAAAACAATTTTAAGGCATAAGTATAAGTGTTATATATCCCCGGACTCGTCTTTTCAAGGCACATACGATCGTGATGTCGTAACACCAATGTTGTCCCGTTTTTTCATGCTCTATCATTCAATGTTCTTTCTCACTTTCTCTCTTGTCTATCACTCATTCCCTCTCTTTCTCTCTTTCGTTTCTCTCTTGGCTGTCTCATTCCATATCTTTCTCTCTTTCATTTCTATTTTGGCTCTCTATCATTACGTATGTTTTCTCGGATTCCTCCCATTTTTTGTTGTTTCATTCTTTTTCTTTTCTCTCTTGTCTCTCATATTCACTTTCTCTCTTTCCTTTCTATCTCGTCTCTCTCATTCGTTCAGCAAATTACTCACACTTGTTATATTAGTCACATTTGCTCCACTCCAATGTCTACATAGTTCCTTCATCGCCTGTAGAGAGCCCGAATTGGCAGTGTGTATATTTATTTGCGAATTTAAAGATGTAATTTCCCATACATGAGAAGGTATATAAAAATTATTGTTAAGCACATTCCAAGCAGGGCTTTGTTAAACATATTCGAATTTTAATAATTTAAAAATCAGTTCAATCTAATTTTTTTTTTAATTGGTATTTTTTTCTCAATATTTTATTTATTTTATTTGTTTTTACTTCTGTAAGAAAATTAAGTCGCCTAGACTTGTAGCCACGCATACATTCACGTGGCGATAGGTCTGCGAGCCAGCTGTAACAGGCTCAGAGTGCAGAGACGTCATCAGCAGTCAGCAGGCGCCTCGCAAGGTGAAGGGGGGGGTGGGGGGGTGAAGTAGACACCATTGACCGCGAGGCACTTGGTTGGGCGGTCTTGCCAATCAGTCATCTATGAAGCCATAGGCCTACATGGATAAATAAGTAGAAATATTTAAATTTATTTTATTTATCTTTTGAAAGTTACGGGAAAAAAATCTTTAAGTACACAGGAAAATTTTATTTAAAATTCATTTGTAATGCAAATTCCTTTAAATTTTATTAATTTAAATTATGTAAATTTCACACTTTCCCATGACAGCTGGTAACATAAAAAAAAAAAGGAATATATTCTCATGCTTGGACAGGATTTGTACTCAGGACCTTTGGAATAGAAGTCTGGCGTGCTAACTGCAGGTCTACCACGAGCGCACAGAATAATTAGTGCTTAAAACAGGAGTATCTACTGCCAAGCAAAATTGGCGATTTCCCTCGTAGAATTACAGAAATATTTTAAATTCTTCATTACGAGAATATAATTTGCGCATAGATGGCTTGTAAATATAATATTATAGAGCAGTTTCAGTCAGGGTCTGGCTATTAAATTGCATTATTTGCATATACCCACATTGAAAGATTTTTATATTCTTTTTAAATAATTATGTAGCAAGTCCGACTGTAAGCAAGTGAATATCTGGAGACATTTAGGTAGGCAAATATAATTTGCGAACTCTTGGGTGGCAGGCTCGTGAAATTCAATTATGGAAGCACCATTTCTAGCTCCAGGAATGTATGTTAAAGCCCTTTATAAAACCATGATAGTAATTAGCTTAAAATATAATTGCTTCATATTGGCTTTTTTTTAACGAATCTCCTTATAACAGACTGGTTATGATACAGGATTAAAATAAGAAAAGAAAAAAACCTGTATTTATTATTCGATATTAAAATGCATTTAATTATAAATTTTCTTTCAGTTATGCTTAAGTTACATGCGGAGTAAAGTAAAAAAGTTCTCTTAACGTCATTTCAGGACTTCTGTCTTCAAGACTATATACTACCTGATATTAATTATTTGTTATCTTGAATACTTTTCGTAGGCATAACTACCCTACTCGGATTTTGTTCAAAGTACGTATATGCGAATAAACCAAGTACCATAATATTCGCTCTCTCTCTCTCTCTCTCTCTCTCTCTCTCTCTCATATATTATATATATATACATGTGTGTGTGTGCATACCATATATTATTGCTATCGCAAACTTATATTCAGAATTTTTAAATTTATTATGCAAATTTAACTTATGTAATTGTTAAGTATTTTATTTACATGTAGAAGCTTTGTTACACTGACCTCGCCAAAAAAAAATTTACTTATCATTCATACTTTCTGCTCTACTGGTTGACATCAGTTAAATATATACTGACCACAATACCATCCATTATATAACTAAAGTCATACCAGACCACCCAACACCCCATAGCCTATAACCAAAGAAAAATTCGATTCAACTGCACCACGCAATATGCCAACTACAATATCCATCATAATGCGAGCAAATATACAGTTCAGGCCAGCACATAACCTAAAACTCATACCGTCTTCTCTGCCAATCTCCACCTCCACCGATAATGACTCTAAATGACTCTAAAATGACCAAAAATGACTAAATGACTATGAAATGACTAGTCGATGGCTCTAAATGACTCAAAAATAACTTTAAATGACTCTAAAATGACAAAATTGGCATGACTGGCTTCATCGATCCATCGATGGATCGTTCTTACCATCTCTCAAACCATCGTTACTGTCTGATATCAGGCCAACCAATATACCATCACCTCTAACCAAATATGAATTAAATTCAACCACACCATCCAATACACCAATCACAATACCAATTATAACTCGAGCAACTATACAGCTGAGGCCAGTCCATAACGTAGCGCCAGTTACACTTGTTCTACCAACCAACACCGTTTATACCTACCAACCATACCACCCACTATAACTCAAGCATACCTCAACCATTCAGCCAACACACGCCTTACCAAAATTTTCCTACCAGCCATACCATCTGCTCTACTAACCATCATCAGACTAAAATATTCTCACCACCCATACTGTCCACTAGAATTCAAGTATATCTCAACCACTCAGCCAACACAAGCCTTACCAAAATTTTCCTACCACCCATACCATCTGCTCTACCAACCATCGTCAGATTAAATACATTCATACTTTCCACTAGAATTCAAGCATACCTCATCACATGGCCACTAAAATATGCCAAAAATCGTAACTCTAACATGTTTATCATTACCGTCAGACACAGACAAAATATATACTAGTCACTATATCATCATACCAACCTTAATAACCCAAGTCATTCTAGGCCAAGCAACATGTCATCACCTATAACTAGAGATAGGGAAATTTCGCGAGTTCAATGACCTGTAGGCTAGACTCCTCAATCCTGTACATACTAGAAACTCAGCTGTGTGTTTATTGGCTGTTGCTTCACACCTGGCAGTTATGGGATTCGCAAGGTGTTTCCTTGTAAGTCTGCTATTGGCTCAGCGGCATGCAGGGTGGGTTTAATAATGTGTGATCCAATTACGAAGGTGACTTCACTATATATGCGTTTGACGTCTACATTGTCCCGAAATGAATTCGTGAATTTTTCCTATCCCTACCTATAACGAAAATAAAATCTCCATTCAACCATGCCACCCATACCATCTGCTCTACCAACGATCACCAGACTAATTATACGCACCATTCAAACTATAATTCCAGCATACCTCAGTCCACACTCGCATTAACAAAAAAAAATCGCATTTAAACATGTTTGTCATAGCATCAGACACCAACCAAAATATTACACCGCCCATCAATTAAACCACCTGACCAATTAATCCCAATCAATTAACCCCACCAACCAAAACATTTTAGGTGGCAATCCTCCAGCATATCAAACCTTAAAATAAATCACTCTATCAACCAACAAACCAGTTATTTATGCCAGCCATACATACTAATATCTGCTCTTACAAAACCTACCAGGTACCATACCTCGAGCATACTTAACAACATTATTTATAACATAATGGTACTGAGTACCAAAACAGATATATAATAACTTTTACCATGCATCATTGAAAGCCATAAAACCCAGCATACTAACATACTACATCATCTGAATATATCAACAAACCAAAACAGAAAATAACCATACCAACCAAAAAAACACAGCCCAAACCATATCATTCGCTCTAACCCAAGCATACCTCATTCATGCTATTAATGATACAGAAAATATCAACCACCATACATCAGACTTACTAATCAATCATAAAAGTCAACTATATTGACTACCATTACAGCCTATCTAACTTCAACAGTTACACATATAAACAAGCTATACCAGCAGCCAAGGCAATGAAAATATTCCAAACATAAGCTCCAACCATACTATCATTAGGTTAATATTAATAATTTAACCATTTGTGACATCCATACAGTCTTGATTCCCCCGATACAATATCGTATCATCTTATCATACTAACCAACCATACCAGCTAAGCATTCTGCCCCATTCATACTAACTAAACATCCAATTGTTCCATTCTGCTCTTACAAACTAATTACACAATTAAACCATTCTCCCCCACCAATCAAGCTTCACTTTGGTCATACTGCCGAAACAACCGAACATGGATCAGATCATGCCAATCAACTGATTGCATGATGTATGGTTGGTATAGTCGTTACGACTATACCAACCATACAAGCAAACTAACTGGACGACCAAGTCATACCGATAGGTGATATCATTAAGATGTACTAGCTAAAAATACCAAACCATAGAGGCAGCCCACACCAGCAGATAATACCATGTTAATCCATCCATTTTAGCTATTCCAAGAGACCCAACCAACCAAAAACATACTAGTCAGACATACGAATAAAACATATTACCAAAACAAGCTACCTATAACAACCATGCAGAGAGGTCATACAGTATAAACATTCTTAAACACCTCTACCAATGATAAGCCTATACACAATTCATATTATTATCAGACTGATCAACATAATATTCAAGTCATACATCTCGACCTTCTATATTAGCCACCACACCTCTTTCATCATACCTCTTGCGCTCCTGATTAACAGCCGTACAGGTATGTCACACTCGGAAACAAATCTATTCCATCAAAATAATCTCCCTCCTACCATCAACCCAAAGTACTACAATGTCCCAATCGCACATTTAAGACATCACTACTACCATACTGATAGGCCATACAAGAGATACACACCAACAAACCAGTCAACCAATGAACATATCCAGGTCATCATATAGAGTAGTATAAAATACACGAGAGACCACACTCACATCTCTAGCAAATCCCTCAAGAGGTTAGATCTCTCGAACGGTAGACGCGAGTATGGCCACTCAACTTGCAAAGTAGATGAAGGCGAAGGGTAGGGGAGGGCGAGACTAGTTCCACATTTCTGCTAGGGGAGGTGGGTGTGTACGACAAGTAGTTTGCTTTCCACCACCCGACCAGATCACAGTCCGCGAGGGTATCCATATAATCCTTGCGAATAGCAATGTTACTGTTCGCTACAGGACATACCTACCAAGCTATCGTTTTACATAAAACATACATAGATCTCGTCCATTACACACAACCCTAGACAAACGTCTCAGCAGACGAATTAATGTCACTAATCGTTTTGTCAACTACTCATGCGGACCAACATTTCAAGGGCAAAGCGTAAATATCCATTCTTACTATACTTTCCACACATACGCAAATACACACACAAACAGAATTAAGTAAATACATAAACCTTCATTGCTTGCTACCAGTTTGGTTTACATAAACACAGCCACTTGTACCTTTCGTGAACATAGTAACATACAAGGGAAGAATATATCACATCTAAAATCCAGCCATGGGTAATTAAACAGATATAAAGGTTATAATGCTCTTTCATAACAAAACTCTTTAAAAACTTTATACAAAACTCTTTAAAAAACAAATATCTCCATATACATTTTACATACAACAAATACACACATAACTTAGTCATATATTACACGAATGCGAATAATATATTTATACACATATTCAGAAGGACCTTAGGTTCGAATATTTTACCAACCCTTACCTATGCACATCTAAGTTATTCCATTTACTAGAGAACATTCGCTATCAGTACACCATTTCTCTCTCCTATAGACAAACATTTTGAACTGTCCTCGCAAACATGTTACCACCATACCCGGATACTCTATTTAGTAGAGGGCATTCACTAAAAGAAATAGTTCTGTTAGAGCCATCTCAACTCTTACAAACAACTCACTTATAAACTTCATTTTAAAAATCGATTATATATTGCAATTGTTTAATGGAGTCATTTATTTTTCAGACTTATATATAGCAATTTCTTTTTTTAGACATCCCGATATGCCAAAGCTTCGTTTTCACAAACGGATATCTCGCCCATTTCAAAATATTAGTATTAATTAAAAATGTCGACCAGTTTTACCCCAGTCCCCAATCATAATTTAACATCATATCAAATAACTATATAACCTAAAACTCCATATGCCCATCGAAAATCGTTTAAAATATAGTACGAATGAGCTGAAGAATATTTTCTCCAGTGTCTTCTGATTTGATGATGGTTTCTTCTGTACTTTGATGACATTGCTATCTTAGCAGGCCCTTGAAACGAAATGATCACCGGACTCTCCTCTCGAAATTTGGAGGTACAACTATTTCCCAGAGGCCCTCGGGGACCTGTCTTATAAAGCCAGAGTTGATGGGGGATAGAGGGGGTAGAGCAGGGGTTAGTAATTAGCCAATGGGAAGCATTGGCGTGGTGGAGGCTCGCCGACTAAACAGTAACTAACGAATGAGAATCATTGGTGGAGATGGAACAGTAGTGACTATTTGTGGAGGGCCAAACAGAGGTGGTGGAGGCTTACCGATTAAACACTGATTGGTCGAGTAGATTATCACAGGACTAATTAGCAAATCGGAGAGCTGGGTTGGATAGAATGGACATTACTAATTGTTCGAGCAGAGGTGGTGGAGGCTTGCCGACTAAACACTGATTGGTCGGGTGGAACGAAAGTGACTAATTAGCCAATGAGAAACATTGGTGGCACGAAGGTTTCCCGGTATACACCTGAGTACTAAGGGAATTGGAAGCATAGATGGGGAGTGGTGGGACTGGAGGGGAACCGACAGTCGAACAGATGTAATTTGTCTATCGGAAGCACTGGCAGGGTAATTAAACAATTAGAATCATTGGTGGGGAAGGAGTGCATGCGACTAATTAGCCAATATCAATGGCGAGGGTTAATCGAACGAAATGGTCGAATGGATGTGAGTAATTAGTCGAAGGTGAGAGAGAAACTCTAAAACAAATGACAAATGAAAAAAAAAACTAATATGGCATCGAATGGAGGTGAGAGACAAACTCCAGTAATGTATAAAATTATGATTCTTGCCAATATGATGTGGAACGAGTGAGATGCAATCTCTACTAACATGTAAACCAATGATGTACGAAAAACAAATATGGCAGCATAATGACGAACGAGAAAATCAAGATGGCGGGATGAGTATAGCTGAGGGTAATGGAGGAATGGGAGACAGTCGATTTTTTTATAAAAATTTTTAGGGGAAAACAGGGACATTTTAGGGATAATGGCCGCTGGGGGAAAATACTTTATAATGCAATTTTTAACGATTTTTAATTTTTAAAATAAATTTTTAATAAAATCATTCGTAGGAAATTTTTTATAATTTTCAAATGATTTTTTGGTTTTTAAACGATTTTTAATTTTTTCTTGTAAGATATTTCTTCGTGATTCTTTAAGAATTTTTTTTTTGTTTGGATTTTTAAAAATGGTCTAGGTTTTTTGGGTTTTTGGGGTCAGAGGTCTCCAGGGTCAAGGTCATATGAGTCCAATATGGCGGACGGGTGACGTAAAAATATGGTACTCGCCGAATCCTCCCATTCTGTCCCCGATTCCCTTGCATCAGACTCACATATCTCCTACTACTATACATAATATCCATTAATGAACACTTCAGATGAAAGTATTACAACGTCAAAAGTTGAAGCTTCCTCAGTTAATAATTACCTGTTGTTGTAAGATGTTTAAAATTCTGAAATATAAATTTTGATTTTCCACATACGGTACCTAAAAACAGCAAACAGCAATCTCCAGGAAAATAAAAATAAAAGAAATTGGAAAAAACACTCATTTACAGATGAAAATGAAATTCATAACCAAGTGTAGTACTTTTCAAATTCCACAGAAATATATGCAAGAGCGGAACTGTTAAACTTTTCAATGAGCGGAAAATTAAATTAATTAGCTGAAACCTTTCTGGACCGTTAAATAGATTTGGATTAACCGAAAAGTTGAAATAGAACATTTCATTAGTTTAAATTCTACGTGACTTAAATTTGTTGACCATTAACACAAACGATATTTAATAAATTAAACTAATACAAATAATTAATGCAATAACTTACAGAAAAATGGGAAACCGTGACTGAACACCGACGGTAGAAACCTGAATTTTGTGGACTGCATAATCGTGTTCTTCAAATATTGCTAGTCCCAAACTGAAACTAAAACGTCCATTGTGCAGCAAAATCATTATGCTATACACACTACACGATAATAACGAAATACAATTAACGGGGAAACCATGTTTCAAATTAATAACTTTTTAGAAAAATGGTAAAATAAGAACATATGTCGTTTCACACTTAATACCAGGAGTTCATTGTCGATGTCAACGTATTCGAATGCTAGGACCTATTATAAGTTGTCCTATTATAAGTTGATTATACATAAAACTTTACAAATACCTAACTTTATGTAATAAATTACAGGATCACGGCTACCTACATAGCCAAATTTGTATTACAATAATCTTCTCTGATGCTCCAACTGAAATAAGGTAGCGAGAGGAAAACGTTGAAATTTTAAGTGGCATGTTTCTGAGTAGTATGGTGGTGCCAGAAGGGGCTGGAGCATTTTATACAATAAGATACTAGATAATATCTACCTGGTTGCAGTAAGGGATAAGGAGAAATTGAAATCCCAAATGAGGATTATTCATTCGGACCGACAGAGCACGAACAATGGTGAACTTATTATCTCTAGCACTTCCCCTTATGATCTCCCTGATGAATATTTACGAACGGATAGACTCCAATTTTAACTTTAATTTTATGTACACTTCTTGTTAGATATAATGTATTTTTTTTTTTGCAGTTATCATCCAAGATATACACAAATATGGTGGTCGCCTCCTATATACCGATATCTGCATAATTTTAAGCAAGTTATTGTTTATTATCATCGAAAACGTGGCAAATAACATTTCCACAGTCTTTTATTGCAATTCTGGTATCCTTAAAAAGGTAAAGTTTCTTTAAAAAATAAAGGCAGTCTAATATTGTTTAAGGCTTTATTCATTCCTGTTTTCTAGAGTTCTTAGTGCGGGGTTCTCATGTTACAGGACTGGTGAACTCGATCCTGTCCATGAGAGTGATGCAGCCGCTCAGCAAGCTGAGTTACTGCATCTACCTGAGCCACTGGGCAGTGTTGCTGTGGCGAGCAGGCTCAAAGACCAATTCTGAATACTTTAGCATGTACATCCTGGCAAGTGTCCTTCCAGACGATCGCTGCGTGTGCTTTGACTTCCTCCTGACCTCGGGTCTCGGGTTCGATCCCAAGTTTTGTCTAGCTTTGGGTGGTTGTGAGATCAACTCTGCACTAAAGTCAGCAGAGATTGTAATACACGGCGAAAAAATAAATCAGCATAAGTTCTAAGCTATAATGGAAGTTTTTAACTTATCCATAATATGAACAATTTACCACGTGTCAAGTTGAAAGCAAGGACATTTTGAGCGCCCACTACACATCTTACTCTCTCTTCAACAAATCCATAATATTTGGGTATGAATGTGGGAATAAAAACTTTACCACTCAATTTTAGTACACACATTCACAGGCGCGAACAGTTTCTTATAGATTATGGGGTCAACTATCTACCTCTTCTTAGAGTTGGCAGTCGCGCACGGCATAAAACCCTGAATCCATGCAGCTCATGTTCACCGTGTCACAATTTTTCTAGAAATGTGTAGTTCTATATCACCTAGCTAACCCCTTCCTTTTTACAACCGTAAATCGCAACTATTAATCGTGGGAACTGTCGGACTAATTACTGCATTATTTTATGGAAATATAATAAATAAGAAAATTAGTTTATTTTCTAAGATATTCTAAGAACGTCTTTAAAAATGTCAAGAAAGAAATTGTGTACTTAATTCAAGAATCTTCATAATGCCTTGTTGCAAGTGATGATAGCGTTGAAGATGTTATATTTGCCCTTGTGTAAATGTCGAGACTATGAAAGCGAAAGGAATAGTGAGAAGTCCACGAAACACATTAAGGGTGAGTGCTACGAATAGCACTTTCACCTTACGCTGTCGCGCCTGTGTGTTTAAACCGTTAGCTGTGCAGTTTGATGTCACACATTTGCCGCTGCCTGCACGTGGCGCTACCGTGAAGTGCTGTCGCTCTTTACGTGACAGAAAATGTGTTCTTTTGCTCTGGTCTTACATCTTTCCCAGAGCTCACACACACGTGTCATGCACTAACAACTCCAGCAGCAATAACTGACCCTGTTAAAGAGAGGTCTGATGCAGAAAAATAATTATTTACAGAACACTTTTTAATAGTGAAAGTTTAATAGGCATGTTGACGTAACTGTAACTGTTTAACCTACCACAGTATCTCACGAAACTTTCCTATGGCCAAAATAAGTATGTATTTCTAACTCAATACCTGGGCACTAACCTCAAATAGAATTACTTATTTTGTACGTGTTTCATAGAAATTTTTTTTAATTTTATACAATAAAGAGAGATATAAAATGGGAAGACAATGACATTACATTTATAAATTACACTCTCCGCGAAGTAAATATTTCCGTACCACCTAACAATAATTCAGTGACCATGAAAGTTGGTAAATAGGCACATTAACGGATGATGTGCAAAAGATATTAAGTTTCTTGCCATGGTGCGCGCGCGCACACACACATACACACACGCACACACACAGGACTATATCATACGAGGTTGCCACCTTCGCTTCTTGCGGTGTCCTAAGCAGAACAATACACGTGGTGTTACATGTACGATACTTGCCACGTGTGGGTAACAAACGAAATGCATGCCAAGAAGATTCAAGATACAGCAGTAGGAACGACTTACATATGAGGTTGTAAAGATGCCAGTAATGAGAGCTGCAAGAAGCAGGGTGGACTACACGTCAAACTCCCCCATCATTTGGACCATTACGACTTCACAGTCTGTTTTGTGTTTTGAGGTTTAGCCACGTGTTTCCATGATTGGAAGAATGGTATGAACATAGTCAGTGGTTTCCTTATATACCGCCTAGTGAGATGTGACAGCTTCAATAGCATGCCATATCTCTGCCAGGAGCACTTTCAGACGCCTAGCGCAAGCAAATCTGCGTTACCAACGTCCTTTAAGTGTTCTAACATCTCTACTCGAAAACTTTCGCAGTCGTATTTAATGTTGTCAGCGAAGTGCAAAGTAAAATGCTACATTGTAAAAAAATTCCCTTTTGTCATTTTACGGAAAAGTGCTGGTGAAATGTCCCCAGAACTCTCCGTAAAATTGCGGACACGTTGTTTTTCAATAATTAACTTTCTGAGAATCAACGGAATATCTCTATAAAATGTCTATACATTACTTACTTCCTATCTTTAATTTTAGTTATGGGGGTGTCTTTCTGTATATAAAAAAAAGTTGAACGAATTTTTTCTGGAGAGAGATTTGAACACGAATCAAAAGTTTTATAATGAATAATTGTTACCATTCAGCTACGATCTGCTTCTGGTAATGTGGGTACAAATACGTTATGACCTGCAAAGTGACAAACGTAACTTTTTCAGTTTATAGTAATTTGTGAGTTATATATGTTGCTAACCGTTACAGGTGCCTGAAGCTACTTTTTGATGTTTGAAGGAATAGCACAAAGCGTCTTGGATACGCCAACTGCAGCAGATATAACTACATATATAGCGTAAGGCTCTTAACTACCGGCACCAAGCTTTTATATACTACATTTAAATTGATACAAAAATATTAATTTTTGGTCATGTTTATTACGGTTGTTCGGCCACGTTTTGCAAGTTATACAAATTCTCTAACTATTCATATAATTATTTTTATGTTTTTAGTTCATTTGTAAATAGAAGCTTGGATTTAATAAGATGTTTACAGTTAGTTTATTTTTCACATTTTAGTCTCGCCTATTTTTATTTTATTACTAGCTGATCCCGGCGAACGTTGTTCCGCATCTTTCACGTTCTATTTTGTCTTCTCAATGCGTCCTCTTTATTACGTCTGGTACGTGGACCTATGTTTGACCGTGGTATTTCTGGCATTTTTCTCTTTTAGATCAACAAACATTTCCTGCAAGTATCAGCAAAATCCACCCATAAATATAGAAGTTAGACTCCAGCGCCACCTATCGGAATGAAGTATAACTAAAAATCTTACTCTCCACCTCAATAACATATGGCGTGAATATGGTCTACATTGATCCAGTGGTTTGTCGGTGATGATGCGGTTTAGTCAAGCACAAAGGACTTTATATATAAAGAAGATATAGGTAGACTATTTATACATTCACAGACTCGTGTGTCATCGGTATCGCTTGTCATCATACTCACAGCTAAAAAAAATGCCAAAAATCGATTTATACATATTCTGCCAGACAAACATTTAAACTTGTAATACCTCAAATACCTGAACACAACATAAAAACACTCAATATCTACAATCCATTCCATCATATCGGTTATACCAAGCACTTACCTTCATACCATCGATGACAACAAAATAATCATATAAGCATTCCTATGAAATATTCCAGCGAATTACTCAGATAAACCATATCATCATCATCATGATGCAGACTTCATCTTCAGTCAGGTACGATCTCAAACATCCAATATATTTGCAATCAGGCGAGTTTCAGTGCATTTTTTTTCGTGGGAAGTTGAATCAGTATGCTGAATATTCATCAATTATCTTACACGTGGTGTATATCGATGTAATTGACATTTCAATACGAGCTCACGCAGATCGGAATCTTCAAATAGTATGTCACATACACACACGCGGTCGATCATGTGCATTCCTTCTTGTGTTTCAAAGTTTGGATGGTCTTTTACCCACACATCTATGTGTAAATGAGGACTTCCTCGGCACTGAAACTCTACACGCCACCAGTAATCGACAACTTGTCCACCAAATACATCGTAATTGCTAGTGATTCGGTGGGCGTCGGACAGACACCTACCGTACATACAAACAAGTGAAGTTAAGCAAAAGCTTGCAAAAAGTCTGCTGAATATAAGGGCTTTTAAACGGTGTACGGACTGTGGAAAATATATTTAGCGAAGAATAATGTTTTTCTTTGGGAACTGGAGACCAGCGTGTCAAGTATGGTGAACCACAGTGTAGAATACACAGTTAGTGTTCCAACAGCGAGCGGATGCAATTCCACTTAACGTTCCAGTCGGGAATAAGTAAGTTCAACGTTCGACCCCTGGTCCCAAATACCACCTTTCCTGGCTGAGTGCCCAGGAGTCAGTTTCCAGCAAAATAATTCTCGCCCACACAGACATGGCTTTTCCATATTGTTTACATAATATTTCAACAATCACATATACTGCCTGTTCGATTGGTTGGACATCCATTGGAAATTTGTGGGACAAGAAGTGATGCCAGCTTCCTTCATGCCGAATTGCTGGTGATTTTGAGCATGTTTTACAACAATTGTGCGCAAAACTGCCGCCGAAAAACATACAGCATTTGTTTGATTCTATACACGATTGCATCGACACATGTATCCAAGAACGAAATTATTCCAAAAGATAATGAATGTACCCATATTCACTATCCTGATACAAAGCTCTTGTGGACACTTTTTTTTTGTCTGTACCATATAACTAATAAATTTTGTTTCGATCCAGTTATTTCTTTCTGGTATGCAAATATTTATGGCAATTTATGTAGTATTAAAATTTTTATTCCTAGGAAGAGGTCAAAACACTCTCCAGCATCGTTAATTATATTTAGAGACTCATATTTGTGTACTATTTTTGTTACTTTGCTACAAAATCTCTTTATCTATTAGTGAATAAGAAAAACGTATCATGGTTTAGTCGTTTGAGTAATATGGGACTGGCACTAAGGCCGGGAACACACGGCAAACTTCACGGGCCGGGACCGGCCCGTGAAGTTTGCCGTGTGTTCCCGGCCTTAAGGTGGACTCACAGTAGTCGGTCGCATCCGTCAGTCATTTTCGTCCGTCATTTGAAAGAGATTCACAACAATCCGTTGTCCGTCAATCCTTCTAGACGGCAAAATGTCAGTGTGGCAATTTAACATCGCGACATTTATTTAGTTGGAGATATATTTTGGCTGGAAAATACATTTCTAATAGAAAAATATTATGGGAAATAAGTTTTTTACGTGATAAAAATTTACACTGAATTTCTGTAACATTCCCGAATTTACCACTAAAGATAATACACATATCCACCGCCTTGCAATTTATTTCAAAGCGCGTATTTACGTCTAAGGAATTTCGTCAGAAGGCGGTGGCTCAACCGTCCGTCCGTCGAAAGTGAAATCTTAGAAAGTATTTGGCGGATGGACAGATAGAAAAAAAGTCGCCCTACGATTGGTAGAATGTCATATGACGGACGGACGGACGACTGACGGATGCGACGACTATTGTGAGTCCAGCATAAGCAGACCTGTGTGTCCTATTTGAGAGACAGTTCTGCACGATCTAAACATAATTAAGGATATGAAAGTTAAGGTATAGAGATAAAAGACGATGTGAGGGAACCCAGAATAAACCACACCACCACGAGCGTGTCTACACACGTTACTGAAACACAGGCAGATCATCCTAGTATATGAGAGGAGTTTGGGCTGCAGGAGCAAACTGCAGACAATCAAATGATAAGAATTTGTCCTTTCTTTGCAGGTTACGGAGACCATCGGCGATTTTCCGTTCATTCTGTTTATGTCGACGGCGCTCTGCTTGGGCTTCGAGATGCCGGTTATAGTCCTCATTAACACAATCATGTCACGTGGTGAGTACTGCAGGCTGATTCTCATCCCGCTGAAAACATCACCCTACGAGCTAGAGACTATAAGAGACACATAACGAATTTTGTGATCGCGGAATGCGCGTTATGTACACAGTTGGATACATCAGGTTGGAATGTGAGTTATGTACACAGTTGAGTATATCAATTCGGAATCTGCGTTATGTACAAAGTTGAGAACATCAGGTCGGAATGTTATATACACAGTTGGGTACATCAGGTCGGAATATGTGTTATGTACACTGATGGATACATCAGGTTGGATTGTACGTTATGTCACAGTTGGATACATCAGGTCAAAATGTGCGTAATATACATAGTTGGGTACATCAGGTCGGAATATGCGTTATGTACACAGTTGGGTACATCGGGTCAGAATGTGCGTTATGTTCAAAGTTGAGTACATCAGGCTTGAATCTGCGTTATGTACACAGTTGGGTACATCAGGTCGGAATGAGAGTTATGTACACAGTTGGGTAGATCAGGTAGGAATGTGCCAGTTTCTTGAGGAAATGGGCTGGAGGCGCCTGACGAATTAAATTCATAGTCAAGCGTTTGGGTTTCTATTTGGAGTCTTGATCATGAAATTGAAAATAAAAGTTTACATTAATCCGTGAATGGCCATGACCCACTTAAGAGCATAAGTGATGGAAACAACTTAACGCCTGACTGCGCCAATAAATGCCCTGAATAGAGTCGTGGAAACGTTTGAAACAAAATCTCCAGTACGATAAAATGAAGAATTTCTCAAGTTTAAATCTAAGGTCTCCTGATCTCTACTCGAATAACATAAGGAAAAGGCCTAAGGGGTTAAAATTAAACGCCGTTTTGGATAGGCACCTTCTTTGCAATGCTAGCGGAAATTAAGTTATTTTAGTACAATGTCATGTTAAGGGCAACTTTGTTATTTTGGAAAATGTACATTTCCCTAATATTGCTTTGATTTTGTGTGGCCTTACTCTAGTGAATTGCCACTTTTTTAATACGCGACCTAGTTGAATCCTAACAACATTTGGTAAAAATTTATCTTATGTAAAACAAAAATTAATTTAAACCCGGACACTTCAAAAAATGTGTTTTTCTACAGCACTTTTGTAGCAATAAATAAAAATACTAAATTAAAGGAAATTTATTTCAAGGGCTAAATATATTTTTCTTTTTAGTGTCTTTAGATGATGGTAGCTATTGATTAGGAATAAGAGAAAACAGAACTTAAAACACGCTATATCCATGTATGTGACGAGGAGGCCGGTTCGGCGACAGCTCGAGTCGAAACCCCGGCTAGGTTACAAATTACCTACTTAGTAGCAGTGAGTATAAACCCACTACAATCAAGAGGCCCTGTCATTTTTAGTCTTCTGTGAGAAACACTGGAACTGTGCAACCTAAAACCCAAACGTATATTTCTGACCGAGTCGGTGACCAAAGACGGCGTGTAAAGGAAATACGAGGTGCAGTGCGCATGTCCCAACATTGAACTGATTTTCTGCTTGAGCTTACAGAAATGTTTATGTGTAAGTAAGTGCTTTAAGATGGTTGTACTGTACATTTCCTCTAGCATAGTTCTAATCCAAATAGGAATGTCATTAAGTTAAAGCCTGTGTCTTCTTAAAATGTAAACGTAAACTAATAATTCCATCATTATTGACCACGTGACTTGGACAGCTGTGAAGTGAAGTGGGCAGGCTTGTGCGGCTTTTAACATCGAGTTCTTGAGAGCCAACGTGCGTGAAATGAGGTGAGTATGGAGCAGCGCCGGAATGTAGGGGTGGGGGAAACGGGAGATCGTCGAGAAATCCCTAATCGTCCGGGACGATTACCTCGTGCGAAAATTCGGAATTGCCTCCACCGGGAATCGAATCCGGTTCGCCTCAGTGGGAAGAGAGAGCTCTAGCCACTTCACCCCTGCGGCCCGACTTGGAGATCGCCTTACATGACCTTGGAGGTCCCTCCATCTTCACTTTATTGCGCGTAAACGTGTGACGCTAAACTCGAAACTTATTATGGCCAGATATTGGTCAGGGATGTATTAAAACGCTGTGAGAAAGATGGGAATATAATTATAATTGAACTGAATGTGCAGGCGGCAGTACAGTGGTCCAGGGAGCAGGCGGCGAAGCAGCTACGATGGTAACACCGCAGCCTCCGGCAGCCGAGCAGTTAGAGATGCAGAACGTCTCCATAGATGCCGTGGTCGGTCAATCTAGCCAGCCACAGCGTTGCGCCGACAGGCTGGTGTGAGTCCCTGGCACATCGCGCCCCGCGCCGATGAGCTCCACTCTGATTCTTCCAAGTGATACCTTTACGACGAGCGCAAAAACCTTCATAGACTTACCCAGTGACACTACTTCACCATGGAATACTAGATATAGACTGTCAACACAGGCCACCTTTCAAAACATTTCTTCCATTCTCGGGACAATTGATATGAATAATGACTTAGGATCTCAATAAAAAAAGTTAAAAAATGCCATTAAAGACAAGGGCTGTTCATGGTACAGTGAGCACTTTTTAAATCAACCATTGTGTGAGTGAAGAAATTTATAGGTGGCTTTTAACATCGAGTGCTTGAGAGCCGGTGAGAATGATTGAGATGAGTATGGAGCAGCGTCGGAATGAGAGGGTGGGAAAACGTGACATCCCCAAGAAAACCCGCTGACCAGCGGCATCTTCCGGCTCGATTTCCACATGAGAAAATCTGGGGGTGGACTGGCCGGGGATTGAACCCGGTTCGCCTTGGTGGGAGGTGAGCAGACTAACCGCTCAGCCACCGCAGCCCCTATCAACCTATCAATCTTTAAGAAAAATACTCTCCGTAACTACATATAAGCTACAGTACGTAATGACACGCAATCTCAAGGTAAGTTGGCAGCGATTGAATAAAAATGGTTCTAAGAATTGATGTCCTATTGCAAGTGTAAGTGTTGAAATATATGTCCAATTAAGTTGTGATGTTTTCTTTAAACACATTGAAAGTACGAATCTGTATATAAGTGACACATGCACCTACATTACTAAGTCTTCCACGGTTTCACTTGGACAGCTCAGCAATAAAGTGATCAGGCACATGGCAATGTTATTTTTATACATGGCGGAAGGATACAACATGAGAAGAAAAGTAGACCCTGCATGGGGCTTTCAAAAGTGCTCACTTTACTGTCAACAGTCTATACTATATTTTATTGTATTTTTAAACGCATAAGAACAGGGCAAATCACAGAACACAGCGTTTAACTGAAAAGAACAACCCGCACTATTAACATTCTTATGAAGGCATTTCAAATTTAAGAAAATTGATGGCAAGTTGAGAAGTTTCGTGGACCACCTAGGACCTGGTCACAGACCACCAGTGGTTCGCGGACCTCAACTTGAGAACCGCTGGTTTAACGATATTTCAGAATGTTTTACTTTTATGATTGCATCGATGTTTCTTTATTACTTCTGCGCTGTTTACGGATTGCATAGGACAGAATTGTTGGTTGAGTGAATTAGACTGCTCCGTACTCTGCAAACTCAACACGAAATGTATGTTGTTCATTGGCTGCTTACTCAGTAAGAGGAGGGTTTTCACTTCTCAGCTGCGCGTGATTTGCGCATGCTTTGTATGGCTTTGCAACTGGCTCATTGCCTTTCGGGACGGCTGCAATAATCTGTTGTAAAATTTCGTAAGTAACTCGAATGAATACATATTTGCTGTGACATAATTTCGCGATAGTTAACGTTCTCAATAGATAGATAGATAGATAGAGAGAGAGAGAGCGAGAGAGAGAGAGAGAGAGAGATAGAGAGAGACAGAATTCATGAATTCAGTTAGTGCTTGGCTAAACTTACGAATCTGTAACTTATTCAGTTGAACTTAAAAAGTATGCTGGAACCAAAAGCAGTTTTGTTAAGGGTGGAAAATTTTCTTCTTTAAACGACGGAAGCCAAATAGTCAAAATTTAATCTATATCAAAAAAAAAAAAGTTATATTTATTTTTAAATTCCGCCGCTCAATAGAATACAGAAATATATTTTTCATCCTTACTGTACACTGAAAAATCTGCATTTCTTACATTCTACGTGAAGTGGATGTCTGACAGTTGACGTAACAGCAGTGTGCATGCCCATTCTACTTGCAGCTCACCCGCAGGACTCAAGTCATAATTTAAACTCAGGCAAATGTTAGAACACGTACATACAATCCCTATTGGTGGACACCGACTGGTTTCGTCCACTTTACTTAAGTTTATTTTCAATATTTTAAAGTCATTGCTGTACACGGAATGGCCTACTATTCATAGTATTTCCCCTGTAAGTTGTTATTATGTTGCACACAATTAAACCTTAGAAATTAACCGGTATTTTTTTCTGAAAACACGACGTAGAAGCATCGAATTTTTATAAAACAGAGTAGAGTAGAAAATCAGTTACACGTGAGCGTGGCTTCGTGCATATGCCAGTAGCGCGAGAGACGTCTATTTCTCTTGCTCCTTGGAATCGAGAGGCGAGAAGAAAGTAAAAGACGAGAACGTGAAATAATGGAACCCACGATATTCGGTTATAAGAAGGCGTACCAACCAAGTGGCCTGATAACGCGAAATAATGTGTAACGCAAAAGTAGAAATTGTACTGTCAATTTGTTACGAAAATAAATATGATTTTTTTTTACAAGTTTTAACAGTTTTATTTGCAGTATACATACCATAGATCTAAATTCACTCATTTGCACACAACATATAGAACTCAGTATTACTTATAACACAATAAATATATAACAGAAATATATTGTCAATTGAGTTTTCAAACTCACCATTAAACTCTAGAAAACAAACAACATACAACTAACAAATGCAGCAGCAAGATTAAAATTTGAAACATATCTTTGGTTCAGTTAATACTGTACATCACACTTCTGTGCAATGCTATTTACAAAGCCTAATACCCTATGACATGTATTTTACTCGCGTAGTTCGTGCCAGCAATTGAAAACAGAGAAGATAATGTAATGATATGAAAACTTGGTCCAGAACTGTCACAAACTCATAATATTGAAACGGTATAGTCGATTAAAGAATATACCAATATCTATAACTCAAAAATATCTGTACAAAAGTAGCCTACTAAAATATAAGGATTAAAGCAATGTTCAAATTTATTTTGGAATTCTAAATTAAGGCAGACATTTTTTCCTTTATATATCTTTGTTACAAAATACCTTGCACATATAGGTCTATATTCACATAAAAGAGGCCTTAATTAGACAACGCCTCTCTGATACAGTTTTGAATACAATGTTTTATTGACTTTCCTTTCTTTGAAGGGCTTATTCCCACGTGTATTAAGCATACACACAAGATGGAGTGAAAAACACACTTTATTGAGTTCCACGCAACTTAGAACGTGCGTGATTGTGGGCTCCCTCAGAATTTGAAAAATATTTCAGATTTATTCGTCAGACATTCGGAGACAGTGTGCTGTTCTTATACACAACTTACGCGTCAAAAAATTCTTTTATCGTCATTTGAAGTAGGCCAGAAAACTGTCTCAGTCATGAAAATATGCTAACGAAATTGGAAACATTTATTCAGTGCTCTGTGTAGTAGCGAAATATGCACAACTTCTACGAACATCTTGCAACCTGAGCTAGAAAGGAAACAGATGTTTTATCAAAATATCGTGACTTCAGAATAGGTAGGTCGCTGTATACGCGCAGGCATGAGGGTTATATACAGAGCTAACGGTCTTCTCTCTCCGAAGCAGACGTAAGAAACAGGTGACAAAAATTGCGTGGCGCAAATAAAAGGCAGCTCTCCTGGACTAAATATTTTTGTGAGGGGAGTAAAATTACTACTGAAATCAATATTTTGGCCAGTTACTTATTATATCCCATCCTGACCTACTAAGTTGAACCCATCAGTTATAAAATACAACATTACGCTAAATGGAGCCGTCTGGCTTACCTGAAGAACAGTCCTGAAGGAAAAAAGGTTGAAACATTAGTGAAAGGCGGACAGGAAGGAAAAAAGAATGTCCCAAAGAAATGATTATACACACAACAGACGTCAACTCTGTCCAAAAATTCCTGGGCTGTCGGGATTTAGAGTAAAATTTAAATCCTTTTTCTGGAAGGCTAGTACTGACTAGCTATAGAGCAGAGCATATTCTGGGAGATATGCTGACAATAATTTTGTAGCACTACTTCAGACAGCTGAAGTCAGTGGCGGTGGCGAATCACTGTCAAAATGACTGTTTGGAATATTTCTGGTTATTTTCTGATTGACGCAAAAGCGGCTGAAATGCAATCCTGTGACTGAAGTCTCGCCAAGAGCGTGAAGGTCACTTTGCCACCTTGTTGGTGCAACAACGTGCGTCAAGAGTTGGCGAGCAACATCCCCTCTTTAAACAGTTTACAGACGCCGATGGATTCCCGGGTCCCCATTTAATAACGATCCATTCCGTTTCCTTGTATTTAATTATCTGGGAAACTATTAGCTGCAGCCCACTACAGAGAGCTCCGAGCTCTCAGTACGTCGCATAGCTGTGCGAAATAAACAAACCTTTCCAATATTCACATTATTATTTAGCGACAGTTTCCACTAAATGTGCACGAACATTTACAGTAATGTTGCCAAGGATTGGGCTAGCAACAAACATTCCACAATGCCATGACCGAATATTGTGTAGTCTAGTAAGACGGGAAACGGTTTCTGACAACGGAGGCATGCAATGAGAAAATGCTATACTTAGAATTTCAGATATTTATTTGCAAAATAGCTGCCTCCTTAAAAGCTTACGATATTATCATGTCTCAGGAACTACGTCAACTATTTAAATATGAATTATCCCCTCAGAAAATTATAAGTATATTACATTAATTAATAATAGTTTTGATTATACATTTTGTGAGGTTACATTTCCTGGATTATTAATGATTTTATGGTAAAGTCTATGAAATAATAATAGATTCCCGCCAAGTTTAGTAGACAAGATGGATTATAGAGGACATCTAACAGTGCCAAAAGTGATCTGGTTTTTATAAAGTGTAAATCAAGCAGACGAAATAAACAAAAAAAATCTGGATGATATCCAACGACAGTTAATAGTCATGAAATATTGCCTATTTTCAAATTTTAGCAGTGTATAGAAATGGTTTAACGTTTTAGTCATAATTACCGGTTAAGTATTTCATAGAAGATAAGTAAATTTATGGTTCGAGCTGTACAACCCAAAAAATCAACTAGAGAAATACGTTTCTCACACATATGTAACCTCATTTGTTGATGAGCAAATACTTTGAGCGTGTAAAGAGTTGTTGTTTTCAATATTAGGCATAAAACATGTCCATTGGTCCCGTGATGCAAGAGAGCATTATAACTTGCAAGAACTGGTTAACCCAAAAATAATGTTTACTTAAAACTCTTAAAATGACTTCATATCCGACTGGAAGTTGCAGAAGAGGGGGAAAAAACCACAGTTCACGCGGTGAGAATCTAAACTCCAAACATCTGTGCTTTTCTGTTACCTCTGTGGCTTTAACTCACCGTTTGAGGGACTTTCAACCAGTAAAAATACATCACAGACATTTGATCTGTATAGGATGTTATTTATCGCCGCAAAATCAGAATGCAGGGTAGGTTTCAATGTCTGACGACCATGCATTTAGCTGCCTTTTGTTTTAAGATTGATGCGTTTGTGAGAGGCTGTATCTCTGTTTGAATGAGTCACTTACGTCACACTGAATCTGAACATCTGTGATTTTAAAAGATCCGATAGTTCAGTGAATTCACTGGTAGCAGGGCGAATTTCTAGCACTCGTGACATTAAGTTACTGATTTATTTGTACCACAGATACTTGGACCCGCTATTGACGACGCTGAACCAATATCAAAAAGGGGTCAAAAGCATGAACAAATAATGCACTAACTACATAAAATGAAGAAAATGCTTGTTGTAATGATAAAGTTCACTGAAAAACTGCACTATCTCGAACATAAAATCGATTGTTAAATTTAGCCTGTTATGAAAAGGCTTCGAAAAATTTCTGGATCTATAATATTTTGGGGGAGGAACAGAGAGTTTTTAGAGTATTTATGTACAAAATGTTTACGTTGATATCACAACCTCTTGTGTAAGCCTGACTATACTATCAAAAAGAAAATTGGTTGTAGCAGCCGCTGATCAAATTACACAAACATGAACTTGTAATGTAGACTACAGCCAGGCTAACTTTCGGATTTTGCATTAATTATTGGCTCAGAGCCGTCTGGGTTTGTATCTAACTGAAGCAGATCAATAAAGTAACACACACACGTACGGACGAGTGTTAGAAGTTTCAGCCGCTGCCGGAAGATGTACGTAGTTTCATTGGCGTCTAGGTGTGCGGCGGAGAGAGATGTGCTGCCGACAGTGTTGACTGTGTGCGGAGTCAGCCGAGCCGTTTGATTAGGAGGGGGGAGGGCGGCCCCTCATGACGTGCAAGGAGGGCAGGACCCCCTCTGCGCCTGCTCCCTTACGTAGTCCTGCACGTTGAACTTGGTCTCGTCCGGGTCCTCCGAGCGCCGACACTTTAGCTGCCTGCGGACACAACACACGCATCACGTCTCATGGTTATGCACAATAGGAAGGACTGCACTGAACTTGAACCACGCCCCCTCGGTGCTAAGATTCTGAGTGGTTGAACGCCGTGGTTGAATGAGGCACCAACGTGACTGGTTAAAACCTCTCTGCCACATGAACACGACGTCTCATCTACCAAAGCAATTCAGAATCCTACAGGAAAGAGGTCAAGAGAAAAGAAGAGGTTAAGTAAAGTAACATCGAAGTTACTGCAACCAATCTGGCAAAATTCTGTTTCTTCAGATTTATCAACTAAATGCCTGCTACCTGGGAATAAATGTGCGAAGGACACGTATGTGTGTGAACTGTTCACGTATCGGTCATTGATGATGTCGCAGCAAGAATTTAACAATTTGCTCGAACATGTAAGTGGGTGCTTACTGATCTGACAATGGTTACACACTATATTTTAGATTATTTGACACTAAATATAGTTACCATGTGAATGTGCTACTTGAATGATTAATATTTAAAAAGATTTGCGAAAAACAAACAATTATTTAGCAAACTGAAAAACAAAGTGTACATCTCAACACGTTATTTAAACTATATTAGCGTTCCCTTTCGACACCAAATCTGCTTACATGCAGGATACCATTGGACTGGACTGTTGCTTTCATGGTCGTAACTCTAGTTCTCAGGCTCGACGAGTAAAATAATATACAGGGCCGTGGGGGAATGTTATGGGACCAGTGTAGATAAGGGATGAAGGACCAGTGGTGGGGAAAATACAGAACAAGTGGTGATTAGGGCACAAGGCCATTGGAGGGGCAGATACACGACAAGTGCTGTGAACTGATGAACGGTCAGTGTGAAGCGGGGAAGGAAGGAGGATACTGCCACTTAAAATAATAGATAACTAATCGTGTTTCATGTTGAAAGTGAAATCTCGACGAACAGTTGCGGGATTGTTCGGTGAAGGATAGACATTTGGTAAAATGAACTTTAATGGATTCTTTACGAGTTTACAGTTTCAGTCTTGTTTTATTTTGGAGGTGTTTTGCGCAAAATTTCAATTATTCTTAACACCAAGTACAATAGTTGTTTCTGTCAGTTGCAATAGAACAATTACTGTAGAATTTCAAATGTTACAGTTTCATATTTTATGCAAATGCAGTGTTTTGCGGCACTAGTTTTCAACGTTTGGTTCAGACATTTAAAAGTTGTTTACTGTAAAATGAGCACTTTTCGAATCAGCCTTTGAATAACAATCACTGCCCATAACAACAAAATGGAACAATGACGCTGTCTCACAGTTAAGTGAGCAGCGAATCAATAAAAAATAGTTTTAGTACTGTACGTTGTATTGTAGTACAGTGTGTTGTAATGTTTCGATGTATGGCTTCTGAAGTTAGTGTTGTTTTATATGCATTACAGTACGAATCTGTATTTTAGTGACACATTTACGTTCCTAGCATTTCCACGGTTTCACTTGGGTAGCGCACGATTAAAGTGATCAGACCTGTGGCATTTGTTAATATTACGTAAGGCAGAAGGATACGGAATAAAAGGGAAGTAGATCTCAATCAGGACTTTTGAAAGTGCTCGCTCTACAGTAAACAGCCTATACATAGAATAATTGCCATGTAACGCTTAGGATTCCTCACCATAGCTGTTTCAAAGTTGCATAACGAATTCAACCGGCTGTCTACGTACGATATAACTGTGGCGGATGTTCACGGAGCCAGTGAAGACTGTAAAGATGTAACTCGAAACGGCTCTAAATCAATGGAAACAGAGTTAAGAGTGTTCCGTTGGAAATCAGTAGAGGCTAGTTTTATAGTGATTTAATTTTTAGGGGCCCTGCCTGCCAGGCCTGCAGCAACGCAGTGGGGTATCAATGTTAAAGAAATTCCTTCTCAGTTCATCGGCTTTAAAGATAACTGCTTCATATAAAAAAATATTCAACGCAACTTTCTCAGGGAAGACTGCCAGGTTAATAAATTTAAAAGAAAAATCGTTTACAATTCTTTTGTAAAATATAAATTTCTATTTTCAATTTTAGAGAAAAATGATCAAACATACTAAATAGCCAAGAAATGTCTTTGTTTGAAATGGCTACCTTTAAAATTGATTCATAGAAATGGAATTTCTTTATATATTGATTCCGTAGTTAATCTCCATGGCCGCAGACTTGGCAGCCGGTCAGGATCCTTAATTCGAAGAGAATGTCACTGCATAGTGGTATTGTTAACCATAAGTTTGAGCGAATGGCGTGTCAGCCGTGGCGTTCTGACGTCACTATGAGTGTGCGGGGGCCGCGGTGGCTGAGCGGTTAACCTGCTCGCCTCCCACAGAGGGAGGGTATGGCGCCTTACCTCGCCACCGCCATGAAGGTGAGCTCGACGTTCATGCCGGTCTTGGCGGAGGTTTCCATGAAGGCGACGCTGTACTCCCTGGCAAGCCGCTCGCCGTCCTCCTTGCGCACCACGCGGTCCGCACCGCAGTCAGCCTTGTTGCCTGCACACACGCACACACACTATATTTGTTGCCTGCACACACACACCAACACACAAACTATACAGTTCATGGAAGTATCAGCTGTTCGCGGCAGACTGAGCACTTCTGAAAGCCCCACTGAAGTTTATTATATTCAGGTTAGGAAGCTCCATGCTTTCAGTTTGGCAACTAAATTTTTTCACCACTAGGTAAGAGCTAGTGTTTGTGTACAGGATTTTCTCCATTTTCTAAGTGAGCAAACAAAATAATTGCATTAATCATAAATAAAACGTAAAATAACTTCGTAACTAAGTAAAATATTTCTTTTTATTATTCACACAGCTTAAAATGTTAATTATAAGTGACTTCTTTGGAACACCGCGAACCTAGCGGCAGAAATTTTCCCTACACCAAACTCTCCCATAAGAAATTTCGTTTTGTTCTTAACCTGAGTAGAAGTGACCTCATCCTTGTTTAAGATCTACTTGTAGGTACAGTGAGCATTCTTCCCCTGCATATTTCAGTTAACACTGCTCTGGTCCTCAGCACTTTATTCATGCGTCAGTCTAGTCAAACTAGGAAAGGAAATATTTTACAACTTTGTTGATTCTTAGAGTTATACGTATAAAAAAAATTTAAAGCAAAAAAAAGTATAGGTAATTTAGTACTTGAAAATTTTTACCTAACAATTTTGATACAAAGTTAGGCCATAGAACTACTTTCCCAAAGACCGTCGTTACCAACTTCACTGCACGCTTGCCCGACAGTGAGCCCGTTAAAGTACATGCAGGCACGTAGGGGCAGTGACATTTTTCAAATGTTGGTTTCAAAAATACTCAAATAATTGCGGGCAGTCTGTATAGTCCATTCATGGTTACTTCCAGCTTTTATGACGCCGTGCTTGAGTTATACTTTCAGGATATTCCCCCGCCTCGTGCAAACGAAGCTTAATAGAGCATAGAAAAGTATAGCGAAAGAACAGCGCTCCATGTTCGTGCGCACTCATAATTATATGCTAAAATTTCAAAAATAAAGTATTACGGTCTGCTAATATATTTTTACAAGTGGAATGTATTTCTAGCTACAGGTATTAGGGGCCGCATTTGTGTGGTGGTAAGACTACAGTAATTGTTCGCCTCCCACCGAGGCGAACTGGGTTCAATTTCCGACGGGGTTCCTCCCCGGATTTTCACACATGGAAGTCGTGCCGGACGATGCAGATGGTCGGCGGATTTTCATTTGTTGAGAGTCGCCCAAACATAGTACCCAAGGCTCTCTCCGCGAGCTACTTAGTATCCAAAGCTCTCCGCGAGCTACTTAGTAAACAAACCTCTCCGCGAGCTACATAGTACCCAAGGCTCTCTAACATTTGAACCCTCTAAAAAAATGAGAAAAACTATAACATTCACGTACTTGCATCAACAGCCATCATCCCTGAGTTGAATTTTTTGTGTGAATGAAACTGTAATCTGTCAGTTATTTAGCAGTTTTGCTCTACAGATACAAAACTATGAAACCTTTGTATGTTATCACATAATTATTACGTTGCTTTGTAGTATAAGCAAATTATTGCTCATCTTTTAACGGTCACTGAAAAACTAACTGACAACAAAAAATTTATCTCTACTAGGTCAAAAGTATAAATGGTTTTAGAATTTTCAGAAGAGGACTACCTTGAGAATATTATTATTACAAGAAACAGAAAATTTTCACTATGGATTTAAAAATTTGAAAAGTCTCCGTCGGTCAGTGTGTGTTTGGGTGCATGATAAATTTGGGGAAAGGAGGGCAGGAAACAGTGTCGATATACACACGTGTATTGTTAACGTTCTGTCCGTTGTATATAAGAACATATATAATGTGGAAAAAACGCCGATTTTAATATCAATACACGACATATGTACATGCGTATGAATACCATCAGAATATCAATACATACTAAACAACAATATTTTGCATCACTTGGTTAGGCGCAAAAGAGCTTTAACAAGACTAACTTACCTGGATTGGGTAGGCTCCAAACCTCACGAATAAGCTCTCTGCATTAAAAATTAAGAAATGGAAGACTATACTTTTTCCTTTAAAATTTCCAACTTGGAAATCTTTCTTTGTGCAGCCAGAATTATGCACATATAATCGCTCTTGGAAAAGACTAATGTATTAAAATAAATATCCTACCTGTCAGAATGTTAATTAGCTACTTCAATTACAACCACCTCACTGAATATTTTTATTTTATTCACTAAAAGTGCTTAGCGATTACAAAATCGACATCTAGGCAAAAGTACGCAAACCTCAGCCAATAGCAAAACAAAAAGGGGGGGGGGGGGCACCTACTTTGTAGCGTACTGATATCTGTAATGGCTCACTATGATTACCGACTTTTTTTTCTGGCGAGCCATTACATCGGATTCACGTCACGTATTTCCCTGGGTGATAAGAAAGTTGATAGACAATAATCTCGATTGTTCCATTTTGATGTATAGTTCATAGACAACCTGCAGAGACACGTGCATTTTACGAATTAATTCGGTGGCATGTTAGATTTCCAGTTGGCCTACATATATGTATTTTTGTGTCACGACTCTGAACAAATGACAACCAAGAAGTTAGATCGTGACTGTATCCACTGCAATCTGCTCAAAATACGTATACGTCGTCTTGCTACGTCAGCGGCCACACGAATACATATAGACTGTTCTCGGTAAATCGGGCACTTTAGACGCGAGACTCTGACACACGTGTGTGAATATATTAACGGGCGCACTGAATCGGCATGTATACCTACGCTCAGTGAAGCCAGTAACGACAGAATGAAAGTAGTTTCAAGTTTCAACGTAAGTTTTAGTAAATATTTTTTCGAATAGAGAACGGTTTTTTTAATTCATGTAAGCTAAGAATGATCAAATTTGTACAATAACTTCACACTTTCATTTGAACAAAACCAAGGATAAAGTGATCAGGCCCACGAGAATGTTAGTTTTACACGAGGTGGAAGAATTCACAAAGTGCATAGAGAGAGATCTTAAGCAGAGATTTTAAAAGTGCAACAATTAGCCGTAAACAGCGTATAACAGTGGTCCGAGTACGAACTGGACGGCGAATCCTAGGTTCGTACCAAATTAATCATTCCTAAAAGGAGGGGATATTATCTACAAAAACTTTCCCAAATTTGTTTCTCCTGTCAATTGTAATGAGCATACGTTTGACCATGTAGCGAACAAACGTCTACAAGAATTTCTAGCAAGCTATCAGTTTAAATTTCGTTGTGTATAATCACGGCGAAGGACTTCTCGTATCAGTGATTATTTGGGAAGAAAGATTTACAGCTCCGTTTAACATTTAAGGTTGAGCTAATTGTTTTTCCTCGCTAAGCAGCTGTGCACACGAAAATGGCCGCTCGAGGCTGCGGCAAACAGCAACAAGTGAAAACCTGCAAGTGTTTCTAAAGCGCATTGAAAACCGACCTGCATGGAGAAACCGTCCGTCGTGAAAAATACTAGATCTACATATTACCTACTCCTTAGGCTGGAGTCACACTTGCAGCATCGTGCTGCGGCGTTGCGCGGTGGAATGACCGGAAATTCCTGGACCAAGAGAAGGAACGTGAAGTTAAGTGCACGCGATCACACTGGGCGTTTGTACCGGAGCTGTTCCCATGTAGCAAAACACAAATGGCCCATCAATAGCATACAGCCGGGACTGGAAGCTTTCCGACAGCCGGAATGCATCCGACACAATCGCTGTACCCGAAATGGCAACATATACTTGCCATACTCGTCACACAGCTGATCCACCAGTAGGGAACATGGTGCACGAAACACCAGCGGCTTGTCATCAGTGGCCAGCAAATGGGCCAGTTACGCACTGCAGTACTTCTGGCGTGGCCTATGCTAACAGTTAGTGGCATACCTACTCTCAGCCATAAGTCTCGTGGCCTTTGAAGTTCCATTAACTTGCCATAGATGGCACGCCAGATGTATCGTTGCCATAACTGGGTCACTTGTGTAAGCCCTTCAGCTGTTCTGTGCCAGCTGTCACCCACTGATGCTATCAATAAAGCAACGGTGTGTCGACTGTCTCTTGCTACATTGATTCTTTGTTAGTTTTCAGCTATACTCAGATAAAAATATGTTTGACGTGGATAAATTTATGAGTGCATTCACTACAGGCCACCACATCGGGAAATGATTTATGAAGATTATTCGTATAGAAATTGTCGCGAAAGGTCATGGTTACAATTGGCGAGATCGTGTACGAGAACTGAATGGACCTCGAGTTATCACAAAGAGGTGAACCCAGTGTTTACGATCCACCGGATATTGCAATTATCCTTCCGCTTCAATTGCACACACTACGTTTAATTTTTATAAAGGTTGTTCACGATCAATTGAGCACTTTCGAAATCAACCTTACAATAAAATCCCTGCTCATACCTGCATATATTTTAACGGGTACGCTGAGTAACATTCACCCAGTAAAGTTGGTACTGATGGGTGGAAAGTAGTTCCCCATCTTAACGTCGAATAAAAAGTGTTAGATAACCATTTCTTATAACTTAAATTATTTCTTTCGCTTTCTGGCTTTTTAATTCGCCGAAGTGTAAAAATGAGTATATTTGTAAAGTATTTACTGTCTTAACAATTACAGTTTCATTTGACCAACGCATGAATAAAGTGATGAGGCCCATGGCGGTGTTAGTTTTACATAAGGCGGAATATTACACAACGTGTATACAAGTAGATCTTAAGCAGGGCTTTCAAAAATGCTCATTTTACCGTGAAAATTGTATACCACACTACATCTCAAACAACCTGACACATCTATCACTCTAGTTCTGACGGAAACGGTACGACTCGTGAACTTCATCCGGTTAAACTACATCCTTTTTTGCCGCAGAGGCAAAAACGCATAGCGTGAGGCTGCAGCCTCAAC
This sequence comes from Dryococelus australis, assembly GCA_029891345.1. Lineage (NCBI taxonomy): Eukaryota > Metazoa > Arthropoda > Insecta > Phasmatodea > Phasmatidae > Dryococelus > Dryococelus australis. The sequence continues at coordinate 56,455,874 of CM056997.1, read as the reverse complement.
TATCGTTCCACCTGCGGAGTTGCTTGATTTCCAGCCCTGCTATAACGTACGTGCATTGATGAATTGCATTAAGATTCAATAAATCTCGCCTCAGTCTGGCGACAGGCGTATTCCTCATAAAATAGCACCGCTACCTCCCACAACTCATCTCCGTGGAGCGTGATTCGGCAGCGGCGAACTTGATTAATTAGCGAGCGATTTAATTACTGACTCGTGACCGGGGCGGCGCACAACTCTCTTTGTGTAACAAAGAAGCGAGTCAATTCACTTGTCAGAGCAGCGCGCTAATAAGCGGCATTTCCCTGCCAAGCGGAACATGTCCCTGTCACATTGCCTTGAGAGCGAGTCTTCTAGCCCTCCACTGAAATCAGACATCTTATACCTCCCGACGAATGGCAGCTACCTTTCTTAGGGCTGGTCAAGAATAAAATTTGACATTCTACATTAACAGCATGTTTTAAAGTTTTGTGATATAATATATACGTATATTTAGCAAGGGTGCAAAGAAGTGGGAAATTAATTTGCAGAACCATAAATTACAAAATTATGAGAACTATAATTTCGTATCTTAAAGCCTAACATAGTAAACAAGTAAAATATTTGGCTACTGCAAAACATAATTGTTAATACAACTAGAGGGCCCTAAAGAATTAAACACATTTGTTTTATCAAATTTTTAAATTACTTTGGAGAAAGATTTATATTCAGTGGTCATAACTACGTGAAAAATGTGTGATGAGGTTTTTTCCATTTCTTTTTAGTATTTTTATTATATTACTGTTGAGAGCAAATAATAAAAATGAAATTTTCTTCTCGAAATATAGGAAAAAATTGGCACTTGGATGCTTTTAACCGGCTTAAACAGCGACGTTTAACTACTGCATTTTTATTGCGTTAAGCAGCACTAACCCCCTACTCACTTATTAACAGCTAATTAATGTAAACAATCTTCATATTTCCTTCTACTGCCCCTCTCTTGACTATCAGTCCGTCAGTAAGGACGTTGCCGGCAGAGATCGCGTTTTCACAACCTGGATACAAGAGTGCGTGTGCCCATATCACGTGCGAACTGACATCACGTGGATAAGAACGACGCACGCCTTAGTGCAGCTCCATTCACGCATATCGACATAGGCAAGTGCAACCTTCATTATTAGTGTGTGTGTGTGTCACAAAAGTAAATAACCGCCTACAGAAACACAACATTTGAGTGGGGGGAAGAGGGGTGGGGGTGGGGGATTTTTCTCATGCAAAAAAAAAAGAAGGATTTTATGGTCCAAGATAATTACAGTCACGCAAAATGTGTTAAAAAATTTAAGAAAATATATATATGAGGACCACATTTCGCAATAATTTCTTCATACACACATATATATATATATATATATATATATATATATATATATATATATATATATATATATATATATATAAAAGTAAAACTTAATCGTTAGACTAATTTTTATAAGTTTCACGAGTAAAATAAGTTAATTTGGGCACTAACAAGGAAGGATTTTGATCCTTTACGTAGACGCATTCGGTCTAACATTCAACGAGCAATGTCTGCACACTTCGCAACCGATTCCAGCTTTTCTGCTCCCAGGGGACGGGCTCGCTCAGTGGGTTAACAATAACCGGAGGGGGTCACTTCACAAACTTACACTATTATCACTTTTTTTTTTAATGTAGAACCGTTAGAATTAACTTCCAATGGGGGAACTATTTCAGTGACGAGTTAAATAGAAGCCGCTTGGAAACCTGCAACCTAATATACACTTGAGTACCGCTGGCTGCCCACCTCATGTAGAGTTCGAGCTCGCGTAGGCCGTTTCATGGGAGGTCGAGGGGAATTGGACAGAACACTGACCTACCGGACAACTGTGGATAGTCTTGACACGATGGACAAATCAGTTTAGGCATACTTTAGTATGCCTGATAAAGCGAAGCATGCTCTCAGGCAAGTTGAAATTCCAGAAAAATTAAGAAATAAATTTCAAAGGCCACAATTTTTAATTAATACATTGAGAGGTAATGAGGATGTGCACACGCCGTGCCCACGCCCATGTATACAGATAACGACGTCAAGCTAGAACAGTAAGTTGTACAGCGAATAAAGAAGGCAATCCTCGTTCTCCTTACAAAGTTCACTGAAAAAATTGGACTCATGCTGAAATTTCGGCACGTAGAAATACCAGGCTTTGTCAAAGATATGCCAAAAATTGCATGACTTATTACTTGTATTAGAGACCAAATCTGTGCATTTATAATTTAATACGGCATTCACATAGTAAATTTTGCTGTCTACACCTGTCACATACAGTCAAAGTAGATTTGAATCACTTTGATAGATAAATCAAAACAATAAATATTTTGGAAATACAAAACAAGAATACTGTAACTTAAAAAAACGTTTAACAAAAAATTTTCACTACACTGTATTCAATTAAATACTTTAAAACATCATCTGTGACTAATTTGTCGTCCAACATTTACTTCGGAAACAGAGTTTTTTTCTCCCACGAACGAACAAACGTGGCAGTAAACAATTCTTCCAACAGAATAGCAAGATGAAGCAGACAGTCTGCCTCTTAAGTGTGGCCAGCCACCAGTTTTGACTGTTTGAACCCTAAGAACTATCGGTGAACGTAATTAAATTTGTAGTAAGGGCTGCCCACACTCTTGGGGCGGTATGCGGCCAGCTCTCTGGCCAGGAGACGAAAGGAACAAGCACCCCCTCATTCCACTTAAAGGGGTGGGTGGTCGAACTCTTTACGCTGCTGGTCCTGCATAACCTTCATACAAGAAATGTATACAGTATGACATTAAATAACTAACAAGAGTAGAAGAATATGCTGAGTTTAGAGGCCTACTTGTGTAAATAACCACAAACTACAAGTCACTACAAGGTAGGCCTGCTCAGTTTTACAAAATATTGTTAAGCTGTGCCAACATTAGAAGCATTAATGAAAATCTTGACTTGAAAGAGGTCATACGAAATGAACGGTTTTGCTCTTATTTGACATTTCGGGGGTCCTGATGCCTCATAAAACGTAGCAGTTATGAATTACGTATAAATTCGATTTAACAAAGATATAGGTGAGAAAATAAATATAGAAATTTGTGAAAATAGTATTAAATTTAGAAAGATATGGTATATTTTTACTTTTTAAATTAAATATTGTGATTAAGAAAAAATATGCACTCAGTAACAAATGTTGCCCGCATAAAAAAATATTATTACCTCTAATACTATACCAGTTAGTTCGTTACACAAAGGGAACCTTTGATATGTACTGTAACCCCGTGTTTCCTTATTTGTTACCAAATTTTTGATAATACTTAACCCAATATATTTTTTGCATGAAACAGACGTGGTAGTCCCTATTATTTGTATGGTGAAGGTGGGTAACGCATTAAATACTTTTCTTGATGATAACAATGTAACATATTACTGTACACAATAACACTTAAGTATTTTATCTCGCACTTAACGAACGATATTATTTACATTTTGACCCCCTCCACTGTCTGTACATTGTGAGTTGGACCACGGATCGTATACATTGTTATTCTTATTTATACCCCCAGGAGTAACCTGCCCTCGTGTTTCAGGAATACGTTGCATAAGTCAAGACGAAATGTTTGCGCTTCCTATAAAAAATTTACTTTATCAACATAGACCTCAAAACTTTCGTCACTGTAACTAAATTATTTAGTAGTGGCTACTAAAAATTGCATGATACACTATTACATACCACACTAATTAAAAAATAAATAAATTTTATATCTACAAACAATCTTGTTGCCACAACAAAAATAATTTTTAGTACATGTTGACAATTTTATTTTAGGACACGCCTCACAGTTCTTGCAATATTCTAACAGCTGTAATTTATAGCTGTGTTTATGGTGGGTGGCAATTTTTACGTAGTCAGTACAATTGCAACTGATTTATTACTGAATCAGAGCCTTTCAGAACGGGCCAAATATGTATTGAGGAACAATCGCAACAGCAAAAATGAAGGATGTACATTTTTCAATCAGAATGGGCTGTCAGACGAAACCACGAAACAGTTGTCAGACAGAGGCCAACCAGATCGGACGTTCTGTTGAGCTGCTTCCTATGCATCAGGTCAAAGTGACGCAGTGGTAGATCTTGAAGGTCCACTAATTAAGGCTGCGTGACTTTGCCTTTGTGTAACGTACCCAAGGTGAACGATTCTCGATAAAGGACAGTAGTGTACGGTACGATAGTTTCAAAAGCAGAATTTTATTTGCACTTTTCAAGGGAACGTCTCTCCGTTTAGAGTGCGCGGGACATTGAGTAATGCAAAAGTTGGTGACTTAATCCTGCAGGTTTTGGAAGCCAGCATTGAAAAACTAAGAAATTGCAATTCTTGATAGTAAATTTTGCAACTTTGTAAGCAAATAATTTACCAGCGGAGTAATGCATAATTTTAGCTCAATATCTTGCGATGCATATATATATATATATATATATATATATATAGTCGCAGATTGACAGAACCATAAGGTTATGTTTATTATATGCATTTGAGCTACACATATATTTTAGACAGTAATATTTAATTGATTTTACGTATTATTTGGATGTTAATATAATTTTTTTCACATGTTTATTATATTTTATGATAACACTTTCATTCCCCTAATTTTCCGATGTATGAAAACCACCAGTCCATTACTCTATGGTAATTTTCACACATTCTGAGTTCTACACATGGTTAGGTCACTATTTTTAATATTGTGTTAATATGTTTGATTTTATTTTCAGTAATTGCTTCATAATTTTTTAATTTGAATTATTTATTTGTTTCGTGATTTAAAGACGTAATATTTTAGGTCTTAATTTCATTTTGTGAAGGCAAAGCCGGAAGCGAGCCGTGATTGGCTGTTGGTTGGTGCGGAAGCCGGAAAGAGGGGCTTCTGGGAACGACATTAAACATGTAAGGTGTCAAATTTTCTGTTGGAATTTAACTTTTTAAAATTCCAACGCCATCGTAAATTTAGTTGAGAAATTATGCTTCCAGAGGTGAAGTTTTGGGTCGTCGCCACAGCTATTATTAAGAAGAGGCTGTAGACTGAGTCATAGTTAATATATTTTAGTGTTGAATCGACGAGGCGAAAAGGACGCCGAGACTACGACGCAAGTGCCATGCAAGGAGATAGCGCCAAAGGACCTCAGGTGACGCCAAAGCAAACTAATTTATGGAAAGCCTAATTAGATGAACTTTTTGCAGGTATTGAATTCTAAGGGACGTGAACTTATTTTATGAGAATTATTATTTTGATTTTTCAACTACTTGACTGTGAGTTCCAAGTGTATGTTAAACCAGTGGTCCCGATCTATCTCATATGAGTTAGCATTGCCGGAGCAATGTGTAATGAGGAGCTAAAGATTTGTATTGAACTTTCAATATAAATACAAAGTAACTTTATTTGGTAAAGGAGATAAGAAGAATAAATATCGTATTTGAGATAATTAAGTGATTAACTTACTTTTTAGTTCCTAACGAACGATTAGCCAAAGTGATCTAGGAAGCATAATAAATTAAGTAAGAGCATACCAAAAACTTCCTGGAAAGTTAAATATAGAGGAGGCTACTTCCAGTGGAACCTAATTAGTATTTTTGAACTGAAATTTCAAGTTAAAGATTTATTTCTTTTTAATAGCAGCTCCAAAGTTTAAAGCATCTTTCACTCTTTTATTTTATTTTAATTTTTTATTATGATTTATCCCTATTCTTACTTGGATGGTGGTATGTCATTTATGATAATCATCATGAAGTATAGTTTCATTTTGAGTAAAAAGATTTCTGTCACATACACACATTAAATTTTGCACCTTGTTGAATTACTAACATATTTGGGTCTGAGTTTATTAATTTCCCCTTCACTAATAAATTTACTATCAAGATGTTTTATTTAAATGAAGTCCTGTGAATGTTATAATGTGTTTTCTATTGCATGAGATTTACAGCATCGCCGGAGAGCTTCTGATTCCAGTGTGGTAAGATCAAGGTTACACTACGAATAATAAGACGGCCAAAAATCAATTATGCAACCTTATCATTATAATTATTATTTCTCCCAACTCACAACAAATAGTTTTTACATCTACATTATTACAGAGAGTATTACACACTGTGGCGCCCATGCGTGGTGCTTTAGTAACTTCTAAGTTAACTACAAGAATTCCTCTAATTTTCCCAATTACATAAGGTGGCTATCCCAACGTGGTGGCTATTGCACATTACTCATCGCAATACCCTGTGTATCCCCTCATAAAATCTTACACTAGTACTATATATACACATATATATTCATATTATATATAACATATGAAGAAGCAGGAATTCATCAAACAGACAAAATATTTGTTCGCAAAGTTGGCAAACAGTTTATCGCTAGGATTTCCCTTTCTTGGGTTTTATATATTGGGCATTATAAATCCGTAAAATTCCATGATAGCGTTTAGCATAAATTTTGGCACAGGCTCTATATTTCTAACCTATATTCCACGAGGAATCATAAAACAAAGTTAATGCCTGAAGTTGAGAATCACCCTGCAGTGTAGTAGGGAAGGTGGTGGCGGAGTTGGTGTCGCAGCTACTCACCCAGCAGCATGATGACCACGTCGTCCTGCGCGTACTCGCGTATCTCCCCCAGCCACGCGCGGATGTTGTCGAAGCTCGTCTTGTTGGTGACGTCGTACAGCAGTAGTAGCGCTGGAACACGCAATTCACAACAGTGGGTCACGTCTGGCGTTTGAGTATGAGGTTTACAACACTACAAGGGTAACCACTGTACGTATTTCCCCTCGTTTCTGACGCCAGCATCCGGTCCGGCACGTTGCAGATCTGTACTCGCCCTCGTCTACTCCTGGCGCCACATAGTAGAAACTGTCGCGTGAAGTCGCGCCGTTTATTCCTCAGAGAGCCGAGAAAGTGTTTCACCAAGGCAAGCCAGGTCAGAGACGAGTCATGTCTTAGAAGAAGAAGCAGCAATGTTCTGTAACAGTTACTTTTCGAACCACACAACAGTGCCACGGGCGTACGTATATTTCAAAGCTACCTTGTACCAGACCAAGAAAATAGAGCCAAAAACAAAAAGAAAATCTGTAATGTTTTCGTATTTCGCTTTATATTGATTGCTTCTGGTGCAGTTACACGGCTGTCAAGTCTCACCAGCCTGCTTCATCCAACAGTACCTACTTAACAGGTGTGTGTGTCTATACGCAAGACACAGTCTTATATTGGATTGCAACAGATCTCTATATATCAGCAGCTCAATACGTTTTAATGACGCTGTACTATAATGATTCATATATGGATAGTGATGGCTGAGAAATGTTCCGCATTGTAGGATGATGTGATATCCGAGGTCTATATAAGAACGAAAACACTCGTAAACACGAACTCGCGCCTAGATGCCACAACGTCCGCCGCCGCTACTATAAACTGAGGCAGGGGGCTCGAAGTTGGTCAGAGATATACGATACGGGCATAAAGAGTGCGAGTGCAAGTGAACTCAGTGACTTTGAAAGTTGTGTAGTTGTTGGATGCCACATCAGTGAGCACTCCGTCGGGGCCATTTCTGCCTTACTCAAGTTACTCTAGTCGTGGTGGGGGGGGAGGGGGTGTGGAGTGGAGGGCATATAAAGTACCGAGTTTGACCTCGTCGAACATCTAGACCGGTTCGCCGTGGTGGACGCCTCCCTAAGGCTATAAACTTCAGGAACACCACGAGCATAGTGCGGTCCTAACACTTGAATATTTCGACGCTCATTAATGGACTCATGCAGCGTGATTGGACTCGAAACATCTACGACGCAGCCTCCTCGCTGCACGACATTGTAAAAATTTTTTATTTAATTTTCTACTAGACTCTGTAGTTGTAATAAATCATTACGATCTTTAAAGCATATTTATGCATTTGTGGTCTCTCTTCTACAAGTGAATATTTAGCCCAATCAAACACTTGTAATTTTGTTTAGTAACTACAGAAATCTGAATCTCTTACTACAACTGACTTACTTTGTCTCTCTAATCGTCAATTGAATCATAAAAATATTGCTAACATAAAAATTCAAAATATTCTTAGCACAATGAACACAGTAACAACTCTAATAGACATAATACACAACACTTGCTTAGGAAATAGTTGTGCGGATAATGAAAATACTAAATATTTGTATGGCAACCGCTCTCTACATTTCTGTACTCGCAGACTAAAATGACACTATACATAGGTTAAGGAATTTTGCATTTTAGCGTATGGCGTCTTATTAGAACACTGCTGCAGACATATAGCCAAGAAATGAATGAATTTGCAGAAATATGGGATGTTTGAAGACTTCCCGTCCATGGGCGTAGCCACGAGCGGGGGGTGTGGGGAAGGAGGATATAGGGACATATATCCCCCCCACCACCCAAAAAAAAAAATTCAGATGAAACATTCGAAAATGAAATTAGAAAGAAATTACAAATTCAAATTTTTTTAAATATAAGAAATGTGTGGTTGCCTTTGAACACGAAGGACGTGTATAGCGTTTTGTAGTTTCGTCTCTGCATACTAGCCCACTGGTTGTAAAGAAAACATTTTGCACTATAGGCTGTTCACGGTAAAATGAGTGCTTTTGAAAGCTCTGCTTAAGATCTACTTGTATGCACGTTGTGTATACTTCCGCCTTATGTAAAATTACCATTGTCATAGGTCTCATTACTACATGCGTCGGTCAAGTGAAACTGTGGAATTATTAGGAAAATAAATATTATACAAATCTGTTTATTTTTGCACTTCGATGGACAAAAAAAAAACAGAAAGCGAAAGAAATAATTTGAGTTATCACAAATGGTAACCTAACTCTTCTTATTTAACGTCAAGATATGAAACTATTTTCCATCCATAGTTACCAACTTTACTGGGCAAATGTCTCTCATTGCGTCCATTAAAATATATGCATTCAGGGGCAGTGCCTTTTTTCTAAGATTCATTTCAAAAGTGCTCACTTTATCGTGAACAGTCTTTAATAATTTGTAATAATACAGCTATCATATATTTTTTTATCGAAGATATAAATTTGTTAACACCCCTCCCCACCCACTTTTTCCCTTCACGAGGCTACGCCAGCACAGTGTGGCTGGCCGTCCCGTGTGCCAACTGCAGCGGCATTACGTGGGATGGGGTTGGGGGTAGACTGCTCACCGTGCGCGTCCCTGTAGTAGGCGTGGGTGACGCTGCGGAAGCGCTCCTGCCCCGCCGTGTCCCAGATCTGCAGTTTCACCTTGCTCTCGTCCACCGTCACCACCTTGTTCTGCAACCACATCGCCGCCACTCTTACCACCACGCACACACACACACACACACACACACACAACTTCCGACTCACAGAGCTACACACGTCCTTTCGCTCACTCTGCTAAAAACAACTACTTAGGCTACATTCTGACCGTACACTCTAAAATAGAACATTTCTTAGGGTGGGAGGGGAAGGTCTTATTAACGTTCGCCGGTGTTACGCCTGAAGACTTGTCAGGGGACGACATACAAACTACCTTATTACCTATGTTAAACTAACACCCATGCCTTGCCTAGGATTCGAACCCAGAACCTCCCACTCCGCAGACTGGCGAAGCATTTACCGACCAGAACATGTTAAAACTGCTCCAAATAGATACATTTTATTTCATATCTCTACAAACTGCTCCACTAAAATCAGTACAATTTCAATGCTTATTTTAGTAACTGGTATCACTGATTCGACAGTGATTTCTACTGATGTGCAGTGAATTACATTTGCCTGGCAATAAACTTCAGTACAGTCCACTGGTTCGCCTGTATATTGTGTTACAGATAAGGTAGGCTGCACACCATTTTTGTTACAGATAAAATCACTGTCCCAGATAACAAGAATTTCAGTAGAAATAATTTCACTGATTGAATTAATATATTTAGATTTAGGATCGTAATTATAAACAACATCCAGCAGTCAGCCGGCAAGCTGTTGGCAGGCATTCGTTCGGCGGCTTGCTGGCGGTCCTCCACCCTTCATACATTATAGTTGTCAACCAGCAGACTGCTAGACGAATGGGAAGTGGACGCCTCTCCACTTCGAAATCTGGCAACGTAGCCAAGATTGTTGTGGTTGAACCAAGTTTGAAGTATTCTGAAGGCATTGTTATGAAAATACCCATGTAAATCGTGTCTGTTTTGTCGTATGTTTGCCTACAAATTTTATTTATGTTGTGTTTGAACTTTGAATGTGTTATTAGAAGAGCAGGTTGGGAACAGTTTGGCGGTAATTTTTTTTAGATGGCGAGTAAGAAATTAGTGATACACTACAGTTCGAAAGAGAAGGCGATTTTGTTTGATTTGATAAAGAAGCTCTCTGGTCGTCTCAATTCGTCCGAGAGAGCACGTATAATTTTTAATACTGCCAGCTAACTAATAAATATATGCAGAATTGCTATTTCTAAGATGTTGTTAACGAAAGTTTATGAAAAATAATATAATCCTCATAAAGGGATTTATGAGGGAAGGGACTAATTAATTATTAGTAATGTTTCAGAAACAGCTCCAACGCCAAATATAGTTATTTTATTGATACTGTTATAACTAATTGATAAATTTAAAAAAAACAGAGGGACAATTTTGTAAATATACTACGCAAAATTATTACTATACTCGGGTAATGTACTTAATGTTAAGGAAAAGTACTTTGTTTTTAAACTCTAGATATTCTGTTAACGTTTATATATCTAATAAATTATAGCATATACATCTAAATAATTTATACTTACATACTAGAACAAACAACAGTCTAAAGTAATTAAGAGAATTGATTAATTTTAGCGATATCTAGTAAGTGAAATGTAACTATTACTGTTGTACATGAATTACAAGTTATGTCTTGTAACACTATCCATGTACTCTCATTTACATGTCCGGAAACTAGCATGCAGATTAACACGTATATTTGTTTTATACCATATGACACCTAAATGTGAATGCCCTAGCAGAGTTCCTGAGACGACCAGTACACCGTTGGAGAGTAAGTTCCATTGGTAAACGCCAAACACGATCTCCTACACACATAATTCTCTGCCACACACAAGTTCAGTCTAAGCCTTCATATATCTCTTCTAAACATTGGTAATTGATTTCTTCAATTAGTAAGTATCAAGTTTTCCCAATTTATTACAGTCTTAAAAACGAATCTCTATGAAAAATTATAATATAATCTTATATTTAGTGTTCCAGTTCAATAAATTCATCCTCTTAACAAGAATGTGTGAATATGCAGCCCCATTTAATTTTAAATCTTTAACAACTTCGTCATAAAAATTAATTACTGCGTCTATATACATCCTAAATTTGTCTAGATCCCTCGCAATGTTGACGCAACTGGATACTGGTTGACTGCTGGCTGGCCGCTAGACCTCATCCACCAGAAAGGAGGAGGGCAGTTGTTTGCCGGCGGTTAACCATCCTCCGGAAGAGGACTATAATCAACAAAAACATGAATTTTGGTGGGGGGGAAGGTTAGTTGACATTCAAAAACGTTTATAATTACGGCCCTTAGTATGTAGAAATAATGTGGGGTAGAGCGCGCATGGAAGCTGTGCGATAACGGGAGATTCGAGTAAGCTTGTTGTGTTCTGGTAAGCAGCAAAATATTGTTTATAGGTTAATTTTTGTTTTGTACTCTTGGTTAGCATTTCCACAACAAATGCTTTGAAGTAGTGTTACACATTGTGCATTTTATTTACTTCATAATAGTCGGTTATTTGCATAAACCAGACTCAAGTACTTTGTAATAACACCCGACTTTAGTAAGTGATCATAATCAAAATTCAATATATATATATATATATATATATATATATATATATATATATATATATATATATATATATAAAATACATTGAAAATACAAGGAAAGCATTGCGTTAAAAATATAGTTTACTGCTATTTCTTCTGTCGTTATAATGTATTAAATGCATGGACTGCCATTCGTGTTTACTTAGTAAAACATACTGTATTTTTTTATTGTGTTCATGAAATAAATATTAACTGCAGTCATTTGCCATGCTGTAATATAACATTATTTATTTAAAATCTAAAGTAGGTTAAACACGCCGAACACGCCTACGCGTAAAACATAAACAAAACAAATCCTACGAAATAGAAAGAAAAAAGGATGAAAGGGGGAGGGGTGATGTGCGCATGCGCAGGTTTGTGTTTCCAACTCTCGCCACGCAAAGTTTGTCACCACCGTCGTTCTCACAGAGACGGAAGTTAAAAATAAAGCGACACGAGCTACATGCTTGAGTTTCCTCTCTTTCCGTAGGAGGAGATGCTCCTTGGTTAGGTTGGTGGGCTCCGAACCATTTAGTATCATAACTCGGCTATAACTTATATTATAAATCGTGTTAGATGATGTCGCTGTTTGGCGGGTTTTCTCGGGGATCTCCCGTTTCCTCCGCTCTTGCATTCCGGCGATTAGTCATTCTAACCTCATTTCACCCTCATCGGCTCTCAAGACCTCGTTCTAAAGCGCCACCTAAATCTCTCAACGCAAAGATGTTTCGCTTCGAGACATTACATGGATACGGCCAACACCCTTAGCGCGTTCAGCACCTGATGCACCTTACATAGTTCTCACTGTCATTTTTGCATGCATAATAAATCTAGCTACTTCTTAGGAACATGTAATACACTGTTCTACATTCACTTACCTTCGGAACTCTGATATTCAAGGGGATGTACTACGACGCATTTTATTGAGCATACTTACCGATCATACCTTAATCAGAAGCATTTGGAGTCAAAAAATTATAAATGAGGACAATAATTTGCTTCCGTTCATCGTACTTACCACTTCAGCATTATGAGCCTAGGCTATTAAACAAGTCATGAACAACTAATTCAATCTTCAAGAATATCATCAATTGTAAAAAAAAAAAAAGTTATAACAGAGCAGTTAGTTCGTCAACGCAGTCTTGGTAAATTGTTCTCAAATATAGCAGGAAAAACAGTCTGCTGAAATAAATATGACTGCGAGAGTGTTGCGAAACAGCGAAGCTGAAAGAAAATGTTCTGTCGCGTGTAAATCATTGCGAAGAACCTCTCAGCTGTCTCTACACTCTTGCACACGATACTAAATTAAAGGTTTAATATGAACGCCGCCAACCTACATAGCTTGTTAATTATGTAGAAGAGAATTAGAAATGCGTGCATTAACTGACTACCGAACGAATTTGTTAGGTAGGTAGGTAGGGCCTGTTTCTTCGACAGCTAGTTCATTACAGATGGAGTGCGTTGTCAGCGAAGCAGGAAGCCTGTGGTAAAGAACAATCCCAATATTCGCCTGAAGTGATTTCGGAAAACTACGCAAAAGCGATATCGGGACGGCTGAACCTGGTATCGAACCCGGATTGCGAGTCCAAGGTGTTACAACTGCCCCACCTCATATTCGGTAAACATACTTGGCATCAGTTGTAAAAGTGTACTTTGGAGGACAAATCAGGCATACGACTTTGAATACTTTAATTCTCGTCTCACATGTATTATAGAAATATCATCTTTTTTCAGGCCCCTATATGTTGATATGTGTTTACTGAACGTTTACGAAACTTGTGACTATGTCTGCGCTGAATCGTGCTGCATTTCCGCAGACTTTCCTTCCGTTTGAAGTCTTACGGTCACTTGCAAAACGCCTGTACGACCAGCTCAGAGCCATGCGTGTGCCATTGTCACCCATATCGCTCCCGCGTTACTGTCCCTCATACACGTAAAACAGGCAGACGCGAACGGACGCCGTAAGAGCGATAGCGAACTGTCATGACGTCACAAAATGTTCAGATAGCAATTTCCGGACACACTGCCACTATTTCAACCGAGCCACTTTCACTTGGAAGACGGGTTAGAACATTTGTGAAAATTCAAGCACTGCGTTATTGCCGATAATTTTCAAACAGTGGTTTTTTAACTACTTATTTACAGAGAAATGCACTTCTTCCCTTCTTCCGAGTGGCTTGAAAGCAAGGCAGATTAGAAGTGATTATTCACAACTAATAACAGCCTATAATATAATGCTTCCTTCGAGACAATATGCAAAAACATTGTTTTCAAATGTTAGTGTTTGTGTAAGTGTATAGCTAGAAAAACTTATACACTGATTTACGGCCTGAGCTGTAACGTTCGTATTGTAATAAGAAGGAAAAATATTGTCAATTTGCCACTGTAAAAAAAGTGACAGAATTCGTTCTACAGTTGGAATAATCGATTGTGAGATGTCAAAATCGACCATTTCACCACACACCTACCGCGTAAACGATCGGAAAGGAAACCACGCCAAAACCTTCTAGTAGTTATGCATAAACTATGTGAGATGTACAAACGTGAAATCAGTAGATTATTTCTCAAAACATGAGAAATCTTTATGGATCTGAGATTCTCAGTTGAAACCACGTCTGCCTGAGCACTTTGACCCAATTCTTCGGAACGTAATGTCACAGCCATTTTCAAGGACGAAGATGGCTGCTGCCACAAGACGTTCCTAAATGACGGAAAATTCTCAAACAGACCTAGCCTCAACTTAGAAGCCTAAAGCCTTATGGCACAGCTACAAAATCCTTAGATTAAAAACCACAAAACTAATTCTCACACAATCTACGTCGGAGTTACACATCAAGAGCTTCCTCAATAACAATCGATAATTCAAATCGAGGTTATATTTTCGGTATATAAATAAAAGTCAATCATATTCTGTACCTGAAGCGTTTCTCTCCCGTCAATAAGATTAACTCGCAGAATAATATACGATTAACACCCTTGCACACTATTTAATAAGGACATTTGTGACTTCAGACTTCTTCGTAGGCAAGAGTAGGTATAGCAAAACTTTCGTGGTCATGGACAAAAAGTACTTAGAAATTAGTTTAATATACAAATATTTTTTTTCATATTGAAGTCCTAAAAATGGTTTTTGATATTATTTAGACACATATTATGATTTATCAAAGTAATCCCACGTAGTGTATGTACACGCACGTGCACACGCAGCACAGAAGACTGTGAGCCAAGGCGAGCAAGTCCACAAATATAATAAACTTACTTAAATATAGTCGTTATTTATCAAAAATTATAGTAGCGAGAAAGAAAAAAGTCCGTGATCCGTTGAATACAGCAGGCCTTTCGAAGCATCAGGATGTTGCAAAATTGCATGTCAATACTTAATGGAAACATTGCTCACATCTAGAGGATGAAAAAATGTTATATGAACATAGGTCCGCAAACGCTTAGTTTCTTCAGTACAGCTCGTAATACATAACGTACACTGTATGGCCCGCGAGTTGGATCATGTTACTGTGGAATGCCATCGCAGCATGCGTTTGCATGATACATGACAGCTCACATTACGACACTACACCTAGAGCAGTAGGAACTGCACAGGACGTAATTACACATGTGTGAAGGCTTATCGTACGCACTGAAGGAAATGTTCACAATGCCCTCCATCAGTAAGAACACATACACCAACCCGCTGTAGTATGGACATCCGGATGCGTTGATAAATCCCTTGAAAATCCTGATTGTTTCGCAATCCACCACAATACGATTATGTATTGTGCCCACATCATCCACTGGGGTTGCATACAGAAGTCCCTTTAAATGCCCCCACAAATTAACGTCCAATAGATTCAAATCAGGGCTCCTCGGGAGATGGTATGGGGCTGCCAATTACAGCTGTGATGGTATCCCAGAGTAACATGATCCAGCCCGGGGACCATACAGTGAATGTTATGTAGTATGGGCTGTAGTAATTAACGAAGCGTTTGTGGACATCTGTTTATATGATATTTTTCCATCCTCCAGATGTGAGGAATGTTTTCCCGAAGTATTGACTTGTAATTTTGCAATCCTTAATACTATATAAATGGGAAAGTGTGTTTGTTTGTTTGTCCTTCTTTCACGTCAAAACGAAGCAACGGATCGACGTTATTTTTTGCACAGATATAGTTGGAGGGCCGGATAGTGGGCCGCAGTAGCTAAGTGGATAGATATATATCAAATGGGGCCTAAGTAGCTCAGTGGATAGAGAGATTCCAAGTGCGGCCGCAGTGGCTTAGTGGATAGAACGATTCCAAGTGGGGCCTTAGTGGCTCAGTGGGTAGAGCGATTACAAGTTGGGTCACAGTGGCATAGTGGATAGAACTATGTTAAGTAAGTGGGGCCTTAGTGGCTCAGTGGATAGAACTATATCAAGTGTGGTCGCAGTGGCCAAGTGAATATATATCAAGTGGATAGATATCAAGTGGTGCCTTAGTAGCTCATTGGATAGAGATATTCCAAGTGGGGCCGCAGTGGCTCAGTGGATAGAGCGATTCCAAGGGGGACCGCAGTGGCTAAGTGGATAGAGAGATTCCAAGTGGGGTTAGGAAATGACATGGGCTACACTACATAGTTAACAAAATTAATTCTGACATTTTGAAAGATGCACAAGGAGAAATACCAGTGTATTTGTCAGTAGACACAGCCATGGACACTGAACAGAGCAATACATACTGTACAGTTCCTGAATTCTCTACAGTTGTCAGGTGTGCCCTCGCATAAGCCCAAATTAAAATTAGGCGTTCCGGTCATGTTTATGCGAAATTTAGATTCACCGCGATTATGTAACGCGATGAGGCTTACTGTCACAAAACTTCATTATTTATCCCTATGAACACGCGCGCGAAGCAGCGGGTAAAGGCTAGTATCCTATATATTTCGAAAGACTGTTTTTTTTTTCGACATACCCACGGCATTCACATAAACGCGTATATTTCTACTTCAAAAGCTGACGTATCATTGAAAAAAAATAATAATTTTCCCATTTTTATTACGAATGAAGCTATACCCATGCCCTCAACATTAACAAATATCTCCAAAACAAGTAGATTTTATTTTGGAAATTAAGTATATTAAACGTTAACATCAGGCAGTATTATATGCTTAATGGGTATTAAAAAAATACCGTTTATAATAATATGTCTTAGTGTTTTCATCCCGATTCATGAGATGATATAGAAAAGTACGGTATATTTATTGGTAATATTTTAATATGACGGCACTTGCTGTAGTGAATTCCCAGAATAAATTTAAAATGACGTTAATGTATTTGAAGAACGTGTTGTGTAGCGAGGTGCACGTCTGTGACCGGTGGAGACGACCGCCGGCTGTGCAGCGGTGAGCCGGCCCGGGACGCTCACCCGGAAGTCGATGCCCACGGTGGAGATGAAGTTTCCGGAGAGGAAGAGGCCGTCCCGGAACCTCACCAGCAGGCACGTCTTGCCGACCCCGGAGTCGCCCAGCAGCATCACCTGACACACACACACACACGCGCGCTCGCGCATAATACACACAAGCCGCTACACCACACTACACTTGCCACGATGTTCAGAATTCCGCCTGCCTGCAGCTGTTCTGCGAGTTCGAGGTCTCGAGACGCAAACTCCTGCTCTCTCACCACTCGCCTCATCGCCTCTACGCGCGTGCAGGGGCCGCGGTGGCTGAGCGATTAGAATTCTCGTCTCTACCCGAGGCGAACCGGGTTTAATCCCCAGCCGGGCCGCTCTCGGATCTTCGCATGTGGGAATCGTGCCGGAAGATGCCGCTGGTCGGCGGGTTTTCTCAGCGATATCCCGCCTCCCCCGCCCTTGCATTCCGGCGCTGACGTAAAGACTACACGCTAGTTCATTGGGTTACCCATACCCATTCCATGATTTTAGTGGCCGGTTTCACCAACAAATAATAAACTAGCCCCAGTATTGGGACACTTAATTTTAATTGGCCCCTGAGAAATACAAAGTGTTTCACCATTACAAAACTTATTTTTGTAAGTTCCACTTAGCTAAGGACTGCGTAAAGAAACACGTAGTAAGTCGTAGTCATGTGACCAAACGAACCAATCAAAATTAGCACTAAGAATTTTTTTCCTAAAATTTCGTTCATTTTTGTTATGAGCAACGGAATAAAAACGAAAAAAAAAAAAAAAAACAGTTTTTATGTGAAAATTAAAGCTACACACTTTGCCTGATAAATTTTATGAATCACGAATAAGTATATACAAATGAATGTCAATGCATATACTATATATATCTTCTATTCGTTCAGCTAACCATGTCCACGCCTTAATTTCTTGATACTGGAATTACGTACGTGAATTGAATGGATAAGCTTCAAAAGTTTCATCGCTACTTTGTCATCGTACAAGTGTTGGGTTGAAATCCCAAGATTTTAATGATCGTTCTTGTACAAATCATCAGTGTTAAGTGTGATTTTTCGCTGAAGAGTTAAAATGAGTTATATAGCCCTAGGATGTGTGTCATTTGGACTAAAGTAGGAGGTAAAACAGTTTTATATTTTATCTACGGTATTCAAGAGATGTTCGTTAACATATTTACGTAGCTTAGATCAAGCATTTGTAAATACCTACGACAACTCTTTAGAAAAATAATAAGTTAAGATTCTATGAAACTGAGTGTAAGTTGTTCGGACACTAATAAAATATTCCCTAAACGTATGTATAATCCGTGCAAAGCTTCGTCAAATTATTTGTTCCAAAGAAAATTAATGAAAATATTGTTTCCCTTAGAAAGCAACATTGAGCTTACACTTCAAAACTGTCTTACATATTTCTACTACATGTGCTGATAGAACTGGTTTTTGTTTTACACACAGCATTCCTGCTGTGGTTTAAAGATTAGGAATAAGTTTCATTGAGTTTAGTTAAGGGATTTATATTTTGTTAGATTATTTTCAATGACAGTGAGAGACGACATAGCTTGCAACTATGAATTATGAATTTTTACCTATAAACATACAGTAAAATTTGTATAAACGTTTATATTATGTTCACTATGCGTCTTTCATACGCTATACATGTCGTTGATATAGATTCAAGTAATAACACAATGTGAGAAAACTACTTTTTGCCATAAAGGATAACATCATTAATTTATATTGTGTCTTTCGGCAATAACCAAAATTGAATTTTCTGAAACTGTGATTGCTTGAAAGTACCAATAACTATATTCAGGTTCAATCTATAGACGCCTAGTGCCGAAACAATGTATTGAATGGTATTATTACAACACGTATACAAAACAGCTTTAACTAGGCTCTCGTTAACATAGTATATTGTTACAAAGCGCCTGAGGAGTGTATACGAGTTCGTGATGGATGGAGGTCTTAGTAAAAATGAAAGAACTAAATTTGATTTTAATTTATTCACACAACTATTATTTACATTATAAATAGTAGTATGATTATCTTCGTTTTGGACCATCGACGGCTGACGCGGAGCGTCGGAGCTGTTCATGCTCTGTCATTCCGTTCGCTCTGCGGAAATATTGTCCGCCATGTTGAATGTCTTTGACCTTGACCTTGTCCGGTGACAACCTGTTGGCCTTGACCTTGAAAACTCCAAAAAATTAGAAAAATTATAAAAAATATTTTTAAAGGATATTACTAAAACAATTGTTATTAAAATTATTTTACTACATAAAATAAATAAAATTACTGTTAATTACTAACAAAACTTACATTTTCGGAGGTAACCCTAGCACCATTCCCAGCAGACGACTGACTCACGTTGTCTTAACACTCCCTTCCCCATCACTCACCCATACTCATCTATCAAATGCAGCCATCTTGGATTTTATTTGTTTGTTATCTGTTTATACATTGCTGGAGGCTGCCATATTGGATTTCATATGTTTACTTTTACATCACACAGAAGGTCTTCTACACCAAATATTTTTTAAATTTTAAAAATAAGGGAGCACTGTGAGAAAACCCACATACTCGTTCGCCCCAGAATAAACCATCCATTTATCATCAAACATATATATGTATATATACATGATAGCTATGTAACAAGATATATTTTGATTGCGTGTATGTATGTGTATATATAAATGTAGGAATATAAAATTATTTAAATTTACTTTATACATCATTATATATAAACATAGATACATAAAATTATTTTCAATTTACATTTTACATAATTATGTACATATAAATATAGGTATATAAAATAATTTTGAATTTACTTTATACATAAGTATGTATAAATAACTGTAGGAATATAGAAATATTTTAAATTTATTTTATACATAAATCATAGGGGAAAAATATTTTAAATAGCTTTATTTATATCTATATATGCTTAAAAGTATATTGAAATAACATATTATTAGGTAAGTATCTGTGTGTTTACTTGAGGCGAAAGTTTATGTGGGTTTTCTCACAGTGCTACCAAATTTTTAATATTTTAGGAATTTTTACTGTAGGAAGCCTTCTATGGGCACAAGTTTTACTGTAAAATAATTGATTTTATATAGAAAAATAGCATTTGATGTTCAGAAACCGTGAAGTGAACATCGATTTTGAAGTGCTCTCTCGTCATACTGCAAAGATAAATTGTGTATTCGAAAGCTTGACATTGACCTCAACAATCATGGAGACGCGACCTGCATCATCACCACATGATTGCCATCAGTGCCGATTCGCTAGAGTTTACACTTCGACTCTAAATGCTCAGCCACATGAGAGAACCATCTGTACGAAGAGACCACCACACGTACACCACAAAAAGAAGCTCATGCTTCACAATCAGCTGCGCAATCAGTTCCACAATCAGCTCCACAATCAGCTCCACAATCAGATCCGCAATCAGCTATGCGTGCTCTGAAATCAGCTCAGTATGCTTTGCAATAAGGGGTCAGCTCTGAAGAGTCAGCATTGAGGAGTCAACTCTGAAGAGTCAGCACTGTGGAGTCAGTCACTGAGAAGTCAGTCACTGAAGAGTGACTACATGCAAACATTCCTCAATTGCTCGACAATTACATAGAAAATAATGTTCTTAGTGTGCAAAGATTCTCAGAATACTAACATGCGATATGTGCGGCGCAACATTAGGTAGAACTGATAATTTAAAGAGACACACTGGTACATGTAAAAGTAACGCAACTTTGCTCGACTCGAGACAATATGCATTGACTTAGTTCCCCCTGTTTAAAAACGACATTAAATGATCGCCGGCGGCGAGGGAACTCGCATAATGAAGCGTTACGGTAATGGTCACATGCAGTTTATGCAAGGTGATACATTGACGAACAACACGAAGATCTGCAAGGATTCACCTCCTGAGAACCAGCAAGTGATGTCTTCAATACCCCCACTGCATCGATGGGTACTGATTCCGCATACGATTGTGATGAGACAGTTAAAGCTAATGATGGAATGAAAGACCTACGAGTCATGGTGGAGTCGGTATGTGCGGGATTGTTCACTTGCAAGATATTTGCATGGAGACGATGAGTTTCAAAATAAACGGTCGTCGACTCCAAATACCATTGATGACCATACGACTCCTACAAAGAAAAGTAAACTTCATATTGAGGATGAAGCAGGAGGTGAAGACGATCATGAAGACAGCACTGATGATAATGACTCTGGCGACTGTGTTGATGAAGTATCTGTTGAGAACGATGATGATTCTCTCGACGTTCCCACACATTTCACCAACAAGTTTCCTTCGACAAGTTGTATGGAGAATGAAGGAGGCGTCAAGAACGCTCGTTGCATACTTCCCGAATACCCTAATTAAATTTTTTATAGACTCAGATATTTCATTGACCCGCAAACATGCAGGATCTGTCACACATTGTTAAGATATCTTCAATCATAGATTAACTGAAAGATCGGGGTTACATCAGATGAGATTGTTGGCTACTATTCACGATCTGCAAACTTCTGGGAAAATATGTAAAATAAAACTGTATATAATAAGTAAATCAATTAAATTTAACTTTATACAAAATATTGCATGTTTAATTACTTATACAGTCCCTTCTGCTTCTCTGAAAGACTTATTAATTCAGTGATGTGAACAATCGATTGCAATACTCTAATTTAGATAAAATTTATGTGAGTCTGTGCAGGAAGAAGGCTATGGTTCGATCTGAAGTATTATGTCGGTCATTAAAAATGAATTAGTTCTATTTGGCAAACGAATGAAATGAGGGGAATATTTTTGAGGAATATTTCACTAGTTGGTTGGCTCCTTTGGTATGGTCAGCTGTGGTAGAAATGTTTTGCAAAATTTTGCGAAATCGATGTTAGCTGCGAGACTCTTATTAGAGACTTTATTCGAGGTTGCCCATTCGTTTGTATAGATGGGTGGTATGGCAGGTTGGTCTAGTCAGGTTGGGAGTTACATGTTTCGTGAGGAGCTAGTATTGTGATCAGCCAGTCTTGTCAGGAACTAGTCTAGGGCGGAGTTAGTCTTGGGTGGAGGCAGTTGTTGGCTAGTATAGTTAGTATGTATGGCCCCCTGTTGTGGCCAGCTTGTAATGGACAATTGTATGGATTGCGATTTTTCATTATTTTTCCCGTTCAATGTCATTGGGGTCATGTTCAAAGTCGGCTACACCTAACATGGGGGCTAAGTGACAGCTCGTATGGCGGATAAATATATATATATATAGTACACTAGCATCACCCAGCTGATGAAAGGGTAAACCAATAACAAACGAAAAAATTAATCTTGTGGTTGGAGTGCATTCGACAGAATAAGCATTTTTGAGGGGGTAGGGGAGGGAAGTGCTAATACAATGAGAAACATTGGTGGCGGGTTGAACGAGCGTAATTAATCAACCAATAAAAAACACTGTTGGGGGTGAAGGGGACAAAAGCAGTCAACCAATGAGAAACATTGGAGGAGGGAGTGGAGGGGAACCGACTAATATACCAACGAGAACCATTGACGAGTTTCAGTCGTCTACTGGACTTGGTGCTGAGAGAATATTCGTAAACTTATGTTATTAAAAATAATTTTTATAAATGTTTTAAATTAATTTTTAGTAGAATTTTTAGATATATTTTTTGATTTTATTAATGTTTTGAAAATATTTTTAAGTATTTTTTTTTTTTTTTTATGTTTTGAAATTTTTAAGAATTTGTGCGATTTCTTGGATTTAATGTCAAAGTCAAAAATCAAGTTCAAGGACACTTGGATGATGTCAGAACATAGTGGCTGCTCGGTTCTGGTCCTCCGTCCCCTCTCAGCACGAACGTTCAAAATCGTATTTTACATTTTAAAAATAAATTTGAATAATATTGTAAATAATTTTTTGGAAATTTTTATAATTTTTTGGGATTTTAGAATTTTTTGGAAATTTTTATTTGAAAGTCACTTAAGGTCACGGGGTCAATGTCAAAAGACACATGGTTCCAATATGGCGGCTAAGATCGCTGACGTAACCAAGATGTCTGAGAGTTAGAACTGACTTCGGTCCCTGTCAATTGATTTGTCAATATGGAGGGCGCCGACAGCGCCATCGATTTTTAATACACTAGTGCCACTTAGATGATGTAAACATAAACATATGAAATCCAAGATGGCAGCCTCCAGCTATCTATAAACAAATGACGAACGAAAAAACCACGATGACTGCATACAATAGATGGAGTATGTGTGAGGGGGGAGACATTAAGTCAATGTGATACATTAGAGGGGTCAGTCGCCTGCTGGACATGGTGCTAGGGTGAACTCCGAAAACGAAAGTTTTTAAAAATAATTTTCATTAATAAATCTTAATTTCTTTAATTTTTAGAGTGTTCAAGGTCAAGGTCACCAGGTCAAGGTCATACACATCCAACATGGCGGACAATATGGCCACCAGGCAGATGGAATGACAGAGCATGAACAGCTCCGATGCTCTGCACCAGATGCCAATGGCTCAAAACAAAGATAATTATACTACTATTAATCTACTAATCTTCACTATTACACGCTTCTTACTTCTCAGTAAGCCCAATATTCAATGTCTAACTTAACCCTAGTTAAAGTCCTTCTCAATGTTTCTGTTTGGTTATAGTCAATTAACTCACATTCATCCTTAACACATGTTCACTCTCTCTGTTGCTATCATTTGTAATGTATCGCACTCACGCATTCAGTCCAACAGCCCAGCCTGCCAGTCGCATTCTTCACTGCACCGATACTCGCAGTCTCAGAATTTACTACCGCTGGTCAGTTCTCTCGCTACTCGTTTCTCTTTTCGCTCGTCGTCAATCGCTCAAGGTCGCGCAATCGGCCAAACTCCAGACACTCAAACTCATAAACTCACCGCTCGGAGGCCCGACGTGCTTTTATTGTCGCTGGCCTTGACCTGACAAGTTTGTCGCACCCCGAGTCATACTGAGAGAAACTCGGTTGATAATCCAGAACATTATTCAGATAAATGTTGGAATTTTATCTACTGAAGATCAGGAGCATGCGAGCTGCAAAAGGGTTATCACAGTGGAATGCAGAAGAATGCGCCGCGGCACACCTTTACTTTCGAAACCCTGGTAGGATCATAGCTCGTCTGTCAATCAAACATCCCTTAGTGACTCGCCTCCTGCTATGATATCACTGCTCTGTCCTTTTCCACTCACTCACGCGGGGTGGGCAAAGGTCAGCGATACAGACCAGCGACATGTAACACTGCCCCATCCTTAAGACTGTTCGTTCCGAACAGACTTTGCAGCATCAGGACCTTCGTAGATGTGGTCGGCCTTCGGCTCCACCCGAGAGTCTTAGCGGCAAATCCGGAAGACTACATAATTGATTTTCTTCAGAATTCTGTAGGGGTCTTCCCAAAATTTCTGTTGATTCTGTGGGTTGTACAGCCACGCCAGTTGTCCTTAAAATACCTCGCCCGACATTCTCTTCTCATACCGCTTATGCCGCGTTTTCATCCTGTCACTATATAGTAATTTGTGCCTTACAGGAGAACTAATCCCTTCATTAACGTTTTGAAAAATGCTGCAGCTACAGAATTTTACCTTACATATTCCTTTAGACTACATCTACCAATCTGGAAAGTGCTGGCACTTGCGGTGGAAACCGCAGTTTGTGACTGGATCATCGTCCGACATACCTTGAAGCACTAGAAGCTCCTGTCGACTTCCTCACTCCCTTAGAGTTCACGCAATTGGTCCTGTGCCCCTTGAAACACTTCCTCCATAGGACTGCTATCCTCAGAGCCACTACTTAGAGGGGCTGTCACATCACTCGCTTCATGCCATGGGCTCTTTTCACTGCTATGTGGCACAGTGTGTGCAGGGCGTCTGGACAGCACTCGCAAGTTATCATGTGTATTTTCCAACTGCTTTTTGAGGCGTGCAGCTTGCAGCATTAGCTCATCGACGCGGTGCCTCAGTTGTTGGGCATATACACGAAGTTCACAAATTTCTTCACGCAAGTGCGTCCATATGCTCATCGAAGCCATTTGTTCTTTACCTCGTTGACTCTTATCCCATTGCTGATTCTGTTTCTACTGCTGATGTTGTGGGCAATAGACTCTCAGTGCCCAAGCTGTCCACATGACTAACACTTCCGCAATTTGGGTAGGGGGCTGCGAAGCTCTGTAGCACATACCCTGTAAGCAATGTCCATCAAAGCCACCTGAAACTCCTTCAGTGTCTCTGTTATTCTGTCTTAGTCGTCTTCGTTCCGCGTCACTGCCAGTACCGGACGTCAGGGTGCAGCCCCCTGTCTTGCTGACTCAACCTCCAGTGCTCGGGCCAGGGAGTCCTGCATGTTGGGGAATACTGCTTGTCGTACTTCTGTGTTATAGACATGGTGTGAAAAATCGTTGGCAATAATCATATACTGGCATCATTAATAATTAATTTTCAAGTTAAGGGGGATCTTTAAATATTTAAGTGCCCGATTTTGGGCCTATAAGTCAAAGGCTACATAAGGCATGCAGATTAGGGGTCAATTAAAGTTTGCGAAACAGTCCGCATTCTTAAGTGGCTTAAAGTTGCCCTTAAATTTTAGGGAATATTGGTGAAACCGACCATAGTCCTCGAAAACGCAAAATACCTCCAGCCAGGCGGAACCCTTATACCGTAACTCTATATGCCGTGGAGCAAGTGTTCTGAACTGTATACACCACCTTCGAAAGAATTAACCAGGAGCGAATTGTAAGCAGTGGCGAATGGTAAACTGATACAATGTATGCTGGTGTTTGCTCTTCACTGTAGCAGGTTGTTTCCCAATTTCTAAATCAGCCATTAAAACGTATTTCAAGCTACCTATACAACATGTAAATAGTGGTCGATCATAACACCGGGTTTGCATACAGAAGTAAAAACTGTATTTTGATAAGTTTAGAATGGCATTTTTACATCATCCTCGTGAATTTGTAGGTAACAATGTTTGTAATGATAGACGTGTTTCTACAAAGAAGTGACAAATAACTTAAAGAAGAAGATTAATTTTTATCCTAGGTGTAAATCGTGAGTGGATTTCAGATATAATGGCAAAACTTCATGCTGCTTTTATTGCATTTGATGAGAAGATGCTGAATAATGTTCGAAGTAGTATTCTGCGGCCTGCGACTACACTGCCACAAAATGGACGTTTGGACACTGAAAATCTGATGTAATATCACCAGTCCAACTAAATGTTGTGGACGCCTATTGTGGACAGGTAGTTCAGGTAGTATGCTTGTTCTGTAGAGTGGTGTACTGTCATTACAGGATGTATAACATGTATAACTTAATTTACTGCCTTATTTACAGTAGTTGATGCAGTGCCCACTAATGATCATACGCTAGATTTATGGGGCCTCTGAGGCCAAACGAATGGCCATAATAAAAAATGGCCCTACATTATCTTCACAGTTTTCACATATCAACGCAACCCCGGTGTAAAAATCTGCAATTTATTTTTATACGGTGTATAATGGGTAGCTCGCAGCTTGTTCGAAAGTGGTGCCAACACGTTCAGTTTCGACCAGGCGGCGGTGAATGACCGAGAGTGTAGGGTTGCGGGCAAGCACCAGCACGTCCAGCAACAGCTCGCCGCGGATAACAGGAGCGGTACTCACGTTGCAGGTGAAGTCGTAGGCTTCCAGCACGCGCTGCTGTACGGACGGCAGGGTCGGGCACGATGGCCGTGGCGGCGCCTTGGCGCCTCCGTTCTCCTGCTGCCAGTCCTCGCTCCACGTCCTGCGGCTCACCACCTGCCTCCGCGTAGTCGCCATCCTCTCTCCTTCCCGACGATACCAACACATAACGTCCCAGTTACCGCCACACCCTCTTCACTGGGGGGCCGCGGTGGTATAGCGGCTAGAGCGCCTGCCTAACACCAAGGCGAACAGTGTTCGGTTTCCGGCGGACCCGCTCCTGGATTTTCGCACGTTCGAATCGTGCCGTATTATGCCGCTGGTCAGCGGGATTTCTCGGGGCTATCCCGTTTTCCCCACCCTTGCATTCCGGCACGCTGCTCCATATCCACCTCTCTTCACTCTCATTGGCTCTCGACACACCCCAATGTTAAGAGTCGCAAAAACCTTTCCCCTTCCCACTCCCACAGACCTACGACAGAGTATAGGTAAAGACCTACAAAATTAGCGTTAATTTAGGAGACAGTCTGTACTTTATGTTCATGTGCTTTTGATCTTTTTTTGCCATTACCACACTTCATATGAGACACCCTGAGTATCGGTGTGCCAGTGAATGAAGGCCTTAAAAATGTGTGACCGAACCAAGTACCGTCTAGTCAGAGGCAAGGCGACTCCTTACAAACGCAGCAGCTAATGAACAAATTATGCTTCCCTAGGTAGATACAGTGAGTGAGTGAGTGAAGAGATTTAGGCGGCCCTCAACATCGAGGTCTTGAGAGCCGATGGGGGTGAAGCGAGGTGAGCACGGAGCAGCGCTGGAATGAAAGGGCGGGGGAACCTGGAGATCCCCGACAAAATTCACCGACCAGCGGCATCGTCTGGCACGAGTCCCTCATGCGAATATCCGGGGGCCACCCCGCCGGGAACAGAACCCGGTTCCTCTTGGGAGGCGAGTAGTCTAACCACTTCACCATCGTGGCCCTCTTTGGTAGATACGGGCCTGGGAAGTCTATCGTGATGCTGAACATGAACGCGAATATTGCAGGTCGCTAAGTATCAGCTGTCCACAGTAAACTGAGCACTTCTGAAAGTCCTGCTTAAGATCTACTTCTACTCACATAGTGTATTCTGCCACCATGCGTAAAATTAACATTACCTTGGACCTGATGACTTTATTTGTGCGTTGGTCAAATTAAACGATGACATTATAGAAAAGTGAGCATTTTATACGTTCGCTAATTCTTTCACTTGAAATGCATTAAAAACAAAACACAAAATGAATTGTTTCAGAACTCACAAACGTCTACTTAACAGTTTTAATTCAACGTTATAACGAGGATCTATTTTCCCTCCGTTGTTGTGAACTTTACTGGGCTCATGCCTGCCAGTTCGCCCTCTACAAGATATGCAAGTAGGCACCTTGACGTTTTAAAAATGTTGATTTCAAAAAGCTCAATTAACCGTTAACAACTTACAGTTAACCAGTAACGCAGCAATTGGGAAAAAAATGGGGGTGGGGTGGGAACCATCCTTGCTGGTGTTCAAAGGGGTCTAGGGGGGGAGGGTGAAAATTTTAAATCTTGAAACAGTTCTCTCAATGTTACTTTTGTATTCTTCATTTACCAAGGCAACACCGTCTGGCCATCCCAAATTTAACGAAAGATTGCATCTGCCAAGTTATGCAGTGGTTCGTAATTTTAAGTTCACTATAGAGATACTAGTAATATTCAATAAAAAATTACATTATTTGTATTTTCATACTAGCCATTTTGCCAACATCCTGAATGTGATATTAAACTGGATTGCTAAATAATGAAAATAAATAGTAGGCTTATATTAAATTATTTAACGTTCAAGTTGGGGGCTGAGTGCGGTAGTCTCTAATTGCCCCCATCCCCTCTTCCTTTGCCATTTCTGAGAACAAAACAATTGAACACAGAAAAAACACAATTGAAGAAACATTTGTATTGAAACACAGGTAACAACGTGAGCGAGTTATAAAATATAAAATGACTGAAATATCGAAAATGTATTGATGACAAACAGAACCACAAATGCTAAATGGCAATATTTGACAGAAAGTCAGTAGGCATACTCTGCAAGTTGTCTGTTCACGTCTGCAATTAAATTATTGCATCCCAGATACATCATTGTTTGGTTTTCAGCGCGGGAGGGAAAGTTTTCCGGCAGTATAAGTGTTCATTCTATGCTGGTTTGCTTCCAGTTTATTCAGAGTTATACGGATGTGAACGTTTACTCTAAATGTAATAATACGCCTTTGACAGTAATTCACCAACCACCCAACTATTTTTCTGCTTTTGACCCTTGGATTCGAACATCCACACTGCGTTACCACTTCTACACCCTCCATCAGCACTATGTACAGTATGTTGTTGTCAGCGCGTGAAATGATTCCCTACACAATGCACAGCCTCTGTCCTGTTCTAAGTTTCGCTAGATCTGTTCTAGTTCGTTAACGTTTTAGCTATTTCTGCGGAGAAAATCCGAAATCTTACAAACATGCGTGTCAATATTTAAGACAAAACAAGATATTTACATAGTCATCTGTTAGGAAAGTATTTTAAAAATGCACGATTACAAACAATTTAAGTGTTTGCCAAATGCCTTCAAATTATAAATTACTAGCTGTTACCAACGGCTCCACCGGCGTGCAAAATATTAAAATTTAAAAAAAATACCACCAACCAGCGCCTACTCAAATAGTTACTGGCATATTTTATATATTCCCTAAGAAACTGTTCATTTTTCCGGGATGAAAAGTACCATATGTGTTAATCCAGAATATAATCACCTGTGTACCATTTCAACCAAATCCGTCGAGCCCTTTTGACGTGATTGAGTAACAAACATACAAACGTTCGCATTTATAATATTAACAAGATTTTTCTTGTTAATAGTGTACATAGTTTAGTTTCTGTATGCGTATAAAATTAAAATTATTTAGTGAAAGTTAGTATCCAGTATAGAGTAATTTACAACCAGAAACCTTCCCTAAAACTGGCTGACAATCAACCGGCGTGTCAGATGGTTAACACGATATGACATTAATCTAAGATTATAGTATGCGCTTGAATTGCCCATAAATTTTTTAAAGTGTTTAAAATAGTGCAAATACAGAAAAAAATCTAAAAGTGTATAAAAATTAGTAATGGAAATTTTATTGTGGCACTAAAGCGAATATACAGAATGTTCAGAAACTCACCCGAAATATTTCGGGAGTTGATTCACTGTGGGAAATGAGGTAGACATATCCAATGCAGCTTATAGCGTAGCTCAATTCCTAAGAGAGAGGAAAATCGAGTTTAGAAATTGTCTTTATGCGAAATTTCGGAAACACCTTGTAATTAAACTATGAATATTTGGATGCTGTTTTGTACTACGGAAATGTTCAACCTACTGAAAAACTTATGTTAACATCTCCCGCCATTAATAGGGTAGGTGCCCAAACTGTAACTGCATACAAATTTTTACCTTAAAGTTTTATGGAATTTTGATGCCTTCTTATTGAGCAGTACGTCCTACTTAACAAAAAAAGGTCCTCTTGTTGCGAGTGCCAAGGATCCCCCGTTTCCTTTTAAAACCCGTACAAAATCTTCAGCGGCGACGATATAAGGTCTGCCCCATAGACAATACTTCATACGCGCGAAGTGAAACACATCGTAACCAATATCGGGCAGACTATTCTTAAGTGGACTTACGTGGGACTTTGTGGGAAATGTACTAAAGTAACATTTGTATGTTGTGCATATGTACTAACATTCCTTGTCGCTGTGATTCCACTCAAACACACATAAGGGTTCATATTGTTATGGCAACGAGGCTGGCATGGCAACAAGGTGTTGCTGGGTGCCAATATGATACGAGCGGCAAGGTACCACTCAACCACTGACGAGAGGGGAATTGGGGGCGCGGCCAGACTATAAGTGACGAGAAGTGACATCGCGGGAGGAGGCGATCCACCACGAGGGGATGCCGAGGCCTTCTCCGCGTACGGGCCTGTGCCACCCGCAATACTATAATTCCAGTGCTAGTCCGAAGTGGATAGCTGTGGTTTTAGTAGGTCTTGTTTAGGAAGCTTCAGTAATAGTTTTGATATAGGAGCTACTCATATTGAGGATTGTTTCTAACATCATTGTAATTGAGTCCCAGAATAAAAGCTACTTTATGCAAATCTGTAGAAAGTATTTTATATAATATATGCCGAGAAATTAGAGGCTTTGCCTAGGTGTTTGAGAGTCAGGACCATAAGTCCAACTGGCTGCATTTTATAACCAAGAAGTGGTAAAATATAGTAAGTAGTTACCCCCCAAAGTCTGTGTCCCTTTGAGAGTAGACATAGAAGATTTTAAATATTACAAACAGAACAAGATTATTGAGCGAGTACCAAATAACCACAAGTACGATAATTATTATGGCGGTGAACGTACCTGTGTTGGTCAACTGGGACAAGCATTTCATGAGGAGGGGGGAGGGGTCACGTGGTTTGGGCATTTCTGTTCCCAGACCACTGCAGCATGACGCAACGTACATGAAATATGTGTTGGACAATTACTCCCACGTTAACATCGACATACTGTCTACAATGCGGTCCTACACACATGTAAGCCCAGCACACACCATATATCTCGTTTCACTTGTGCTTTCGGAAATAGTCGCCAAAATCTCGTTTGCTTACAATTTATTTACTTCCACGTGTCTGAAGTATTGCATACTTGCCAGGCGCTGTGCCGTCACAGTTGAAAAGTATACATGCGTTTTAAAAGGAAACGATGGGTCTTAGGCACTTGCAAAAAAAATATCCTTTTTGTTAAGTATCTGCTCAATACGATGGCACCAAAATTCCATAAAACTTGAAAGTATAATTTTTTTGCAATAAGAATATGGGCACATCTATTAATTTAATGACGACGGGAGGTATAAGCCCCAGTTTGCCTATAGCAAAAATATCACGATAGCACAAAACATTATCCAGAGAACTGTCATTTAAATACAAGTCGTTTCTAGAGTTCCGTACAAGTTATTTTTTTAAACACAGTTTTCAGGGGCGTCTATCCTCATTAGGAATTCAGCTAGGTTCTAAGTTACATTGTACAGGATGAGTATAAATTAATACCCCAACTTCGAAAGTCTATAATATCACAACCAAACAACTTACAACCTTGATGGACCAATCAAATGAACCACGGAACCGTATAGTTTGTTTACCATATCTTCATAAATGTTCAGTGTGACCACCACGAGCGGCCCGAACGACATCTACGCGATACTCAAACTCGTTCCACACTCTTGTCAGCATGCCTGGTGTTACGGTTTGGATGGCGTCCATAATTCTCGTTTTGAGGTCGTTAATATTATCCGACAATGGTAGACGAAACACTTAATCCTTTATGTACCCGCATAGAAAAATTCGCACAGGGTAAGATCCAGGATTCTTGGGGGCCAGTGATGAAGAGCCTGGTGACCAGCTGCTCCTCGACCAATCCAGTGTTGCGGCAACATCTCGTTCAGGTATTCGCAAACAGCTAGGTGCCAATAGAATGGCCCACCATCCTGCTGGAAAATGAAGTCCCCCGCCGCCTCTTCTAACTGAGGAAACAACCACTCTGTAAGCATATACAAATAAGGGATTCCAGTAACAGTGGGCTCGTGAAAAAAGAAAGGGCCGACAACTGTGTCTTTGGATACAGCGCAAAACACGTTCACTTCGGGGGAAGTACACTAGTGTTCGGTGGTTTAATGTGGATGCTCCTTAGACATGAAGGCATCGTCTTACTCGTTATGGGCAAGAACGAACGCGCAGTAATTACGTAGCAGTTATTTATCCATTTTGGTAAAAGCCTGTTCAAGCAGTAAGCTGTATGGTTTGTAAACATTTATGGCGATATGATAGACAAACTTCACGGTTCCACGGTTCATTTGATTGCTCAACCAAGGTTGTAGATTGTTTGGTTTTGAAAATATAGACCTTGAAAGTTGGGGAATTCTTTTATACTCATAATGTATATCTCTATCTCATTTTCCACAAGGCCCATCTCTCCAAATATTTTGGAGGAGTTTTCGAACAGCCAGTGTATTTTTGTATGTGCAAATATGACAGAGAGATAAAAAAAAAACCATTACCTATATTTTAAGTTCAAGGCTAGAACAAATGGAAAACTCCGTGTCATTTATTAAGATACTCTATTATAACTTTACTTCAACCACAGTCTGCGTATCTGCTAGCGGCGGTCAACTGAATTCCCCACATTGTAGAATACATGTTTAAAGTTTATTTCGGAAATAAATTCTTGTATTAAAAATAAGTAGAATGTTGCTATTTTAGGCCATGTATCCCAAACAAATTATGTTTATTCGAAGAAAAATAATTATTGGTCTTGACAATATTTGCATTTCTCAAGTTTTTTATTCATGGTATCATAAATGGACTGAGCTGCGTAATTAACAAACGAAGGTTTTATGCAGTAAGTTTTCCACCGGTGTTTCTTGCTATACAAGAGCAGAAAAAAATGGATATATGTACTAAATTTGCACAGAGTTTTGAATATTCAGGTTCACTGTGATGTAAGAGATTATGTCATATTTCCTTATAAATAATGAATAACATTTCGTCGTGGCCTTTGCTGTAACATAATTTCCACGATAGGATCACGCTCATGAAACAGAGGTTTAGCTCAGTATATGCTAATTTTCAGATAAGTTGAGGCCTTACCTACACGCCTACAGCCCATATGGCAGGCTATTCTGCTGGAATTATCATTTGACCTACTTGCATCTTGAGGAGGGTCCCAGGCGTTACCAGCGAGCTAGAGTAGTGCTGACAGGCACAGGCAGAGCCCCACAGTACTCGTGATGGGGTGCAGTTTAGAATTCGATGGCTTGCTTTGGGAGGAAGGATGGTTAGTAGTCTAATTATAACTTTTATTTTTTTATACTTATAAGGTAGTACTAGAAAATGAAGAAGTTTGTATTATGAATTAAATGTATCTGCATCTGCTTGGAGTGATGTTTCAGAACCACTTGGGAACTACCCTCCCAATAGCAAACGACCGGAAGGAACAAACGATCTCACGGATGCGAGTTATACGCGCTTCCTCATGAAAAACACGATCTTGCGAACTGCGTAATATAGCGAATGCGCGTTGATGATGATACGAGAAATTCCTAGCGACAGCTACCAAGTGCACGTGCATGTATACCAGCGACGAGCCGTTCGGGTGGAAACTGGAACTGCGCGTGTGACGAACAAGACTGACGGCCGACGATGGCTAATTAAGGACGTGTTTTGGACTGCGTGGATGACGATCCGAGCACCAGTAGCCTACGTAGTACTGCAGATGGGACACAAGAGTCACTTTTCACAGCGAGAAGCGTTGCACGTCACAACAGATTACACGTCTTCTCCTGACGGCCTACGGGTCGGCCTGCTCGTTTGCAGTGGTGGTGACGAGGGTGTTGATATGTTTAGCAATACTTGTATTTCCCAATGAGACACGCTCTCGCGTGTGAGCTTAAAAACGAACCTCGGTGTCTTGGACAGAGTTACATTGGTCAAAAAAGTTTTGCATATTATAACAATTTGTATGTTTGGATCAAATGAAACAAGGATCTATATAATATAATAATAGTGAAAATTATAAACAAATACTTATACATCTTCAAGATAACGCATGATCAACTGAGAAAGAAAATAATACTCATTGATGCTTTAAACCAATATAAATTCTCTTCGCCGTGCTTTCAGTAATGTGTCTGGTCTCCACGAACTCGGAGACAAGCTTGGAGGCGGCAGAGAATACTCAACATCAGATTATCCGGTACATCTAACGGAAGGTTGTCCCATTCCTGCATGGCAGCGGTTAGGAGATCCTGTAATGTTTGTGGTGATTGGGGATGGTTAGCAGTTGCTGTTTTCAGTAACATATACGTGCATTCTCCATGTAACTCATGTCGGGAAACGATGCTGGCGAGGTCATCCAAGTACCGATTCACAGAGTTGACTCGATGAACACGAGACTTGTCATCCATTAAAGTGATATTTTCTCCAATGGCTGCTCTAAATCCATGAACAATAAAGTTGATGATGTTCTCATACCGTCGTGCGTTAATATTCCCTTATATGTGGACTGATGGTGTGCAGGGACCCATTATCTCCCCAGAATAGTGTTGAATCACCTTTATGCTGGTAGCGTTCAAAGACAAAAGCTTCATTCCTACGCTGACAATTTCCCTTCCAGACATGGGTACTGTTTGTCGTCTGAAGTCAATGAAATGCGTACTTCGTCTGTAAATAACATTCGGGTCCATTGTTCCCGGGTATAATTTTCGTACGTACTTGTCCATCGTACATGCTGAGTTCTGTTATGGCGATCGAGGTGGGGTTTCCTTAATGGTCTGTACGAACATAGCTCTTTGTCGTGCAGGGGGTCGATTCCGAACAATCTGCCTAGACACATTGACTCCTGGAGCCGTTTGGAGTTCCCCCCGTAAGCCGGTAGCAACGAAAGTAGCATTTCTCCGAGCGGAAATACAGATTTATCGGTCTCGTGCAGCGTTTGTTTTGCGTGATCACCATAGCAAAGGCCTCTCAGCTACAGAATGTGTCTGCTGGAATTTTCGCCATACTCGTGAAACGTCACTGCGATTGCAGCGTACCACGTGGGCTACCTCGACTTGTGTCATTTCACTGTGTTGTATTAAAATGACTATTCGAGTACGATCTGTTGCTGTGAGTTTGCGTCATGTCACTGCCGCAATGTAAAGCAATATTCTCAACTTTACTTCCTCATTAAATTCTCGCAACTTCCCAGTATCCCTGTTCTCTATCTGATAGAGAACGGATGCGCGTTTCGACGGGTAAAAAAAATGTAATGTGTTTGTAAGAACATATGAAGGTAAGATAACACAACATCGCTTACCTGACGTGCCCGTAAGCTCATAATTCCTCGTTATGATATTATTACAGATGATGACTTATCGCGAGTAAAGTTGACTGTTTGCTAGGATTCAACGTACTGGACACATGTCCAACAGTTTTCTTTCCTTATTGGCTGTCATGCATGTAAGAAGGTTATTACGCGATTTCACTGAGCCAACGAGGCTTTTGATATTATAAGGCAGGACGTTCGTGATAGGTCTGCAAAAAAACAGCCGAGTCAATATTTTGTTCAACCAATCGTTATAGAATAAACACGTTAGAGTGTTATAGAAGATATGTTGGCTCAAAAAATTTTCGCGATTATCCATCATCTCTACACATTAAGCAAGACATTTTGACCAGTGTGTATCAAAAGGCAGTTATTTAGGAGAACTAGTACAGGTCTTGCTTTATAATAGCCATAGTAAAAAATAAGAGCAACCACTTACAAAATAAGTTCACTAAATAGTTTGAAATTCTGTATCTGGGAAACGTTACAGAAATAGTACTATTATATATGAATGACCGCCTCAAGCACGAGTGGGTACTTATCCATTCCCCGTATCGTTTGTGAATCACATTTATAGAATTAGTTCTTCCTGGGTATTCGGACGCAAATAATCGGTGAAATATTACAGCCCACATGTCCTGCTGGGGCGTCTTAACGGAAAGTTTTATGGCGCTCTCGTGAACAAGTGCGACAACCATAAGGAAATGAGAGGCAGCTGTCACAACACCTACGTCCCTCGTATACGGCACGTGCACAACGCGATGGTGAATCAGCAGTCTTCACAGCCAACAATTTACAAGCTAATCAGTGCTTTACTACTGCATCCCCACAGAGCTGCGAGAGTCGAGCTATATCATGAAAGTGCTGTATGGTCGTTAGAGAACATATTGCAAAAATTAACCACCGAGTGTTTTGTAGGATAGCAATGTTCTTTATAAGTAGGTAGGGTTTAACATACTCCGACAACGGGGTCATTTGAGACGGAGCATGCTGCTCAGATAACCAGGGACAGTGAAAGAATCGCCCATGGCCTTAGGTAATAAATCATACGAGCATTCGCAATTAGTGACTTCAGAAAACCATGGATAACCGAAGCTAAAATGGCTGGACGGGGAATCGAACCCGGGCCCTCCCGAATCTACCATTTCGCTCGGTTTCTTTTTAAGTGATTAGGAAACCTAATACTATGAATTATGTAATAACCAGGCGTTTTGTAAACAGCAACAGTTTTGTTATCATCAACAAATATCTGATGTGCTTTTGAATATTCGTACTGTCCACACATTTTTTCAATCATTCTACTATTTACGTGTTGTAACATCTGAGGTTTTACGTGCATGAGGGTGTGGCAAGGAAACCAATAACTGTGATGATATGTTCAAAACACATGCCAAGCAGTGCAGGACAAATCCTGATGTGTTGCGGCGTGGTCACAGATCCCATGATCAACGCAGTCGTGCATCCGTGCTTCTGGGTAGCTCCAACTTTTCGACGTGTTTTCTCAGCATGAACGTTCTGATCGTGTTTTTTTTTTTTTAATAGGAAATCACAAAATTGTTTCTCACAGACATGACAGTTTACGCACATACATCTATATATCTATAGAACCGCGTACAAGTAAGTTATTGAGCAAGCTTATAGAAGAGATTGCAATATCCTATTAGAAACATCTGCTTTTTATATACGGCGTTACCTGCTTTCTAAGTATTGTGAAATTATTATATTTCAAGTGCCACTGAAATCAGGTGTATGATAAACTAAGGTTCAATGCGGAAGAACGCAGGGTGAGGGAAGTGTCGTCTACGGTAATAGAAGTTACAACATCCCATTTTCCAATTATTTTCCGCGATTTGTAAATAATTTATCGAGGGTCCAGAAACAGGGGACTTGGTAGTATCGACTTGATCCCGCTCTAATAAGGGCTTACTGGGTCTTACCTCTTGCAGGCCTCGGAGAAGACGGTGGATGAAAAAAAAAGGGGGGGGGTGGACAAAGGGGAGCAGAAGCCTGAGGAGATCGTCTATACATTGTCAAAATGGTTTTCGCGCTGAAGGGAAACGCCGAAGTTTTCCATAAACACGTCCTCATTTTGCAAGAACTTCTTAATCGTCCTCAGAAACTTCGGCATATTTAGTCACTACTATCTATTTCCTCTTCTTTTGTATTTTTTGAAATTATGTTTGAAGAAAAATTGGGTTTCGTTAAATGAATTGAACTACATATAAACAAGGAACGAAAAAAGTTAAAATAGTAGTTTTTCCGTAACAGTATTTTAACTCCAACAAGGTGTATGTTATTGGATAGCTGTCGGACTGTCGACTGAGCTGTCGGACACTACTAAAATATGAAGCAAGGAATTTGTGTTCACATCTGAATCTCAAAAACATTTTTAGCTTCGTGTTTGCTGGAAGTTTTTAAATGGTGCCAGCTACAAAAGTTAGTTTGCTCTAATTCTCAATTTCCCGCTAGGCAGTGAGACTATAGATAGTTGTAGGTGGCGTGACTTCCACAGAGTCATTACCTCCATTTTCGGCAGTTTTATAGTTTTGTCATGGTGACAAGCGACAACTAATTATGAACTTACAGTAAGTTACCCAGTGATAATTGATGTTTACAGGTTACTCAAAATTAGTTTGTTATAAACACGTCTGCAGCAGCGGAAATTACGTAAACGTTTTTATGTTCGATTTGTAAGAACGCGTTACTGGTATAATGTTCATAATAATTATTCGTGAAATTCAACCTGAGCGCTTACCTGACTGCATTTATGGTTATTAAATAAAATGTTAGTTACATTTAAAATCAAACTAGAATAGTTAGAGTTTCTTCTAAAGTTTGTTAATTCAAGAAAAATGCATTTTTGGTCATATCAAAAAACTATCTTCCTGTAACATACTGCCCCCTTTGTACGGAGTCGCAGTCGTGTAGCGGTTCGACTACTCGCCTCCCACCTAAGCGAACCGGACTCGATCCCCGGCGGGGTCGTTCCCGGATTTTCACACGTGGGAATAGTGCCGGACTGGTCAGCGGGTTTTCTCGGGAATCTCCTTTTTCCCCGCTCTTGCATTCCGGCACCGCCCCATACTCCCATCACTTCATTCTCCTCGGGTGTCAATACCTCGATGTTAAGAGCCCGATCAAATCCCTTCACTCACTATCAACTTCATAATTTTCACCCGCCTTAGTCTCCAGGGAAGGTCTTAAGGTTCGACCGCATCCCTTTACAACGGGTTATCTACAGGCCTGGCCTTAAGCATGGCCCCAGCACACCCAAGGTCTTTGTTTGGATGGAGAAACCCAAGTTGATTTGTTCATTTGTCAGCCAAAGTAACATCAAGCATACGTGAATGTAATCATGGTACATTGTAAAACTTATTCATAAATTGCCAGTTCGGATTTAATTTCACGAAGTGTTTGTAAACATTAGACGTAAGAGTTGGGGGTGAGAAAAGAAACAGAAGTGTTTGCCTTATTTATTTTTTTTTTAATTACTGAAGTTATTTAAGCTAACCTTTATGTTCAGTTTATTACGTTAATTTACCATAAACGAATATATTTATAACAATATTTTCAATGGAATACGACTTTTCACCCAATTGTAACTTCTAATTTTAAATTCTCAGAAAGTCGTATTATTGATTACTTTTTAAATATAGTTTGTTGAAATTGGTTAAAAGTATAGGATTTCCCAGCTGAGAAGTTCTGTTAAATTTAAGCCTCTTGTTTCGAAATGCCTAAACTTTAGGAACTATGTTCTAGTGTAGTTTATTATAATAACTTAGTAGGGCAACATTATGATCTTCTGAATAGGGCGGACTAATTTTCCGGTGATGGAAGATTTACCATTCGCTTGCCTTAGACACAGAGTACATACGCTTGCCTCAGACACAGAGTACGTACGCTTGTGTTAGACACAGAGTACGTACGCTTGTGTTAGACACAGAGTACGTACGCTAACCTAAGACAAAGAGTATGTATGCTTGCCTTAGACACAGAGTACATACGCTTGCCTTAGACACAGAGAACAAACCCTGGCCTTAGACGGAGAGTACGTACGCTTGCCTTAGACACAGAGTACGTCCACTTGCCTTACACGCAGAGTACGTACGCTTGTGTTAGACACAGAGTACGTACGCTAACCTTAGACAAAGAGTATGTATGCTTGCCTTAGACACAGAGTACATACGCTTGCCTTAGACACACAGTACGTTACCTGGTCTTAGACACAGAGTATGTACGCTTTCCTTAGACACAGCGTATGTATGTGACTATACAGAAGTGGAATAAAGTGGTGGTTCCTTTGATGTGGGTTAACCATTCGCTGATTGGCGAAACTCTGAGAGCGAGCCTTGTTTCTGATTGGCTACCACGGGCTCCGTCCGAAAGATTCCTTGTCGACTGGGTTGCCAGCTGGAGTCCAAGTTACGAAGTGCCGATTGGTTCAGGACGCGACTTGCTGGCGCATTCGGCGGGAGTTGGTTGTACAAGTAGCTGTTCCACCTCTGTATGCCTACCTACTCTGTGTCTGAGATCTGAGCGAGTGCTAGTCCATACTGTGAAAGTGGTCGGCAGGGGAGAGCGGCTCTCCAGACACTGGACACAGAAGTGTGAACGTCGGGGAACGTCTTTGTGAACCCCGTTAATAGGGGTTCCTTGGAGTCAATGTGGGAAACTTATGAGTGACCCCTTCTACCAACATGTATACAGAAGAACTTTGAAACGGAGGCTCTGTGAGACAATAGTGACTTGATTACATCATCCTTGTATAATCAGGATTGTTAAGGCAAGTCCAGGGTAAGAGACTCTTTGCTGTATCTGGAACATACTTTGACCAGAAATGCTTTAGATTTTGTTCGAGACTACCTTGCAGCCCCGTGATAGTACAGTGATTGTAAACTGTGTAATCAGCTCATTGTTTCGCTGAATCTGCTTTCGTTCTTTCCAATACGCCGACAACCATTTTAACCAATATAAACAGTCCCCGAATGGCACTAGTTTTGCCAACCGTACTATACCAAAAACTCCAAACGTCACATAAAATCACCATTAGTGGTTGAAAAATTATATACTTAGGATGGCGAAACCAAAACCATATTAGATTATCCAGAATTTTTCCATAAATAGAAACAGGAAAAATATGTTACTTACAGGTGACAATTATTTGATATAGATAAAAAGAATGCCCGTTTGCGTTATTTTATTGTAACATGGTTTAACTAATTGTGGAGCTCTATGAGGCAATAACAAAAACTCAATTAAAATACAACCTGATCTAC
Source organism: Dryococelus australis (assembly GCA_029891345.1). NCBI lineage: Eukaryota > Metazoa > Arthropoda > Insecta > Phasmatodea > Phasmatidae > Dryococelus > Dryococelus australis. The sequence continues at coordinate 56,414,672 of CM056997.1, read as the reverse complement.
TTTTTTAATGTCGTGTGTTTGGTACACACAACTTTCACAGTATGGACTAGCACTCGCTCATATCTCAGACACAGAGTAGGTAGACATACAGAGGTGGAACAGCTACTTGTACAACCAACTCCCGCCGAATGCGCCAGCAAGTCGCGTCCTGAACTGAAACATCTATCGCCACATTATTTATATCGCCGGAATACTATTTTAAAACATTAATTTCCAAATACGCCTTTCCGACCTCCGCCATTTCACATATCTAATTAGTCGCGAGTGCTCCACCACCTCAGTCTACAATCAGACGCTGGCCAAAGTGGACGTATCTTGGTGCTACTTCTAACACCTCATCGCCTGCCAGACGGCAAATGGGAAGGAGCTCCTACGCCCCTCCTCCCCATCTCAATACCATAATTAAAAATCACTATTACTTATATAGCCCTTCCCTAACACATCACACCTCAGTACACCGCAAGACGTCCAAGGGTGAACATCGATGCTGCCACTCTCCAAAAATAAAGGACCCTTATCACACTCTTGCACCAAACTCAACACATATATACCCATTCCCCAACACCTCACTCCTCAATCGCCTGCCAGTCGTCCACAGGTGAACATCAATGTCGCTCTCCAAAAATATATATTACACACAATATTTATCAAAAATAAATAAAATTAAATCCAGAATGTTCTATAAATGGATTAAGATACATTGATCCTTAATCCGATCAATCAAATTTGCAATTCGGTCGGATTAGGATTAGCCAATTAATTGTATTAGTCATTAATCAGCAAAATATATTTTTAGATTCGCTCCATCCACATGTCATTCGCCTAGTGAGCCAGAATCTCCCTGGCCCTACTAAAATGTAGTCTACGGTGAAACTGGCCTCTCGTTCTGGCAACAGTCTACTAATAAATGGCAGTAGATGCAGAATGAGAACTACAAAATCTGGGATACATAATTGTTCGATCTCTGAACAGAAATCATAACAGTATTTTCAGAACGATTAGACCTAAGTAATGTATGGGGCATGTTTCAGAAGGATTTCTGAGACTTTTAATGTCTTACTTCTATTATAACTATAGCTGTGCTCTCCCTAGAAATGCTATCAATTATTTATTCTTGCCAATTCCATGTTGGAAAGAAACAAAATTAGTTTAACGCTGCTAACTATAGACCGTATACTGCAATTATTAACATGTTACAACTTGGCAATGCCAACATTCTGAAAAAAAATTTTGTTGTCCAAAATTGGTAAATTAAATAAAGTAGAAAGAAATTTGGGCGGCTCTTAACAACGAGGTCTTGAAAGGTTAAATTAAGTAATTTACATCTACAATCGAGAGGCCAACCGAAAAACTGTACGTTTTGCTAAACAATATAAAATAAGTAGGGTCACCTGATATTCGCAAAAAGATTCACGCGAAGGCTAGACTCCAGTGTCCGTGATTAGCGGGCAGACCCCTGCAATGCGTGACAGTTAAAATCATCTAATCACGGAAGTACATCTGAACTCTACAAGTATTTTTTAAATCTTATCGCGAAAAACACGCGACCCTAAAAATAAATCCTGAGCTGCTTGAGATCAAGCCGCAAGCCTTACAAGTGAGAGGATAGTGACCGTCGCATAATTTTAAGGTATCATCTAAAAGGTTGTCAGTATTGGGAGTCTTGGAATTCTCTTGTCATTGCTAGAGGACTTTTCTGAGGTCTCCGTCGGCAGAACTTGCCTCTCGTTTCTCTGCGCGTGTTCCCCCCCGCACGCGCACAAAGAATCAGCCTCCACGTTACGGCAAAGACAACTTGCGACCCTCGACTAATATTTGTATTTTGCTCATGTCCCCAACATCACCTCATTCACAGTTAGTGCAACTGTTTAAGTCTCGTGGTCAACAGTGACGAAGGCTGTTCACGATAAAGTGAGCACTTTTGAAACCAACCTTTGAAAAAAGTCACTGCTCCTACCTGCACATATTTTAACGGGCGCACTGAGTGGCATGCGTCCAGTAAAGTTGGTAACGATCGAGGGGAAAGTAGTTCCATATATTTACGTCGAATAAAAAGTGTTAGGAAACCACAAATTATTTCTTAAATTATTTCTTAAATTATTTCTATAGTTTCTTTTTTAATACGTTGAAGTGTAAAAACTAACAGATATTTAAATATTTACTTTTGTAATAATTTTACAAATTCACTCGACCGACGCAAGAAGAAAGCGATGAGATGAGGCCCGTGTTAGTGACACTTTTACATAATACGGAAGAACACACAACGTGCATACAAGTAGATCTCAAGCATGGCTTTCAAAGGTGCTCGTTTTACCGTGAACAGCCTATAAACGAGTTTGTTCACATTTTAATTTTCAACAGACCCATCTTTTTGTATGAATAAAATACTGCGACTAACTCCAATATATTCTAATCGATTTCAACTACTGTAGGTTGGAGGAAACACACCTCGAAACACTTGCTCACATAAACAACTGTGCTCTACCCTCAAATAATATCCACGTTGTTTTGGTATAAAAGCAGTTCAATGTTGGAATACGGAGAATGACTTTTGCGCAGCTAGAATGAGCACTCTACCCCATTTCCCCTTCTACGTTCTTGACATGTGACGTCATGAAGCAACTTCTTTATTGGCCGCGTGTTCGCTCTCCCGAGGAGCCGCTGGGCCCTCTCCGATCCCCCGACAGCAGTCACTTGTTTCTGCCGACCGTTTCTTTCTTCGTACGTGACAAGCACGTGGGAGTTGCGTTTTCTCCTACAGCATTCCATATATTTCTACACTTATGATACCTAGAGATGATGGAAAATCGCGAAAAATTTTTGAATCAACTTGTCTTCTATAACACTAACTAATTTATTCTTTCATGATTGGATGGGCAATGTTTTTGAATCGGCTAAGCCGTTTGCAGACCAATCACGAACGTTCTGCCTTATAGTATCAGAATCCTCATTGGCCCAGTGAAATGGAGTAGTAGCTTCATACATGCGCGTCAGTCACTAAGAAAAGAAAACTGTCGGGCATGTGTACAGCATGTCGAATCCTAGCAAACGGGCAACTTTTCCCGCGATAAACCATTATCTCTAAATTGATACCATAACACTTGAAGGCTAACAATTCAAAAATGATTTTATACGATACTTCGAGAAAGAAATTTATATAATTTCTTATAAACTCTAAAATTTCTTAATTTTGTAAAACTAACCTTAACTACAGTGTAGTAAATCATGCTGACATAGGCACGACATGAATGGTAGAAATGCAACTCTCAAAACCGGCACACGTAGCTTTCGTAACAAATAATTTATTTAAAACTTTTCATTCTTTGTTAATGGCATCTGCTTACGAAGAACTCTTGACGAAGCGTTTTATGATCGCTAGGTAGATTCTACGTGTCGTTTCATTTCAAAGATACCATATTTAGCGGGGATGTTTTCGTAATGTGAAATACACATTTTATATAATTATCGTAACATAAAACGACATTGCTCGGTTACACTTTACAGCATCACGTTGCACATTGCATGACTGCACGCCAGGTAAAGTCCGCTGTGCATAGCAGTTATGAGGTATGTGATGCGTATGCCATTGTCGCCCTTATAGCTCATTTTATTTTGTATCCCAAACACACACTGATCAATCAGGAAAACTGTAAAATAATACATCTCACTAGCAGGCCCCAATCATTTGTGTACTTGACAATAAACGGGTTCCAGTGAAAATTTATCTTCCAGGCTTTTTGAACCTCCATTTATAGCACATTGCCCATCCTTACCATTCTTCTTTCTCTGCTTCTCTTACTATTTATTCATCCATTATAATGTTCTGGAAACTGTCGTTCCTTGTGTATGGCATTCAGTTAAAATCGTTCTCCTAATTGTTTTTGTGACTCCCCTCTCCTGTCGTAAACTCCTTGTTACCTTTTCATTACTGAAGTCAAACCTTTGATCTTACAGTTTCTCCACTAACACATCTTAGAGCATTCTAGATATATATTTTTCTTCTGTGTGCGGATCCTCCATAATAACACTCTTGTCAAATATCGGAAATTAAATTTGCATGTGTGTACGGTTCAGATTCTACGCAGACCTTTGATTGCTGTCCATCTGATGGACGAGTCCCATTTCTCTAAAGTAAAAAGACCGGCGAAGTTTGAAGAAGGAAAAGATCAGAGAAGGAGAAATATCATATCGGCGCTGTCTTTCAACGCGTCCATTAGAACTAACGAAGTCGATAGAAAGGGAATCGAGGACCTAAAAGAAGAAAGAGCACGCAGAGGGAAAGGAACTACTCTGTACACGAGCGAACTACGTCATAAGCTGTCATTAGTAATGAAGTTTTTGCGAGAAAGCGATGATTTCGTACATACACAGTATTTATACAATAACTATAAATCTCAATATTGCTTCTATTGAGGGTGAAAGGAATCAGTCAAACTTTCCCGAGACTTTTCACATGTTTTTACATGCCATTAAATATGCAGCGATGCGTTGACGACATTCTTGAAGCACCATGCATACTACTTCTACTCATTGAGTAACAAGCGACTAATTATAACAGCGTGAAAAAAAATTATGGAGACGCACCTGCAACGGGCATCGAATCTGTGACTCTAGGTAACAAGGTAGGCGCACTTCTGCCCTTTAGTAAATGTCCACATTAGTCTAACAGGAAGAGTGCATTGAGAGCAACTAATGGTTAACAGCTCTGGAAAAATTCATTCTTACAGATCCCAGCATCCAAGAACTGACCATTAACTAGGGCCTACTCCCAACATTTTCTAAAAATATCGGCTACACTGATGTTCACTATTACTAAACGATTCATAATATATCGCTTTGCTCTTAAACCCGAGATAAGTTACCGCATGACGCCAACAGTAAACTTAACAATCGCGTGTTACGTCACATTAGCTTTCTGGTTACTGAAGGATAATGCTTACCGCAACCCCACAACTCGCACGTAGCGTGCCGCTGGGGCTGCGTCTTTACAAGTCGCCCCGTCTCGCTATAGAACGCTCTCCTCCCGCAGGCGGAAGCCAGTCCGAGACTTGCTTACGTCGTGCGGAAGTGAAAGTTAGCAGCTTGGTTGGGGAGGAGAGGGTGAGGGGAGTGACGCACTTAGTTATTTCTCCATTGTTTGGAAATGCTAGGAGCTGCGGCACCCCAACTTCCAAACTTGAGGCGATGTGACCAGGGCACGTGTTTGACTCCGTGAGGGTTGAGTCAAGCCCACTGTTTAATCAATTAAAAAGTTTCCTGGCAGGTTGTTTGTTCTGCCATGAAAGAGGCTTCATGGAGACGTGGAGTACATTTACTTGAAATAGTCCATGAACTTGGAAAATTACATAAAATTGAAAAATTAATAACCTCGCCTTCTAACACAAAATTACACAAAAAATATAATTTTCTATTTGGACCTGAATTTACTTCGTCTTCAAAAATGAAACTAATTTTTAATGGTTCCTTAGTTTTCTAAGTTTCTTTAATGATTCTTAACAATGTAAAGGCAATTGCCGTGTTCATATCAAAATTTTATTGCTACTCTATTGTTACCAACTTAACTGTAAACTAGATTATTTAAAGTTTTTTTTTTGTGAATTGAAGTTAACGTAGCCGTAGAAGTAATGTCTTGACTACAGTCAACTTACACTATAACAATTAGTATTAAATGTTCCCCTTCATGGACGCACAACAGGACTGTCTACAGTTAGATAGTGAGTAGAAAAAGAAGTAGAACAGCTTTCACAAAAATTAAAAGGGCATATTGCTAAAAGGAAGTAAATGATTTTATAGTGTGCATAACGCAGCCAGTTACGTACATTATATATTTTTTTGCGTGCACTATGTTAATGATAGTATATCTATAATAAAATAAAAATTAACTGAACAAGCAACCTCTTTACAACAATGTAAGTATTTGGACACACAGAAGGAAACAGAAATGTAAACATCCATAAAGAACACGAATGTCCACTTCAACTTTTGGTCTGATAGCGTTTGAATCCAATTAAGGTTTGAAAGCATTTTGGCATCGGATCTAGGAACTTCTGGCAATAACTAACGTCCATCTGTGCCCACGCCTCTTGGACGCACGCACCACAGTTCTGTATCGGATATAGTTCGGCGACTTAGGTGCAGTTTCGAGGTAGTGGAGTGTTCCATAGAGGAAGCGTTGTCGGAGATAGTTTGCGATAGTTATCATGTTCGAACATCCAACCGCCAACCTATTCAAATTTCTGCACACTTTTCTTTAGATTGGTTTTTAGTGTAGTTGAATAATTCTTCCAGTTCATAATGCCGTCGATTAAAATCATTGTGACGCACCCCATTTTCACTCACACAACCCTAAATCATAAACGAGTTTCCTCCGTGTTTCACAACTGGAACAATGTTCTTATATTTGAACGCTTAATTTACCTTTCTCCACACATGCTGATACCAATCACTTCTATACAGGATTATAATGGTCTCATTTGAGTAAATATTCTTTTTCCAGATTTTCAAGGGTTCATTTTAGTACTTTTCAGCAAACCGTGGCCGGTTTTTTTTTTTTTTTTTTTTTTCCCCCCCAAACATATGCGACTTTGTCCTAGCTACATGTCCTTGGAATCCAGGTTTGTAATTTTATTTTGGATGGTTAAAGGTGTAACATTCAATTGTAAGTTTTGAGATTGTGAGGTCGCCAACTTATTCTTGGAATTTTTCTTTGCACTACGAAAAACGTAACTTTCATCGCGGACAGATAAATTCCTTGGCCGCACTGATCATGGTTTATTTCGAAGTAAATTTTTTGTGATACGTTTCTACTTGACATATCCAATAGTAGAGAGCGCCTTCCTGACAATGCTGCCAAAATGTCGGCAACCCTTAACTTCACTATGCAATTTCATGCATACTATATCCATTCTTCGAATATGTAATATGTCAACTTTTCTTCCCAATTCCTTTTGATGCGTTAAAGCTGTGTCATCACACTGCAAGGACTGCCATCACCTCCTCCAGTAACCACAAGACAACAAACTGTATTCATTAACAGGTTCGAACAGGGCTGTACAAATACTTATTTTATGTTCAATTTCCGTTAACTTGTTATGTTGAATTCTTTTTAAAGCTAAAGTGTGATGGAAGGAAACCACAAAGAGGGTACATGAAGGACATACCAACATCATCAAAGTAAGGGAAAGTTTCATACAGGAGAGACATGTAGATGTGTTTCTCACTTTGTTGGACGTGTGAAAGAAATTTTCTTACTCATTGTAGGTAGAGAATGTTGCTAGAACTAATACATCACTACTTCTCACGTGAACAGTCCCTACTCTGAAAGCAAAATTGGTTTCTACTAGTCCAACTAAAGGTAATAAGTAGAGCTAGTGATTTTTTGCGAAAAAATATGAGTACAGAATAGTCTTCGATACTATAAGCACCCAACAGCAGTCTGTGTATTGTAATTGGCTACTATCTACTTGAGAAGGCGTTTTCATATCGGACTGGGCCACTCAGAATTCGGCAACATCGGCACGGCTCCTACGTGATACGTGTACAAACAGTTAACACGTGTTGAAAAGTAATTCAGCCCAATCAAGATAGATAAACGGCCCTACAGTGTTCTGAAATATAACTTGTCTTGAAATTTTTTCGCGAAATTTCACTACTTCTAGTATTAAACTAATACTTTCTCATAAGAATTATTAGTCCGCAAAATCTTTTTTCTGACTGGATTTGACAGAAATAAAAAATGCTTGGTATATCCGAAGAGTTATCAAGTATAATAATACTGTTTCAGGAATTATTTTCATAATGTTGATTTTCTTTCTTTAAATTGCAGATCCAGAGAAATACAGTTTTATTGGTGTAACCAATAAGATTCCTTGGGTATTGATGTAACACCCGCAAGATATGTAAAAGAGGGAATTTGGTGTTTTCTTGGCATGATATAGATGGAAACAATAAAAATACTAATCATATTGCAAAATAACACCAAACATATTTGAAGCAGAAATAAGATAATTTTAACTTAAAACCTTAAAGTTGTAAATTTTCAAAAACTTTATTACGACACAACGTTGATTACATGCAAAAATGTCTACTGAAGTCACATGTTGGCAATTTCTTAAAAATACGACACTTGGTTCACTTGCAACGAGGGTTTAACTTTTTGTTAATTGGACTTTAAATTTTATGTCAAAATTTAAAACAAAAATACAGGCGAACTGCATGCCAAATTAGCTTTAAAAAATACGCTTCATGGCATTATAATAACACGAAGAATTATTTGAGGCGTATTAGTTTGGTTCCAATTTGAGATTTGTAGGAAACAATTTATAAATTTTAAATTTATACGGCTCGTTTTATCCTTTTTTTTTAAAGCTGCTTTACTCTATAATTTTTCGATTTCCGACTATTATTTCACATCAAGAGATCAAGTATGTAATATTCGAAATTTTGTATTAGAAAATACCTTTAGTGTTTCGAACGTTCTTGATGAGAATTGTTTGGATTCTGTTGAAGTTGACTGAAGAAAACATACTGTACGAGTCGCAGTTAAGAAGACATAAATAACTAAATAATTCATGGAAATTGAATACAAAAATAGTTTTTGATCTCTTAATTCAATACCTGTGACTTACCAATCAATACTCATCACGCTACAACTCCGAGCACAAAACAATCCTATAATTTAGCAGTAGTAGGAAATCAGGCCTGTACCACATTCAAAATTAATGGCTGCGCAATTTTTCAAATGAAAACGCATTTGAATTATTTCCTTAATCGTTCCTTAACAGTAGAGTTGATCTCATCTTCGAGGTAAAGACTTCTTGATAAATTAGAGCTTGAGTGAAAAGTTCGTGATTAGTCTTACAGTGAAGACAGTGAGAAATTGAAACAAATGGAAAATCAATACTGTCATGAGGGCCTCTTCTTTACTTGCTTTCTGTGAGATAAAATCTGTAGGAAAAAGGTCCGAATCCTCAAAGTTGAAACGTAATAGATACGTCGATAACGATGACAAAAACTTCATAACGCAACATAGCCGTCATTATTACTAATTATGAAAAAATAAAAGAACGGAAAAAGTGTCTCGTCTTAGCAAAAGAAAAGTATAATCTATTTTTTTGCTAATCGCGTTGCCAGCTGCACATTTTTCAAATAGGTACATCGTAGACTCGTCTGACGACAATACGAATTACAATACAGCGCCGGGTCACAGTTGTGGCAGAGAAAAATAAAATAATTTCACTAATTTGAAACTTAATGGCATCAAAAATTGGTTAGAGCACGTTTGCAAACATCTCAAAGTAATTGTTTACTCAAATCCTTCCCAAGTAGTTTTTTTTTTACAGTCGTATTGGCAGAAAAGATCCGAGTTTGGAACACGGAGAGGATTTGTCCAGTTAGCGTGATCACTCTACCCCATATTTAGTCTGCGATAAATACAAACATAACTTATTGTTTAAACATGGCAGTACTATTGGCAAAACCTTGGTGACGTGAGCAGAATACAGAAATCTGTCCATCTCACATTTCGTATACAATTAAAAGTAATTTAAGTGGTTTTCTAGCGAATGGTATACCGCTGATTTTAACCACATTTCATACGATTGGCAGCTGTACTAGATACACGGGTAATTCAATGTGTATTTAGTGACATCACATTTCACAAACGTTGTTTTCAAAAGATTGTTTGCGACTGCCGTGAGTACGCCAAAAGTATGCGTAGCACGTCTCGGAGATCTGATACTTTGTGGCCATGCTCGTGATGGCACCCCTCGTGTAGTGAGAGGGCCTAGCCGGGGATGAGTCTGCAACGTTACTCTACAGAGGGTGCATAAAGTTAGTCCTTGATTTCACGATTTCCTGCCAGCGTAAAGGTTTGGGGTAATTATTTACGAGAATATTTATTACTACTCCTTCATTGATTTCCATTGAATTTAATAATTTTTATTTCTAAATTAATATTTATTTAACATAAATAATTTAAATAAAATCAGCTTGTGGGTCTGAAAATGTATAGTTGGTTATTCGTTATGTAATATTTTATTAAATTATTTATTTTTTATTAGATTGGTTTCCTTTTTTTTTTTTTTTTGGTATTTTATTTATATTTAATGATTCGGTTTATTTTATTGAATATGAACTCTTATATTTTTAATGGTACTCAATTAATGATAGCATTGTTATTTGATTGAATGTCATTAATTTTTATGGGAATTTTATTATTTACTTCTTCATTAACTATTTTTTTATAGAAAGGATGATATAATAGGTGATTTATTTATTGATCGTTATATATATGTATATATATATATATATATATATATATTGCCCAAAATTATATTTTTTCGAACTTGAATAATGGTAAGAAGTTTTCAGTTTATTTAGTTAGATTTTGTTACCCTAAAATAAGGATTTGCTCAATAAACGGATGTGTATATTTTGTTGTAAAATCTCGGATTAGTTCTTTATTATATTTTGTTCTATAAAATATACGGTATTTCTCGGAACAGCACCCATGTGTATCTGCTACTACACGAATCGTGCATTGTAGAACCCACCACTGCATTACCTTACAGCACGGACGTTAACATCTACTGTAATTGCCAACATAGCAGTGGTTTCTTTCTCGGCCAGATGACTGCGGATCAGATGAACTCACCGCTCTGCTACGGGAACTCACGAATTTCCGAGTCTCTTAGGTGCACGGTCTTGAGTGTAGGCAACTCTCAGGTCGTTAATCAAACTTTCTTCGCGAACTGAACAGCCTTCGTCTGACACTGTATCGTCCCCTTAACCTGCTCCACATCCGCGACAGTGAATTCGGGCGACATTTCCATTAAGACTTTTCATCTCAGCTATTATTTTCAGGCACGCCGTGTTTCACAAACTTCCTTGCGGGGGAAGTTCGCCCACTTCATGTCTTTTATTTCAGAGCATAAAGAGACGCGGAAATTTGTAATTACAACTTCAAACTGGAGATGGGTTTGGCAGATCAAAGTTGCTACGAAAACACGCGAAAAACGTTTTTTTGCACTTATCCTAATGTTTCCTAACGCGGATATACGATATTTACTATACAATTTACCCCCCTCCCTCTTCACCTTCATCCAGTGCAGCGATCATATTCCTACAACTAACCCGCAATGAGTTCTAGCCTTCAGACCTGTTTCCCACGCGACATTTTGCATCTAGGCTAACTTTCTTACCTGTTTCAATGTCATCGTTTAAAATAACGGCGATTCTTGCGTCGACGTAAACCTACGAAGTACAACAAAGACATTCAAAAGTCAAGAGGTCTCTTTATTCGACGCAACTAGCGGCGCTTTGAGAGCTATCGTATTTAAGTTTCCAGTTATATAAATGCACCCTGGTACTTTTTGAAATCAGAATGCAGCTAGGGAATTTTAATTTGTTGGTAAACTTCGCCACATCAATTAAAGAAACTAGGTCCTTAAAGATTCGACAGGGAGAAAAAATATATGCTTGCTCAGCTTTCCTGTTTAGTTAGTTCCAGTAAATTATCGTTCTAACGAGCGTTCGTGCATTTCATTCCGGCGATGCTTGCTCGGGCTGTGGATCAGCGACTCGGCGAAACTCCCCCCCCCCCCCCCCCCCCGTTTTAATTGGCGATCCCCACGGGACCGTGAGATGGTGATTCAGACTACATTGGCGTCTACTGGATGCATTAATGGAGGTGGAGTGATTTTGTTCGTGTAACAAGACAGCGCGTTCATTTCTTTTTTCAAAACTTAACTTTGCTTTCCACAAGTAGTCATCGTCCCGTCTGTATGCATACTTGCTTATGTGTCTCCTCTCTATAACTGTTTAACGACTAGATATTTTGTAATCAAATCAGTAGGAATATGACGTTAATAACTGTCATCATGGACACGCTTTTCCATGAAAGAATCCTTTTAGCATCAATAAAATTACCATATGTAAACTTCTCAGTGCGCGAGTGTGATGTTAATACAAAGACGCGTATCACTACATCCGTAGCGTTTGTCAGTGTGAAGTGCGACAGACAGCTGGCTACGCGTGATAATAATTATGTACTCGTCCTAGCACCTTTGATGTTATTTCGCGTGCATTTGTGTGTATAGTTGGCAGTAATGTTTGAATTGTATAATATTTGCAAGCTCTCTGCATTTCCATACGCTTTCCTTCAAGATTTTCGTTTATAACATGTTTTAAATACTTTTTCTTGAATACAAAATTTTAATCACAGATCACAGCTTTCCAGGCAATATTAATTATGAATGTAAGTAATCTCCTAATAACAGAGTTGTGTGCGCACATTTAAAGTTGTACAAAAATAAGGACGCATATTTAAAAAAAAACACGAAAATGTACAATAATATGAAGAAAAGTTGCTGTGGTTTAACCAATTATTATCTTCGTGTCGTGTATGAGACCTAGATACTTGTAAAGCCTTACTTTTGGTTTTTTTTTTTAAATGGTTTCATTAGAAAGTTTGTATAATTAGCTGAGCATTCACGATGTTTTTATAACAAATAACATAACACTGAACGCTGGTCGCTAGCGTTCGCGGTCGTAACTCCGAACTTGAAAAACTATTAAATGCAGTTCATTGAAAATAAATTGACGTAATTGAATTCAATAAATATTTGATCGTGTGAAATGGCCTTGAGTGTTTTCACGTTGAAACACTTGCATCTTAAGGCCATTTGTGCATGAAAGCATTATATTTATATAATTTTTGTCATAACATGTTTTCCAATTGGTTCGTCGGAATTTTTGGCTCGACAAGACGTAAATAACAACTTTTAGCACCTTCTTACGTTGGTATATATTCACTGCCTTCATTATTCACGGAGCACTGATGGAAGAAAATAATTTTTTTTTATTTTTATTACCTGCAAACAGTGCTCCGAGAATAACGAACATAGTGAATTTGTAACAATGTACGAAGGTGCTAAAATTTGTTATTTAGGCCTACGTCTTGTCGAGACAAAAATTTTGAAAAATCCGCCGTGAAACAAGTTATGACACAAATTATATAAATATACTGCTTTCATGCACCAGTGGCCTTGACTGCCTGTATTTAATCCATTTTTTGTACTACGTACATTTTCATCAGTTCTCTAAAACATACGTGTTAAGAACCTCTGAACACGTGGTTTTCCCGGTAAGTTTGTGTTTTATGTACAGCTCATTGGCAAATTATTAACAAGTGTGCTTGTAACAGGTAGCCATGTTAATCTGTAGCGCTCGCAAGGGACGAACCACCCCCCCCCCCCCCCAGGTTGCGGGCGCCCAGCCACCTGCAGGAGATTAGCACAAGCTGACGGTGCAGAGTGGCAGCCACACAAGTTTTCCCAGCCTTGTGAGCTTACCCAAGGTAGAGACCGGGCAACTTTAACTTAGCCCGCATCGTCGGATCACCCGTCGGCAAGCAAGTCAACGCGGAACAGGTGCGCACTAAGAACAGCACAGAGGAGGGGATGGTCGACCCCACCAACCCCCATTCCTTGCTAAACTGTCGAGACAGGGGAAGACATAATTAAATACATAATTATGAGGTAACTCATTGAAATCATTTGCGAATAAGAAAAACAAAGAAAAAAAGTATGTGATGTTAATGGCACACAGAGTGAGTGAAGATATTTGGATGGTTCTTAAAAGCGAGGCCTTGAGAGCCGACGAGGGTCGCGTGAGGTACGGAGCAGCGCTGGAATCTAAGGGCGGGGGAAACCGGAGATTCCCGAGAAAATCCGCCGACCAGCGGCATCGTCCGGCACGATCCCCACTCGCGAAAATCCGGAGTGAACCGGCCGGGGATCGAACCCGATTCGCCTTAGTGGGAGGCGAGCGGTCCAACTGCTCAGCCACCTCGGCCCCAATGACACAGAGAAAAGGTTTTGTTGAATGGAACAAAGTTTGCCTGACCCAAAAAAATTAACTGTTTGTATAGCGACAATAAAATATCTTGTTGTCGAAACCAAATTATTTTGTTGTTCTTATTTGTTTATCCCAAACAAAGATTTGTTGAATTCACATACATTGAAGGGATTCGGTTCATATATAAAAATACTAGAAGACCAATTGAAATTCGAACCTAGATCGACTGCACCCTAGACGCTACGCCGCACACTGCAGGGCGAACAGCAACAAAACGTTGCAGAAAATAGGAAAAACCGAAAATGGGCCAGAGTCGGAATAGGTTACAATGCTGAGTGGATGGGAATCTGAGCCCACCTGTCGTTGCATGTCGCGCTGTTCAGGTTTTCCGGCTGCCTGACAGAGCAGAGCCTCAGCTCATGCGCTAGTCTGCAGGAGTGTACACGCGTGTATCAGCGGTTCAAATGCAAAGTCTGTTTGTGGTGTTTTCTAGCCGGTGTACGTAAAGGGAAGCAAAAAATTAACGGCGGGCCCGTCTAAGTCAGGTATGTAATGCTATTGTAGCAATAAGAAAAAAATTGTTTTAGATGCTCAAGAGAAATACTATAAGCCTGCAAAAAAAAGCACGTGCAAATATAACATTTACGTGCGATCTAGTTGAAAATGTGACAGTTTAACTATGTTTCAAGGCAGATCAAGCAACGATCCTTGTTTTTCTGTGTCACGTAATCTTTCCAAAATACCGAGCACTTTTTTTCTGCTACTTTCTGGTACTTCCTTCTCTAGGATGAATGTTGTGGAGACGTTATGAAAAAGAAATAAAATTAAATAAGATTATATTGTATTTAGGCATGTGTTTATTGCAGGTATGCGTTCGAAAACTGTTTCTATCACGAGGAGAGAACTCTTAGATATAATGAGACGTTCTGCAGGTGGCAATAAAGATACAAAATTGAACTAATTAAAAGAAGAGCTCACGAAAAGTACCAAGCATACGTCAGAAAACTGTGATGACTTGAAGCAAAAGTTATTTCAGTCCTGTTGGATGAAAGCATGCATGATAAAAGAAACATTTGAGAAACGTAATAAGGAATGGCTTGAGTTTTGAATTTCATGTTGTCAGTGTACAGGGCATAAGCGTGATCGACCGGCAAATTCATTTGAAGTGAGATGTGAGCTCACAAAACGACAGACAACCAAATACTTAAGCGAGTCTACACCAACAGCTGTTCTAACATACGCAACTCAAATGTGTTTAAGAGCTCCATGTACCATTTCACCTGGTTTCACGTGAAAAAATCATATGACAAAATCCACGACTTGCATCCACAAGACACTATAGGCCTCTTATAATATAATTTATTAAGGACTCTACGGAAGTATCGATTGAGGAAAAGAAAAGAGTTGAAGAAATACGAGACATCAAGATAAGTAATCTTCTGATCCAACGTAGACATGCGTAAGTTGTCCACAATTTACTCTTTACCATGATCGACGGCAAGTATGTAATGCCCCGACACTACCTGTGTGATGTGCTACTTCGAAGCAAGCTAATAACGTAGAGGAAATGACGCGGAAGGAAATAAACACAGACAACCTTCAATTCGGCATGTCTGTCATACATGAGTGGATCCGCACGTTTAAATGGCTTTTGCACTTAGCTTATACATCGCCAATCAATCAGTGGCAAGCTTGAGCATGTGATTAAGACATTGTTACTGCAAATAAAGCTCGAATTCAGAGAGAGTTTCGAGAACGCTGTGGTTTGATTGTAGACAAACCTAAACCAGGCTTCGACAACACGAATACCGAAAATATTACATGTAATAAGGATATAATAATGATTGCTGTATGATGTGGACATGATATTGACGTTGGCACATTTTGGGCTTACACTCATAACATGGCAAGGTGCTTTGTTGAAAGGTATACATGGTACTCCATGTCATCGACAGTACATAATACATATTTCATACACGGGGCGGGAATTATCATGTGAGTATTTCTTCCAATTGGACACTTAACAGAAGAAGCTTAGGAAATACGTAATAAAGATTTTAAGACATACAGAAAGCACTACGTCAGACAATGTGGCGAGAAAAAACTAATCATGATGTTTTTAACCGCTTCCTTTTGAGACAACTGCATGGATTGCGTTGTCTCTGGCATGCCCCCTATTCGACGATTCAACTAGACAACGTCTGCGTGAAAACGAAGTTTGGACTAATTGAATATTCTACTTATAAATGAACATATTGTCTACCCCTGTCCTGCTTGCCGGTGTGGTTGTGGCCCGGCATGGCAGTGAAATATATAAATTATTTCTTGGATTTTGTGTAAGAAGAACGCCGTACGATCTGCTCTTTAGAATAGTGGGCAAATTGTGCAAATAAATATTTACAATTTCGCAGTTTTACTTTCCAGTTTCCTGTTAACCTTGTTTTATCAACATGTTCCTATCAGTATTAAGCATTGATAAATGCACTAACAAGCACTGTAGCTATCCTAATTGTCACAAAAATTGCAAACAAATTCTCGAGCTGTATTTTCGAACGAAGACAATCAAGTGAGTAGCCAAACAAATATATACGATTGATTCAACTAAATATTTAGTTGACAATCCAAGTTATTTTGGCCCAACACAGAGGATTTGTTAATTAAAGCGAGTATTTTGTCAGATGAACAAAATTAATGCTGTTGCTTTTCAAGTGATTTTTATTCAACAAAATATTTCTTTGGGGTAACAAAATATATTTTTGGCCCTATAAAAATATTTAGTTGACTGCAACAAACCTTTCTCTCTTTGCATTTCTCGCAAGAAAATAAGCCAGCAGTACACACAATACACACGTGACAATTTTGGAAATTATCAAGCTGAACCTTCGCACTTCACAACAGTTTCTTTAGGCTAAACAAACTTAATCCTCCACCGAATCCGAATTTCCTTACCTCCCCATCATCGCTCTGAAAAGGTCGCAGTTTTCGTGCTTGTTACTGAAGCAAAACTTTTAGTGAGCATGTCTCTCAGACAAAAAAGTAGTCGGCCGTTGATTGGATACCTCGTACGTGGCTGCCTCTGGTAGGCTGTATAGGCCGCCTTCAGTTGACGTAACCCAGATTGTGTCTCCAGGCAGTGGTTTGAAGACTACTGTACCTCGTAGCGTGATGGTTTGTATCATCTTAGGCATTTTTGCTTTTGTATACTTTGATTTGTAGCGATGTCGCCAGAAGAATGACATCTAGAGTTAGCGTATAATGAGGAAGGCTGCCCCCAAGTTAGTGCGTATCAGATAAACAGCACAGAAAAGAAATGAGAAGATCAAATACCGAGTTTTGAAAACAAAGTTGATGCACAAACATGGGTAGCAGTAAAATAAAAATGACGAAACAATAACTGAATATATGCAAAGTAAACAGGTTTTACTAAAATACTATACCAAGGGAGAATCTAACACATCTTGCTGGACAAGCAGATATAATACCGGAGAAGATAATAGCCCAAAGCGGTTATCGAAAGGAAAACCAGAACGGGACTAACTATTTGGTTGATCTGGGCAACGTAGATTTAGGATATAGGGAACGAACTAACACATTTGATATAAGTTGACAACTGTAACCAAGTAGCTTCAGATTAACTGGGATGGAAGCGGTTGTTGAAGTTCAAAAATTGACCAGATAGTCTGTGTACTGATATATTTGAAAACGTGATGTATATTTTAACATGATTCCTGGAAAGTTTGATTTTTTTTAAATTTTGTTGAGTAAGCCATGTACATATCCCGTAAATAGCACAATATATAGTTGGCTGACGATTATTTAGACACTTCAGCAAACAAAAATGGTTTTCTCCTTTCAGCCAACTATGTTTTATTTGCTACATGATATACGACCCATGCAACTCAAGCTCGGAAAACTTTACTAAAGATTGAGAAGTAGTAAAAATGATATTAAACAACAAAAATACCCGTACTTTACAGCATTTGCCCATAACTGTTTTAGTTACTCCGTACAAGTTGTGTCGAAATACTTCTTTGCGCAGAGTTTCGCAGAGTCAAGAACAAAATAATTTGGACTCTTATAATCAAACCTAAACTTCTGAATACCTGCACCAACAAGGAAGCAATTGCCCAGGAATAGCAACAATTCAAATGTTAAATAGAACAAGGATTTTTGCAACCTTCGGTATCATATTTGATTTACGTGGTGATATATACGCATGCATTATGCAGACTACCTAGGTATACCTTGTATTTCAAATTCACTATTTCCCATATTGGCTCCCGAAACCGTGGTGGTCTGTTTATAAGAGTCAAGAATTCATCTGCGTCAATTATAAGTTCATGTTATCATTTCGTAAAAGCTAGTGACATGCGGTGTTCGTGACTCTTGAGAAACAAGCCGCTGGAATGACCTATGTAAATAATCCACGCGTGAACCAAATTTTACGGTAATAAAGTCACTTATAGTAGAATTACTCCATCTTTAGTTGTTTAGTGTGGAATGTACAGAATAGTTGTTATAAATAATAACATGCACCGAGAGCCTTAAAAAAGGAGGACCTGTAGAACAAAACCCTTTGATTGAAGTCATTAGAAAAAAATAAAGATCTTGTTATGGGTGCGGTTTGTATAGCTATCTGAGCATTCATTCAGGATGCTTTTATACCAAATGCAATAACACTGAACACCGGTCGCTCGAGTTCGAGGTCGTAACTCCGAACGCGACCGTATAGAGCACGAAACATTTGCTCGCGAGTATAATGGTTTCGTACAGTCTGCAAACTCCCTTGCTCCATATCGTTGTACAACTCTAAGCTCGAATTAGCGATATCAATCAGTGAAATGACATTCACTGAAAGTCAGTTGATAATCTACTGCCGACAGGAAAACCAAGGAAATTAACTGGGAACTTATGGCAGTGGAATTCACGACATTGAGTGGGAATCACAAATAAATCAGTGAAATTCAGCCATCATATTAATTATAGGCTGTTCACGGTAAAGTGAGCACTTTTGAGGCCGTAGTTACTATTTTATTTCAGCTACATTTTATATTTAGCCCCTTTTTAAAATAAATATTGCCATGTAAATAATAAACACATCGTTGTGTAGATTCCACCGCACTCTGAAGTTAATGTCTAAGACTTAAAATAAAATATATTTATTGACTATGATTCTAAAAGTGTTCACTTAACCGTGGATATCCTATAGTTATCAGGCACTAATTAACAGTCACTCAGTTTTCACTATTTTCACTGATTTGTCTCAATTCTCACTGTTTCAGATTTATAGCGCAAATCACGTTCTGATACGAATATTTTTCCTAGGATATTTGAAAAGAAAAACAGAATGGATTTCGACACCCGCTAATTTTAAGCCATACACTTATAATTTAAAATTTAAGCCTAGCTTTTCAAGTGCGCTGGGAGCATGCCAGTTAAATAATTAGTAACATTATACGTAATTGTGTGGAGGGATGTGTTTTCAAAGAGTGATTTCTAAAGGGCTGAAGGGACCATGAAGCAGCCACAGTTATTTCGTGCATTGCAAACAAAACTGTCAGCTACTTATGCGTAACTTATGCCGGAATCACAAAGCCCCGATAAGCATGACCCGGCAGCTCCGACACGACAGTTAAAACTGATCAGTCAGTCAAATACAAGATATATATTTGACGTAAGCCCGACAATTTCTGTCGCACGACCAGCAGTTTTGGATTGGAAATAATTTATATTTTCATCGTGCTGTGCGACACGACAAACAGAGTGTAAAGCCTTACGAAACGAAATTTTTCGACTAACGTTTTCTACAGTGGCCAATATGAAGCTTAAATGGGACAAAATATCTGAAAATGCGAAAAACATTTTACCTTCGCGTGCCTTAGCTATAACATCTGCAATCTTTGTTTTCCAATTTTCCCGCCTGCCCATCACTTTTGAGACTAGCTCAGCCTATCAGTTTCTTCCAAAAGATTCCAAAAAAATTCTTCTCTTCGTGTCACGTGTGTAAACTGTCGTGCTGTAAATTCAAACAGTCACACTGAAAATGTAACTGGCATGTTGTAGTTGAGGTTTGTGTGGCGTGGTGCCGTGTTTGTCGAAGCCATGTGACCCCGGCATTACAGAATAAAACGTTCGAATTATTGTTCACCGTGACAATATAAATTTTTAAGATTGCTTCAATTAAAAGTGAAGTATAGGAAACAAACGCTTAAAAAATATTTCTGTGGGAAGTGTATTCAGCGGGAGAACCAAACTTTGATCGTTGCCGTGTCACGGCTGGTTATGAAATGTAATAAGCGGCTCTCGAGGAACACACGTACAGGCAGAAGCTGGTTGTGCGCGCCCTCCCGTGGCCAACTAGGCAGGCTCTCTGAGGTTAAAGTAAAGCAACTGGCTATTTAGCACTGCACCCGACTATACAACGTGAAGAACTTAGAAAATAAGTAGTACAGACACCATAAAAATTGTCAGAAAAGTGCGATTTGTGCTGTATATGAAAGAATATATATATATAGCAACATTATAAAATATTTTACTAAAATATATTTTTCTATGTAAAAAAATATCGATTAAAATATTTAGTATTTTAAACAAAGTTTTAGCGCATATCCATCTGGATGCTTTGGAAAGCTGAATTTGCAAGAAAATCCTCTTCAAGGAAAATCATCATAATAATTACTGTGGTCATGTGTAACAAAATCATAGTAATAATGTATCATATCAATTTTATAATTAACTTTATTTACGTCAGATTCAGCCATAAATGTTTGTGATGAATGGAAGCACATAAAAATTATTATAAAAGTTATTTCTTACATTATTATTTCAATTTTCTTACACAAAATCATGGTAAACACAGAAAAGATATTCCATAACGAATATTTTCTTGCAAATTCTTCTTTCCGAATCATCCAGAATGGAAATGCGCTTAAATTTTGTTAAAAATACATTATATTTTAATCGATTATTTTTTTACATTTAAAATGTATATTTTAGTTAAATATTTTATAGTGTTGCCAAATATGTACCTACATTCTGCTTTCATATACAGCATAAATCGCATTTTTCTGGCAATTTTTAAGTTGTCAGTATACTACTTCTTTTATGAGTTCTTCACATTGTATAGTCGGGTGCAGTGCTCCATAGGCAGTTGCTTTACTTGAACCTTAAATGCCACGTCGTTTCTAGCGCCGCCTATGTACCCTGCACACGCACCGCTTCAATGAGCTCCTGGGCGGCGTGGCGTGGGAGTTGACTGGCTGGTCGGTGCTTCGTCAGACGACCGAGCCTTTGATGCGTCGCCCGCCTCATTTACTGCCTCGTAAATTAAAAGGGAAGAATGCAGCGATCTGACCTCGCCCCGAGCGAACTGTGAGCTTCGCGTTAAATACCTGAAAGGCCGTGTTCTCTACATTCATCAAAGAACTCTATGGAAGTCGGGATCGGTACACATAACTACCAGAATTTTCCGGTGCTTCTGGCTGGGCTGTAGGATTGCTTGCGCTAAGAGTATCATGCTCATAATAAAAATGGCATTATTTATTTATTGTTTTTTTTTTTGTTATTGAAGGAAAATTTGCGAGCCCCTCTAATGACAGGAGGCTAGACTTAAAAAAATTTTACGTACGTCTGTGTTACCTATCAGGTAAAAAAAAGAACTACTCAATAATAAGTACAGTTTACAGTAAAAATCAACTCCGTACTGAGGCAAACGCCAAGGAGAAGAAAATGACATCACCTACAGTATTTTGAGAAAGTGTAACCTAGATGTAACTGAAAATGCGATATTTACAGGTCCATCTGGTTTTCACACTGTGCTAAATAATGTGATAAAATCATCGCTTTAAAAAAATTAATGCTAAACGTTATAATTTTCTTGTGAAGAGCTCATTACAAACACACTAGCGAAAATGATGAATATTGTTTACCAGTGTAGTTTTGCGCTTATCAGGAGTCAATACAAAGTTTTCTAAGCCATAAAAACTAAAGTTCTTATACAACGTGTTTTCAAACACCACCAACAAACTTGGGCATTATTCATTACGAAAATAAAAGACGAAAATGTTTGTACCACTTTTTCCATAAGTGATTATTAATGTAGCTATGCGCCCTCAAAAACGGAGTTTTGAAATGCTTTAAGTTTGAAATTATCAGAAAGTAATTGTGATGAAGTAACAGACGGGTGAATAGTTACTTCTGTAACAAAGTTCTAACGCCTCTTAAAACGTGATTAGTAATATCATCCCCCTTCATTAAGTAAATGGGGTTTGCCACCCTATGTTTACATGAAACTTTATAATACTGAGTTGTAAACAATATGTTTGGCCAAACTATGAGTCAGCATGTCTAAATTAACAGAGAAGGTTGTCTTGTCGGAACCCACCCAGGTGAACCTTTTTCGAGAAATATTTGAAATAGACAGTGAGTGGTATGCAGGTAGGTAACATGAAAGGTCTGTCTTGAAGCCTACGGTAGGACATTAGAACAATCCTTTATAGATTATACAGCTGTACATGCAAAAGTTCGCATGATTCAACTAATTCCTTTGCCGCAGTATTATCTGCCTTGTGTTCATTTTGCAATCGCAGTACCGCTTATTTACAAGTGTGCCCCTTATGCCTGGTTGCACCATTAACTGCCCTGAACCGATATCCTAAATTCTTGATTCAAACATGACCTTCAGTTGTATCTGAGTTCCAATGTACAAGTGTTGTAACACCGCAAATAGCCAAAACCCGATCATAGATTTCATGAGCTCTGTTCGGAACTAAGATTGGAATGAAACAAAGTTTACTATTGGCTCTCACTATGTGACGTCATGATGATGCAGCTTTGTATTTTGAAGTTGGAAGAAAATTAATTAGTCTGTGTGGACATTAACTCTTAAGACTAGCATTTTTTTTACTGTATAGCATGGTTGAATGAATTTAAAAAATTCCTCTGCCTTTTTTTTTTTTTTTTTTTTTTTTTTGTATTTCAGTGGAAAATGTTTTACATACATTATTTACTATTTTTATTGCCAATATTCTGAAGACGGCAGTGGTCAGAAAACAAGATGATGTGATGTTTTATCTGTTATAAGTACAGTAGTTGTACGAATTTTACTGAATATCCTTTACTGTTTATAATTTGGTTTCATATTAAAATTTTGAGTTTTTGCGCTATCCATTGGGGTTATATATGCATATATATGTGTGTGTATATATATATATATATATATATATATATATATATATATATATATATATATATATATAAGAGAAGTCTGCTCTTTAGCAAAAAAAAAATTGCCGAAAGATTCATTTTTCTACGTGGCTCGTGAGGAAAATTAGGCAAGTTTATGATATTCTGAACGGCTGTTCCAGTTTTACGTCGTTTCTGCTCGGAGGGTTAAGCGTAAAACTCTTTATTTCTTTACAAGACATTAATACTTCTTTAGTTAAAGAAATGCATAATATTTAAAGCCTTTGCTATAACAAAATCCATATATAAACGATTTAAATATTATTGAGTTTACTTCTGCTAAATAAATATAGGCCAACTGCTTTTAGAGACAACTCTGATCTTGGATCAAGATTTTGAACTATCGTAATTGGCGGTTCGAAATTAAGTTCATCTCGATCTACAGGCCTGCCCTGAACTCGAATGGTGCAACAGTATTCTATAGCAACCTTAGATCAAGTTCGGACACTATCTCAGATGGAGCAATGAACTTCACTGGTGCAATGGGCTATTAATGCTGTACAGTGCATCACCGTACCATCAACACTCGTGAATGCAACTCACCCAGACTCACACCAACCACACGACATTTTGTAAATTTAAAGTAAAGCGAGCGCTACTAGTTTTCCACTCGCGTATCGTCTGGTCATAATTCCTGCATCGGGCCTTTCACCTTCTCACTCTTATTCACTTGACGACCTTGACTGTGTTGTGCAGGTGAATGGTGCTGTACCCAGCACGGAATCAATGTCTAACGCACCGAGTGCCCTTTCTGTCGGCAATACGATGTGTAGGTTACTGCTGATCTCTCTGCCTGTCAAAGGACAGAACCGTGCAGAGAACGTGTCGAATAAACTGTACTCTAATTATTACGTCAATGTAAAACAATAAATATTTGGACTCTGATTTGTTCTTAACGAATGTGAAATTCTTGTGCTTCTGCGCTTAGAGAATGAAAAGTTTCGTGAGTTTATTTGCTCACATCTTTAAACTTATTCTTCCGTTCGTACTGCCTTTGCAGTTGGACCACACATTATTGCATACTTCTTAAGAAATTCTGAGAAAATAGAAAATGACCAGAAAACAGATGAAGGAGTTAACATACACAACTGTATCGGCACTTAAATAGCATTTTATCTACGTCAGTATCCTTGAAAAAATGTTTTAAGAATACCGAAATTATCTGAGTAGCCTATAGGTCACCCGTACAAACATTTTAAAGCAGCTTTATACATATTACAAATATTTCTGTGAGATTTTTTAATGATTTTTTGAGGTATTATCTTTTCTCAGATATTCCAAATCGACGTCAAGGCGTATTTAAACTTTAATAAGCTGTCCGGGTGGTATGGTACGTCCGAAACGCTCTAAGTTACTAGGTTCGCGAGACATTTTATTCAGGCGTATATTAACTTATTTAAACTGCTATTTAAAATAAACAGTTAGTCCAGGTTCACATTTGTATTTGACGTCATGATACTATCACTTCCATGTCCCTTCACAGCCGGAAAGACAAAGTATCGGCATATCACTGATTTCATTCGTTACACTCGTTGAATATTAGGGACTGAAAAGTTCACGAGTAAAGTGGCCTGCACAATATAATTCGCAGTTCTCTGTTTGCTCAAGTATTTGGTATTTGTTCAATGGCTGTAGCCACCGTGATATGTATAAAGTTATGACTATAATCTGTAAACTGTAAAGAAAAAAATATTGCAGATTTTAAAGGTTTCATCGGAGTATTAATGCTGTTACAAAGAAATACTGCCATAAAGAAACGTCAATATCTTCCATTCAGTATCCATCAAATAAAATGTTTGCATTAAAGGAATTTTCTGAAGGAGAGAATTACTTTTCTGGAAGAGAACTGTGACCGTGGCCCGCTATAAGCTGAAAATCTATATTTCGAGGCTGATGCTTCCGACATAAAAGCCGATAATCCTTACAGCTCGCCTAACACACCACCAAAAGTGCCGACTGAAAAGTGAGTTCGAGGGTGTGGTAGTTTGTTGGGATTCGCCAACAGAAGTGGAACTTTCTCCTGCTGACGAGAGCTTCGAACTCCCGAGTCCACAGCAGGACTATAAGCTCTAGATGGGAAAGCACCAGCATTTTCCTTCTGCAGTAAGTACCCTGGCCAAGCATGCAGGGCGAAAAGTCGTAGTCCCATATCGCGGTTTTGGGGACAGTATTTGAATGCAAGCTTCAAATTTTCTACCCACGCCTTATAAAAATCGAGGGTTCAAACCATTATGTTGTAGTAGTTAATTTGTATCATAAAGCACGCATGTTCCTGATTTTTATCTCAAGACCAACATCAACTACCTCGTTCGTTCATTTTCAGAAGAGCTTTCATAATAGTGGCTATCCTTTCATCTCAGCCTTTCATCTCAGCGAATAGGATTCCATTTCTAGAGAACCCCAGGTTTTACACTTGTAAAACGTCGTGTACATTTCCTAGAGGTCGTGGATTTTCACCGTCTACTTCATGCTTACTCTGTTATTCAATTGATTCGTCAACACACTATCATATCGAGCTTTAAGGGTCTTTGGAACATACTCTGCTGGGTCCCTTTAATATAGGTGCTTAATTCCAGGCATATTATTTGCAGCATCGTGTACGGTACTTGAACTTAAAGAAAGAATAGTAGTACTTTTACTTGAAGAAAGAACATCGGTTACATGTTCTAAACAGCCGCGTTTCTCTAGGTACGAATGATGTTGGAAAGGTTGAGATTTCCCAACAATTTCAGGTTGAAATAAAGTCAAACAGTCGTTAATTCGAGAACTTCCTTCATCATTGTGGGTTGAGTTTCATTTTTAAAAGTTTTGTCAGGGTCTCAAACGCCTTCACTCCTCCCCCGTCCAGTGGTCCTGACATACCCACCAAAATGGTAACATAAGGCTCGCTTCTACTAAAGTTTTACCCTCCAACCATTCAACAGCATATCCCGATTATAATCTGTTAAAGCCTTTCCTTATGAATTATAATTGTATTCTGCATTCTAAACCCGAATTGGTGATATTATTCAGTGGAAAACATGAAACTTTGAAAGTCATGACGTCTCTTACTGGAGAATTAGCCAAATGAGCTAGCAAACAATTCCTTATAGTATTACTATACTATAATGACTGAAATTAAGTGGTAATGAGCATTTACTTGGTAAATATTCAGCCATTGCAATAATCGATTAACTGTTAATGATTGATTTCCAGTTTCACTGCTTTCATTGATTTGGAGTCACGTGGACTACGCAAGGTTTAGACTTTAACAACAACTTTTAACGTACACTAAATAAATCTCATAGTAAAATTTCGATTTCAGTAAATATTTACACTAAAATCGATAGCATGAAAGTGTGGGTTCATACCCACACATTCATAACTATAGGTATACGAAACACACTAAATCATCATTGTGTATGCGCACGCTCGTATGTATATGATGTATCTAAATTCGACCGACAAGCTTTGGCTGCAGGTTAATCACGAAAAAGGAAGTCGAAAATACATATACGACCTACGTTCTGAATGTAATTCTAAGGGAGATTACAAAATTATAAAGTTGTAACTGAAGATAAAGTTTATTAAAGTACCACTATAAGTACCTATCTTTGGACTCTTCCCCTCCATTTGATAGCCGCAACATAGTGTTATTGGGTATTGTGCAAGCCCCACCTCCCAGTTATTGGTAAATATTATTTTGAGAGTAAAACACGAATTACTCGAAAACCGTGAGGCTTAGGGTATTTACACAAGGCGAAAATTTGTTAATTGTGATATGGGGATTAATAATCCACCTTTTAAATCCCAACTAAATAGGGTTAGTAGGGGTAGTAACCGTGATTATTTACATGAAATAATGTGACGACAGCGACATTTGTAGTGCTGTTTGAAGATCTTTGTTCAGTTAACCACTATCCAGACAATCTGTGTTCCGTATTAGATATTAGCTCCAATATTTTCAATAAAGAAGTGTTTCAGTCCATAGGTCGTACATGTGTTTTCAACATATTTTTTCGCGATTAATCTGCAGCTGAAGTTTTTCGGTCTAATTTAGATGCTTCCTGTATAAAGAAATGATTAAGAATTTCGTATATCTGCTAGTGACAGTAACGACACTGAGAAAAAGGTTTTGTTGAATAAAACTAAGTTTGTTTGCTGCAACGAAATTAATTGTTTCTATTTTGTTGCCAGAACCAAATTATTTCGTTGCTTCTGCCAAATTATTTTGTTGTTCATATTTCGTTTCACAGATTTGTAAGACTTGGTTGACGCAACTAAATTTTTGCATGGCTTTACGTACATTCAACAGTTTCACTTATCATTAAAAAAAATTATAAAGGAAGATCTAGTTTCGTACCTGGAAAATTTTCAGCCGAATGCCACGACCTAAGTAACCTCGATTAACATAACTACTGGTGGACTACAGATTTTCTTAAATAAATAATTTTCTAATGTAGAACATGTACGAAAATAAACGTTTTCAATTTTTTACAGCTTTACTTTTTTGTTTCCTGTTGGTCTTGTTTCAGTGGGATTGTATATTCCATAATTAATCATCGCTAAATATACTGATGACTTCTGTTACTATTACACTTGTCTCGATATTATAGTCACTTCACGGTAAGTTCCAACGTTTTCGGAAGCCTTGCTAAAGTTCTACTTTGAGGCCATTACTCAGCCTCATACAAACAAAACTTAAAATAACCTAGAGAATTACACCAAAAGGACAACACACCGCATTCCGTGCGCACTCAGTGTAATAATCGCTATATATATATATATATATATATATATATATATATATATATATATATATATATATATATATATATATATATATATATATATATATGTGTGTGTGAATTTTTCCTTGTTTGTCCCGTATGCGTTCCTGTACCATTCATCCGAATGCGATGAAACTTTGGTAAGTTGTTGTGCGCACGCCTGTGAAGGTTTCTGAGTTGGTAAAACCATTTTACAATAGGTGGCGCGCGAGTCGTTTCAACAAATGAGTTTATTCTAGCAGCTATTGTCGTACAAAAGACAGATGATGAATGAAGATGACGTACCTAATCAAAATATGACCATTTGTTCCGTTTCAAATTTACAATCTACGAGAACAGATCAGGGATTTGATTATTGATTGACATTAAATCTAAACAAACATTGTTTAATATTACTTTTATAAACATTACTAATTACTAATTTGTAACTTCACGTTGTATTTAACTGTAATATCGTTTGAATATAGTTGGTTTTGAGCAGACAAGAGATGTTTTATTTGTCCATCATTCCATACTTTACCTAATCTTCTAATCGCATTATGTATAACTTCTAGGTACATTGGCTTGACGAACCCGGTATTTATAGAACAATAAATGTCTTTATTATACTTCTATATTTCATATAGTTTAGCGGCAGTTCGTGTGTGACATAATAAGTGGTGTTGATTGTGAATTTGTAATTGTCATCACAAAACATTTCTTTCGCTGTCAAATCAAATATGCCACCCAAACGAAAAGCGATCGGCCGATCTACACCTCAAGGAAAAAGAAAAAAAGGCATCACGAGCTTCAGAAACCGACGAGCAACGGGAAATAAGACTGGAAACCATTCGAGTACACACTGCTCGATCCAGACGAACACTGCACGCTGATTTAAATCTTGGTGCATTCTATTACGATGCTAATTATGATCACAATCTTCATCCAAGTGTGGTTATTGTAAAAATTGATAAATTATGCGTGTATTGCAGTGCCCTTGAATTTATGATACGCCATTCGAGTTCAAACGTTTGCAGTTTCCAGTGCGACTCGCATTTGCAATGACCATCAAGAAGGCACAGAGACAATCGCTACAAATATGTGGACTAAATTTGGAAAATCCATGCTTCTCACATGGACAGCTGTATGTGGCCTGTTCACGCGTCGGAAAACCTTCTGACCTTCGTGTAAGCACCAGACGGAAAAAAAAACAAAAAAATATTGTGTATACAAAAGCACTTCAATAAACAGATTAAAAACATAAATACTTTCTTTCATTGCGTGGCATTGCAAAGCATGCCGGGTACTCGCTAGTAATTTTATAAATGCTAAAGTTTGTATGTTTGTTAGTTACTCAATCACGTCGTATCGGCTCGACGGATTTGGATGAAATTTTGGTACACGGTAGATTATATTCTGTAAAAAGGGTACTCTTCGTCCCTGAAAAACGAACGGTTTCGTAGGAAATATATAAAAATACGCCATCAACCATTAAGATAGAGCACATGGTCATTAAAATTAAGGTTTAATGTTTGCACGCAGGTGAAGCAGCGAGTGACACCTAGTATATTTCATAAGAACTCCTCAGTAGGCATTATCAACACACCTGTTCTCTCATTGTTTTCATTCATACTAATTATAAATTAAAAATTATAAGTTAATGATAAAATATAAGTAAATGTTCAGTTTATCCAAAAAATAAGGTACTTTTACATTTACGCAGTATAGAACGCTTGTAATAGGATTACATGACATATTTAGGAAACAACCAAACACGTAATGCACGGGGTATTTTATCAAAGGTTTGATTCAAAAAGTGCCAAGAAACCACGAATAGACTATACGGGCGATTCTCGCCCGCGCCTATTTTTCCGTAACTATGCAACCCGCACACAGACTACCCATCTGACAAAACATCACTGGTAGCAGAAAACCACGTGCGCGTAGATTCATTGTCAGTACAGTGCGCAGGGAACGGATGGTGTTATGTCAGCAAAGCGTTGAGAAGCAGTCACTTTTCTAAGAACGCGCATCCGTTTATTGTGTCGAAACAGATTATTGCGATGTTTACCGAATGCGTTGGCACGTATCGATTGCGTCATTAGTAACACACATCTGCCTCGCTTCGAGCCATTGTGTTTCTTCGTGTGACATTAAAACACAATTACGGCGTACTGCACTGACGAAAATAAACCAACGTGCATGTGCTGCTTTGAAGCGATTCTGTTTTCGCGTCGCTGATTGGTGCAGGTTGACACCAGCGTCGAATGTTCAGCTAACAGACGAGGCGCCACGAGTACGTACACGGCACGGGAGTCGGATACACAAGAGAGAATTATTTTTCAGTGGAGGAGATGTTTTGCGGATGGGTAGTATTGTGTGCGGGTTGCACAGATACGGAAAAATAGGCACGGGTGACTCATATCGATAAGTTGAAGGTACTTGTTTAAAAGTCGTGGATACTAAATACAGTAGTTACAGTAGATGATATTTGAGCAACGAAATAATTGTTCGGCTCAAGAAATTATTTTTAATGATTATTTGGTTCAAAGATACGAATGCAGATGTTTGGAGCAACATCAGATTAGTTGAGAAAATATAATATTATTCATTGCAAACAAGTTATTTTCAAGCAGATTTATTTGGTACCTGCAACTAAACCTTTTGCTCAGTGTATATCATAATGTGTAGCCACCGACATCGACATGAAATGTTTCGAGTTTTACGCTGTTAATTAAAAAACAACTGTATATATTTAAGTGGAATAATAAAACTTGTGGCTTTTATTTTGTAAATATTATAATATTTTTAATTGCATTTATAGATTTCAAGTACGTGAATGGGATTAGTAGGCACACACATGCACTGTGGGTCATCTTGTAATGTAGGTAACATTAGAAAAAAAAGTGTATTATTTGTTACTCGAACATGATTGTTTAAATAGGGGTAGATGGAATTTGGTTTGAGTTGAGACTAGGGCGGCCCTTAACAACGAGGTCCTGAGAGCCGATGAGGGTGAAAATAGGTGAAAATCGAGCAGCGCTTAAATGCAAGGGCGGGGGGAACGGGAAATCTCCGAGAAAACCCGCTGACCAGCGACATCGTCCGGCACGATTTCCACTTGTGAAAATCCGGGAGTGACACGGCCGGGGATTGAACCCCGTTCGCCTTGGTGGGAGTCGAGCAGTCTAACCACTCAGCCACCGCGGCCCCATGGAATTTAGAACTCAGCTAGGATATAGGGCAATTGCTTGGAATGAAAGTAATTATATTCGTTACTAATACACAACATAACTAACAATGAAAATAAATGAAAAATAGAGATGGCAAATCGTGGAGTTGTGTTCCGTCAAACATGCATGCAGTAAAAGGTCGGCTTATTTGCAAAAACCTGAAGTCCATTTTTTTCCTAATGTTCGATGTTGGATGAAATTTGTATATTATTTTCAAGGTTTATCGCCTGACAAAACCTCTTAAAATCTACTCTGCACCACGCTTCTTTTATTTCTTTTTCCGTCAAGTTTTTTTGTTTCTCTGTACCATATTCTCAAATGGAGTGATGCGATTTTATTTAAAAGTAAGCCAACAAAGGCTCCCAAGGGCAATATAAATATGAGGTTGTGCATCGAAGAAAGTAAGTGAATTTTCTCCGCTTGGATGAAAGAAATACAAAAAGATTTTCTCTTGCGTTAAACAAACTATAAAGTGTATTGCAAAACTAAAAATGTCGTGTAATCTACTGTGTACACTGACTTGCATACAATATTTTTTTTATGGAGGAGGGGAGGCAGGAGGAATCCTGAGTTGTTTTTGTTTTTTGAGATAGGAAGCAGGATTTTTTTCTAACAATGTGGTATATTAATGACAAATAATTAAAACGCATCTTTCAATAGCCGCTTAGTAAAAACAGTACTTATTTCTACCTAATATTTCGGCCATGATTAAGAGACAGGTACACACGAATTTAATTAATAAATGTCGAAATATGTATGTGCTCAAAATTTCATGAGCTTCTCGCTGTACTGAATCGACTGGAAGTCACCGAATTCGGCAAATACATCTGCGGAGACTAATTAGCGAAATGCGCAGCCAGACAACGTGCACCCCACGAAGAAACTGTGTTTAACCACGAAACAATGTGAATATCGTATATTCATGATTTCTTTAATTGAATAAAACCTCTGGAAAATCACCCCATGCATTACGTGTTTGGGTGTTTCCTAAATGAATCATGTATCGCAGGAGTGTTATGCTTCTGTTCACATTAAAGTATCTTATTTCGGTAAAATCGAACATTTACTAATATTTTATATTTGAACTACATTATTTCTTTTTTAATTAATATGAATAGAGCTTGTGAGGAAATAGGTGCATTGGTAACGCCTAGTAAGAAATAGTTCATATCCGAAATATAATTATAATGAATGCGCACGAATGCGGTGGTGAGTTGGGTCCCTTTGGTGTAATTTGTAGGACTTCAGCAGGGCTTCAGAAAAGTTGGAAGTATGGTATGCACATGATTCCATGTAAGTGCGTTTGCATTTGACCGCAAATCTAGCAGTGGTGTGTAAGCACCGACCAGTGGCGGTAGACACACTTAAAAATTTTCCGTATATTTAAGGAATGTTCTGCGGATATGTACAGTGTATATACGGAAAGGCAATCCGCAATGACGAAAAACGGAGTTAAGTCCGTAAATACAAACTACGGAGTCTCCGTATTCCTTTTGGCTTCGAGTTACGGGGACGAACAATGCCGATTCTACACGAAGCTTTCTTCGCCACTGTAACAAGAAAATTATCGTTTGTGCTGCAGTTAAGGTTATCCATGCGACTATGGTTTATTCATTAAAACATTAAAAAATAACATCAGGTGTCTGTAAGCAAATACAAAAGTTATACCACAATTTGCGCTCGTCAACTACAACAACGACAGAACAAAAAAAAAAGTGAAAGGTTAGATTCGTGGACTGGTAATTTGTTTACTCGGGTTCAAACCTGGCTTAATATTTCAATATCATTTTTATACATAGTATAACACCCACACAACGAAAATTAAATACATTTTCTTTATCTCTTTTTATTTCAAACGGAAAGTACAGAAAACTAACTTGGAAATTAACGGAGAGGTGCCGTGAAGTTTACGGAAAGTCCGTTTCTGAACATTACTGTGTCCATTTATTTTACGGAGAGTTTACGCACACTTCTGGATAAATTTCTAACAGTTTTTACCTGTTTTTGAAGGCATGTGGAAGTTTTGTTTCTATTTTTTGCGTTCCTATTGTCGATATGGATTAATTCCAGTGACATTTCATAGTGTTTCAAAACGTTCGTGCTATACTGCCCTTGTTATAAACATAAGTTAGATTTAAAGTAATAAAATTACTTTTATTACGTTTCCGAGGTGTGGTCCGAAATAACAGCGCCCAGAAACAAGTAGGAGTAACAGCTAAGTAGCTAAGTGGGAGGACGGGCAGAAGAAACAATCATTTAATACGCTAATACGCTAATACAATAATATTCCATTATTGTCAGAAAACACTGAAGTTTGGTTCTTCGACTTTGTCAGTAAAACCAGTTCACCAAATGTTCATATCGTTTTGTGCCCCCATGTAAGAATTGTGTAGATATTTTATTGAGTATTTTGTTATTGTTTCTATTGTGTTTTTGAATGTGTACTGTATAATACGTTAAGGGTAAACACCTCTGTATATTGTTTGTGGCAGTAAATATATATATATATATATATGGATAGCGCATCGGCCTACTGTTACAGAGGTCCGTGGTTCGTGCCACCCTCCAGCAAGTACCGCGGATTTTAGAGTTAAGAATTCGGTTACTATTTATCAGAGGATATAGGTAATAAAAAGAAAACTTACAGTATTAATACCCCGTGTATTTTTCAATATAATTCTAATATTTCCGTAAAATATACAAAGAATTTGTATATTTACGTTACGAAGTAAAAGTATTTATACGGACATTTCAGTAAAATAGACGAAGAATTCGTATATTTGCATTAAGTAGTGCCCGTACTTTTACGAAGATCGCTGGATTCTTTTTTTTACCGGTACTTTCCGTAAATTAACGGAAATTTTTTTTTAGAGTGGCACTGGCGTACAGTCGAACCCGCATTAACGCGAGGAACACCAGGCGATACCAACCAAGAGTACAGAGAGAAGAGGAATGCCGGGAAAACGCCAAAGACGTAACTTTACGCAACTGTCGAACTTTGAGAAAATACTCTGATCAGGCTAGAAACCGCAGGGTGGTCGTATCGCCGAATAACCCACTATGTGGATAGTTCGGACCACGGCCGTAGAAGACAATTCTGGGCACTAGCCTGAAAAGTTGACGCCCTTATTGACCCATTTAATTTATGAACCTAGCCGCAGAGCACTGCTGCCGAAGTAGTGATGTTTGACATGGCTAGCATAGGGAGGGGAATAGCAATTTTTTCTTAAAATGGGAAAATCGTCATTCATATCTCTATGGTGTTATCCATATGCCGGCATTGCTAACAACACTAGTTTGCTTGCAGCGATCTGCGGCTACTGCATGAACTAAATCAGTTAATAAGGGGGTCGATTCGCTAACATTGTTAGACAGGCAGTGTCCAGACCTGTGTTCTACGGCCGTGGTTCGGACCATACTGTCTGATGCTGATGGGAGAAGTAGATACATGAAGGCACCCTCGCACTGAGGACAGGCTCAGGATGAGGTCGACTACCAATCGAGAGGATCGACGGATCGTGCGCAAGGCACGGAGGGATACCATGGTGACCCGGCCCACGATACTGGCCAGCGTTTGGGGCACCCGAATGCCCACGAACAATTTCCCGATGCCTTGAGGAGGCCATTATGCGATCCCAGCGTCAATTATGCGGGCTGACATCAACTCTACAACAGCGGCGGCTCCGTTTGCAGTGGTGCCATGCCTCAGCAATATGAAACGCTGCAGACTGGTGATGCATGTCGTTTGGTAAGGAGTGCTTCTTTGTTATGGGGACTGATGAGCATAGTGCCTGGTTAACGCCAGAATCTCAATCTCGCTATCGAGCGACACACCTCCCCCACGGCAGGCATTATGGTCTATGGGAAGCCATAGTCTACGATAACTGATCCGTTCTCGTGGTATTATGTGGAAGTTTGACGACCCATGGATATGTGGATGAGATCTCAAGCTCCCATATACTCCTATTTCTATCCAGGATTCCAGGTGCGATATTGCAGTAGGCTAATGCTCGACTGCACATGGGACGGGGTCACCCGGAACAGCCTCCATCGTGTCCAAACATCACCATGGCTTTTCCGCTCCTCTGGCATGTACCCAATCGAGCATGTGTGGGACCAGTTGAAACACCAGCTGCCGCCGTGCCATAGCATCAGGGATTCGGAACCCGCTGTCCGACAATAATTTTGGGCCCGTCTGCCTCAGGACAACATCCTCCGTCTGCTGGACTCCACTACGCCGGACCATTTTGCAGAACGTATGGCAGTAGTATAAGGGGGTGCGAAGCACTATTGATGATGACGGGACAGTGTACCACACATAATTGTCCAGTTGCTCTGTTTTGTTATTATATGTATTACTCATCTGTATCAGTAACTCCAATAAGTTTCAGTACCATCCGACGCATACTTCTGTATGCGTTTTTTTTTCTGGCAGTGTATTCAGTACATCAAATAGGTAGAGACCTGAAGAATTCGTGGATTAACCTCGGGACAGGCTAGAATTCAAAACACGTGTGTTTTTATGGCTTTAGTCATTGGTCCACACAGTGTTTGACGCCTCCTGGAGAACGCTGGCCCAATCTTCACCTTCCACTATGACAGCAGACAACCAATGTGCAGTTATTATAGGCATATTTGTACACAAGACTGTAGAGTTTAGCGTGCAGGTCATAGAACTCGCGAATTTTTCAGGTCTCTATAAAAAGGGTAATGTCATAATGTTACGAGTCCTACGCACCTGGAGCTAACTATTTTGACAAGGGGACGATAAAGTTAACACCGACCCACGTACCTGTCGCCATGGTGCATCTCTGAGATAGCGTGCAATATTCCTGTTGTACCGCTGGAGCTATGGGACTTGAAGCGGCGGCCCTATCGTTTTATTAGTGCAAAGTCAGTGTCGGAGTTCAGTAAATGTCCCAGTACTAGTTTTGAGTGTCTTCGGTCAGTATATTTTGCGATAAGGCAGTGTGAATAGGCAGTTTTTAGCTGTGTTGATGAGCTCGGATACAGCGTTTGTAACGTGAGTGGTGTCTTGAAAGAAGTTTTCGTACCTTGTCTCAAGTACATGTTCTTTTCGTAGATCAGCGCATTGGACGCACGTTCAATATTTTAGTGGGAAACTGAGTATTTCAAACACTCTGCATTGCAGTTCAAGCTCCAGTTACGTATTCCCTTTAAGGGTAACTTTTTACTACACATTTTAGTTTAAAATGAATGCTTAGAAAATAATAGGTTGGCGTTCACGACAATAAAGCTACACAGAACTCGAAGCGCATACACGACGTAGAGGGAAACAGCAAATTGGGAAGGAAAGGCGGGCACAAAGGCAATCAAAAGGTGGCAGTCAGACTTCAGTTATTTACTGTGTGTTTACAAGGGCGCGTAATTGCCCCGTTGTCTGCTGCTGTGAGGCTGAAGGGGGGACGGGGGCGCACAAATATTCCTCGCCGAAGGTAAAAACCTGCGGTGACGTCACAGCATGGCCTCGAGGGTAATAAAGGGGGGGGGGGGGGGTTCGAGCCGGTCCGAAAAGAGTCGACGAGATAGAGGGAGTTCGTTTGTCGTGCACGGCGGAACAAATGAAGAGCGTAACGAGCCAGGACGCTTGTGTGTACAGGTTCTTGCCGGCTTGGAGATGTCGAGCAAGGCCAGATAGAGAGCATTCTCAACAGAACCCGACTTCTCCGTAGCACTGCTCAAGGATGGGCGAGTCGCACGGAAAGAGCTCTTAAATTTACAACATCCTCTATTTTCTCATTCTTTTAGAAAGAGCGAAGAGAAATTGGAAAATTAATTTTACAAATATCGAAGTTGTAGATATTAAGTGTATATCGTACAGCAAATCAAATCATATAAACTGTGCTAGATCTTAGCTCCAACTATTCTTTACAAACACTTGAATAGCATAAAATAAGTTATTTTCTAAGCGAGTGTTAGGTAGTTATCATACAATTAGGAGATTGTGCTTTTTAATATTGAGCTACTTAAAAAAAAACTAATACGATTTATCTGTTACTGTATTTCTAAGAAATATCTTTATGTTTGTTCAACTTGTAGCAAGCTTTTATACTAACAGATTTTAACAGTTTGATATGCGTTATACAGTTAATTCCCCATAACTTGGTAAACTATTTAATACTATTGTTACATTATGATAGATACAAAAATAGAAATAATCCTTTAAAATAAAGAAAATATTTTTTCCCAGGTGCAATTACAGCGTACAGCAGTGAATATAGGAAAGAAAGACAGTCGAACAAATAGCGCAGTAAATAAGATGGAATACGAGTATTGGATAAATGTTTATTTTCCCTCTTCAGTACGGCCTAAACAATTTATAACTTCGAACTATTTTACAAAATGTGTTCGCCTTCGTAGCAATATCTATATTTCACTGCAATATTAAAAGTACAATTTTACACGACGTTCGCAGGCTTTCGAGGTTATAATGCCCGAGCATTCTTGGCTATTGTGTTGCAGCCATTCGTCGCAGTCGAAGAGTATACCGACGTTCCAGTCCCCATCTTCAGAGTAGGAGAAACGGAAAGTCGTGTTACAATAAGATGGCGCGACCGCCGCTGCCGTCTCGGTGCCGGTGGCGTTGTGTTGCCATGGATGCATACACTAAATATGAGGTACACCGCTTATTCGTCTTCTGCGCATGTACCCATCATTGACTTACCTCAAACCTACACACCTGTCAAAGTCACATGGTCAACAGTGATGAACGTGTTTGTTTACATCTTAATTTTTTAATTACAACCACTACTATACCAACAAAATACTTTTACCAGTTTGAATGTAATCAAAAAGCATTACAAATTGATTCGAGGAAGTATAAAAACATCTCAAAAGCACTTGTTTACTAAACAGTGCTCTAACCTCAAACCCAATCCACGCCATTTTTGCTAGACGGGTAGGCAGGTGAGCAGTTCAATGTTGGGACACGGAGACTGGTTGTGCGAAGCCAACGTGATCGGTCTGTCTCATATTTAGTCTATGAGTGGACGTCGGCAGGCAGCCGTTGAGTGCAGTTCCAGTAGCCCACTGTAGGCGACAGAGCGACACCGCTATTTGTTTGATTTGCTCCCTTGTTTTGACGTCTCATTACGTGCACTTTGTGGTTGTGGTCGAGGACCAGATTTTCCTGACATCATTATAAATAACTTAATTATTATATTCTAAGCAGTATTCATAAATAAAATCCCTCTAAATGGAGTATATGTTAATCGCTACTATCAGCTGAGTTGAGATGAGAGAACTGGGCGTCTCTTAAGGGTATTATTTATCTGCGCGTCCAAGGTCAAGAAGCGAGTGAGCGATACGGGTGACATTAACACGCACGCCTAGTGCCTCATCGCTCCTACGCGCAAGGCGTGCAGTGTTTCCGTTGTAACGCTGTACTGTACAAATTATATCTGTAACAGTGGGACTTTAATGCACGCGATGAAAGACTAGAGATCAAACTACGGCCGTGTCCCTGTACTTTTCTCTTGCCGCTTAAGGAAACTGCATTGGCAAGCTTTAGAAATGCGATATTTGACCACTATCACGAATTTTTTTTTCTCCGAGACTACACTAAACGTGACAAAAGTAAAAAGATAGGGATATCGACAGTAGTTTTTTATTTTTTTTTTATCCTTTCTGGCAAAAATTCGTATTTTCATATCTTTTATTTACAGAGATACGAGCTTGCGCGCAAACTACGATTTCATAGAAAAAGTTTCCGTACATAGTCCTCTTAACGAGGTCTTGATAGCCGAACTGCAATTAGCGATTTGGGTAGTTGATAGCAAATGTTATACATTACTTCTTCTCTATGTCTGGCAACCGTTCGTTGGTTTAGTTAATGACGGGGCTGCGTAAGCACTGCCACGGCAACGAATTGGGAGATCCTCCCTTGCCAGTAGCGCCAATAATCCTGTTGTGGTGTAGCCACCAGATGTCACGCCAGCACGGAGGTCTTGTTCGTCATATTCGACTCCACTTCGCCCGTCTTGCTCGGGTCGGGCTCGTCAGGAAGGACTCGGGGAGCAGAGTGCGTGTCAGTGCGCAGGGAATGCAGATGGGAAAAAAAGAACGCCAACATTTAAGGACGTCGTTATAAATAGGTCACGGTCGTAGGCGCGTCAATGGAAGAGCAAGGCAGTAAATGAGACTGCATTTCAGTTCAAAAGAAAATAGAATATTTCAGCCTGAGTTTAGGGCACCCGCCTACCGCGCGGGAGCTATTTGCATTTTTGAGGCACGGCACGTATGCAAACCGCGTATTCGAAAATTCACCAATGGATCCACAAGTGATTGATACATCGGTGTACACCGGTTAAGGCATTTTTCGAACATCAGGTTGATTTTTAGCGGTGTTTTCGTCTGCTTTCAGAGACATATTAATACCATTTCACTCCAATTTTAAAGTTTTGATCGCCCATTTGTAAAACTCTACGTCTGAATTATATTGCTATACTTTGGAATGCTTGAAAATCAAGCGTTGTGGGTGTTTTTAATTTTTATGTTACAGAGAAAGCGTTCGAAAATTAATCGGTTGATGTTTTGGTGAATATCCACCAAATACACCAGATTTCCAGGCCGTTGAATAAACCGGTTCAATCGGACTCAACCAAACGATTGATTTTCGAACATCCAGTGTGAATCGGTGGATGCACCAGTGAATTTCCGAATACGCGGAGAGAGAGGCGAGCAGCGACACACTGGCTCGTCCTTCGATAAAACGTCATCGCCAGCGTAAGGAACTGAACTAATTCGTAGTCATCTGCAGGACGTCGAACGGTCAGCCTTTCCCCTAACTAGAGGGAGGTCTGTAGAAAGTTTCAATGCAGCCACCTTTTAAAGTTATTCATACACTAAGTTAGGTAAATTAATGTTAAACATGAGGTTTTTGGCCATGTTGAAAGCTTCCAAACCAATATTTACAGTAAACCCACCTTATGAAATGTATATCCCTGTGTTGCCTGATAATTTTTGTCATAAGGAAATGAAATGAGAATAACGCCCGTACTTTCTTTTATAAACGTCCGTTCCGGCATGTGTCCATAAATAGAGGGTATCGCTTTGTTAATTTCCCTTCGGTGTTTCGTTACCGCATTGGCAAGGAAAATATATGCGTTACAGGTTGTTTCACAATTACAACGTATCATGCACAATCCGCGCTTCAGAATATTGAAATACAGATTTCTTTGCTTAACTAGGCCTACAATTACCTATACAAACCACACTATTTGAAAATTATCAGTGAAAATGTAAATAAAAGTGTCTACTAAGGTCATTAAACTAACGGCATTGAAAAGTAGTTTGCCAAGGAGACAATATAAGCGTATGATTATATTCTTACTTAATTTGCCTTAAACAAGCTTTCAAATAACAAACACCACGACCTTCACATGAAGGTACAAATATACGAACAGAAAATATTTGCGATATTAGAACTTGTTTCATGTACGTACCTATATTTAACCAGAAACTACAAAATTAGTTAAATTTGTTCCATAAACGGCAGTTATTGGATTATAAAATATTACTGATGATAAATAACAACAAACTGCCTAGAACAATTAGTGTACGGTAAACTAAATTATAAGCTATCGATAGTTCTAAAAATCACTAAAGACTAAATTCAAAACATTAATTTCAATTAACTATGAAGTGTTTTAATATCATAAATGTGCGGACATTTTCCCTGTGAATTAAATTTTCAGAATTCTCCTCGACTTCAGAAATTCCGCGTATAGTTAACTCTCTCCTCTTTTCTCTACCTCTATAACCACCGTTATTAACGAGTTTCGGCCCGGCGGGAACAGAATCCAAAGTGTTTGCTTATAAAGCAATAAAATCCTATTAGAATTCATTAAAGCTCTTTATTTTTATTTGATGTTGTATCATGTAGTTTTGCGGTTATTGCAAACGTGATAAAATTAGTTATATTTTGCCTACTTCCCCGTTTATTACAGTCGACGGCTCCTCTTTATCCCTCACACAAACGGTAAAGCGTCCACCACTATTATTTTTATCCTCCTATTTGAACCTTAATTTTCCAATGTTCAATTTTTTGCGTGCTATGAGTTGCAATTTCGTCTCTGTATTGCATTCGGTACCTTCCACTTCGAAAATGCCCTTTCGTTCTTCACTTTTCCCATACAGAACCTTTTTTGTTTGGTTTTATCATCGGGCCGAGCTTATCTCTTCGTCTTTTGAACGACCGTATAAAAAGTTGCACTCCGAAAAACGGCTTTGAGTTGAGACTTTTTTCCCCGTAATGTTATCGTCTTCACACTTCGTGAACACTATACTTGACTTGAACATTATTTTTAATGGAATGAAGTCTTGGGAGTGAGGTCTTGTACTTGCGCCCCTCTATTCGTTGGGCGTTGAGTATTATGACCTTTTGACTGTAGATGAGCATCTATCAGCAAAATGTCAGGTAACACCAGTGATCTTCTGTTATTATTCTAGCACTTCGATAATATCCAGGTTGAAAGCGAATATTTAGTAAGCGATCCGCGATTTATCTGTGACTTAAGCTAAAGTAGCTTCAGCAGGAAAATATATTCTTCAATAATTTCATTGCGATACTGTAAATATACTACATTATGCTGTAATCTTTCGTCCAGTGTAACAAATACGTAACAACTTTAAATGTAGCCTACATTATTCCATAAACGTCTCTGTCAATGTTTGAGAGGCGTGGGGCACGTGCCTGAATTAAAACAAGCAACTTATATGCATCGCACAAAATTATAATTTATTAACATTTCCTAGGGTAATCGGTGACGGCCAATTCCCGAGCGCGAATCAACTAACCTTTCCAAATATAATGTAGCCATTAAACAGGCTCCTAATTTCATACCAGCGCCAATGTTTTGTCTAGTGGCATAATCTTATGAATAAAACAGTTTGAACTGCAGGTTGCAGTCAATGATTCCAAACAGTGCCCTCTTCGTGTTCATTCCCATTTTAACCCCATACTCATATGATGCACGTGGGAAAAAAGTACTAAAACAATTTTTACATGTCTGCCTGTGGTTATAAGTGTGCACAGGCTGGTTAACATGGACCAATAGTGTTAAATATTTTTTAATAAACATAATTTAAACGTAAATGCGAAGAAATGGGCTGAAAGGGATGGAATTATGTATTTTGGTATTAGCCTGAGACAGTTAACAAGCGACTCGGAAATCACACTGTTTTAAGTAAAATGTCATTTCTCAACACGTCTTAGTCACACCAAATCTCTTTTATGAGAAATATCTGTATTTTTACATTTACAATGGGATTTCCTGTAGCATATAAATATGGTAGCTGAATTAAATTTCCTCATTCCAGTACTTCCTCAATCGTTGTTCATGTCAACCTACAATCTGAAACTCGAATTTATTCTTGACTACAGTTAAAATTTTTTAAACACGCAAATTAATTTGGAATGAATAAAACATTGGAAGGGAAATGAGAAAAACAAAGAGTCCTCTAAGATATTCCTCTCATTTTTTCTATATATATATATATAATATATATATATAGACACACATGTGTGTGTATAGACACACACGAACTCACTCATGAATTCATGTTCGGAACAGTCAAACGCCTTTTTTTTTTTTGCATCCCCGTTTTTTCTAGCCGATTTTGCTTCAGAAAATAACTACTCCAATGTTCGCGTAGTCATATATAGGAAAACTACATGTCTTATATCTCTTCATCGATCTCACTTGATATTTATGCATCAGATAACCACTGTTTGTTTATTCGTTAGCTTTTTCAAATTCATAGAAACAAAATATATCTACATCCTTGATCATCTTCTGACTGTTTACGTAGAGTATTTTTTAATACATATATTAGACGTAAAAATGACATGTGTATTATAATTTGTCGATAGAGTTCACTGGAAAATAAGAGAAATGCATTTAAAAAAAACTGATTTTGTACATGACAAAAACTATTAACTAAGTGAGGTGTAACTGACCATGTATTTTAGTTTGGAAATCCGATAACGCCTGGCGTACTTCCTTTGGAGACACCTGTATGGCACCGAGCCCCCTCGTAACTTAAAAGTTACAGGAAATCTGATACATGGACCTTCACTCGTGTAAACTGAGAGTATGAGGTAATTTTTTAGTGGTGATCGATAGCATATATGTAGGGACATCCGAATTTTGCTAAAAGATTTTCGCACCTGCTAGATTTCAATACCCTGTGGCCATGCCAGCAGTGCTTATTGGTGATGGGAAGACATTCTCTTACTTAACTGGCCAATCAGAATAACTCCGACATTGTACGTCTGTGATTCGCGGGCATACACATAAGACGCTTGGCACGTAGATAATCCAATCACGAAAATGGATCTGGGATAAAGTGGTATGAAATACAACTGGGCGTGAAATCTTTTCGCGAAATTCGGGCGTCCCTACGTATAGGTAGGCCACCTTTAATTCGCGGAAATATTTTGGCGGAGGCTCGACTTCAATATCCTATGTGCACACTTGCAGTCTTCTATTGACTCTTGGCCACTTGTCGTTCTGTGAAGACAGTCTGTTACATGAGTGAGCCACTCAAAACTAGGTTTATCCGATACTAACCGTCCGTGCTTCGCGGGCCGACAGATAAGACGCGTAACAATTCAAGTGATCCAATCACGAAAGTGGTTCTGAACTACAGTGCGATGGAACTAAACTTGTCATGATATCTTTTCGCGAAAAACAGGTGCCCCTACGTATGGGTTATAGCGCTGAACCAAATAACATAGACCTAGTTGGAGGACCTGGGTTCGATTCCCGGTCGGCCATCCTTATTTCAATTTTCCATATGGTTTCCCGAAATCACTCCAGGCGAATGCTGGGATGGGTCTCTAACAAAGGCCATATCCGATCCCTTCCCATTCCTTGCCCAATCCCTCTTCCCTGAGAAACTTCTCCCGTCTCTAACGGCCTCGCTGTCGACGAGACCTTAAGCCCCACATACATAACGCCAAATAACAGACGCTTCTGGCTAGAGCTAGTTACAGCTTCTTAGATTGTGTTACTATCAACTCATTCTTACCCAGTGTGTACACAGCTGTGTGTATAACAAACACGGAAGTTATTTTTGCACGTTGCTGTGAAAGTAGAAGCACACAGAAGCGAAATGGCGTCGTGGTTACTTGGATGTAAGTGAACTCGGTCGTTCATTGGCGGCTCGAAGCTGTGGAAACAGGCCTTGTTGTCTGATTGGCTGTTGCACGTTATAGACTGTTCCCATATCGCTTGGACTGCCGTCTGGCAAGTTAAGGCAGGTTTATGATTAAAGACTGGATAATTAAGAATTGTATTTAATGACTCAATAAGCACACGGAAAAAGGAAAAATAAGAAGTTTTGCACTTTATGAGTGAATTAGCAACTGTTAAGTCTAGCCAATCAAAATTGTAGGAGATTTAAGTAACCGAAATAACCTGGAAAAATGGACAATTTACATATATTTAATTATCTGTGGTTAATACTTGTGTAATCGTTTTAAAAATACTCGTGAAATCTTATAGAAGAGGAAGCCGATGCCAACATTAGGCATTTACATCAATAAATCTGAAAATGTTAATTAATGCGAATTCAATAACCTCTTCCACGAAAGAAAACATGACTTTGAACTATTCTTTAAATTAATAGGATACTGTCTCTCGATTAAAATAATTACTTTCATACGATTTCACAATACGACATAACCTAAACACAAGTTGTAAATACAATTTCCCGCCAACAACAACTGTCGCTGTTCTCTGATTGGCTACTTCGTCTTGACTTGTACTTACGATAT
Source organism: Dryococelus australis (assembly GCA_029891345.1). Classification (NCBI taxonomy): domain Eukaryota; kingdom Metazoa; phylum Arthropoda; class Insecta; order Phasmatodea; family Phasmatidae; genus Dryococelus; species Dryococelus australis. The sequence goes on along the minus strand of CM056997.1, from coordinate 56,369,790 downwards.
AAAATATAACGATCTCCTAAGTCACGCCAAGAACGCACACGACCCGTCAAGACCCGCACACGACAGTCATAAACTAATACCCTTGAACACATAGATTCATATCTTAAACACACGGCGAACTTATTCAGTTGCGTCAATCGTAAACCCACCTTTAATCTCCAGAAGAATGTTCGTGAACGACGTTCTGCCCCATTACTGGCGGGCGACGTCATTTTTCTTATGTGTGTGTGTGTGTATGTGGCTGGAGTTCGCAATACGCGCCACCATTTCTCTTCTGTATTGGTAAATGCTCCGTAGCAAAGCTCAATGTCCAACGATCTTCCCTGTTACAATTTGTTCGCGGTAAACTGAGCACTTTTGAAAGCCCTGCTTGAGGCATAATTGTAAGCAGTACATGGTGTATTCTTCCATCATACGTAAAACCGACATTGCTATGGGCACGATCACTTTATTTATGCGCCTTGCCAATGGAAACTGTAAAACATTTGGAAAAAGATATATTTTCCAAACATGCCAATCCCTGCACTTATATGCATTTAATAAAACCGAAAGAAACACAATTCACTGCAAGTAGTGTACTCATGGCTCTGCGGGGAAAATGCATTTTAAATGGGAGCTGTGTGACTGAGAGCTGCCTACTGAGGATTGACTAGTACGAGTGTGGCGGTCTTCAGGGTCGACTCAGGAGTGTGCTCTTAAGCCCTACACTCATGGTTTGTCAAGCGTAACCAAAGGTTCTCAGCAGTTACGCCCACTGCCAGTTCAAGCATATGTTTCCTTTCTGGCAGCCATATGTGTTTTGCATTTATTATCTGATTTTAAATATTACTTGTTTTTTTTTTCTACCGAAATTATACGTAGGATATTGCGAAACGATACAAAAGTCTCTTAACTACACTTCCGGTCTCCTATATTGAAGTCTAATTAATACACGATGACGGAATCTGTGAATTATTCACTGCCTTGACTATTTTGAAGGCATGAGTACGCTAATCAAAAATTGTATTAATGAATCTGTATGTGACCAATCCAAGCCCATCATATGCGTAAAGACTATCTGTATAAGTACATGATATAATCATGGTATGGATCAGCATCTGCCAACATTTTTAAAAGCATAGTTGCCTATGGTTTACGAACCAATAAGTCCTTGAGACTTTGAGACTTGATATGTACGAAGACTGGTCAGGTGATAGTCTTATCTCCAGTGCTCTTCTTGAACAGCAATACCTGCCAATCCTTCGATCAACCCCAATCCGCTCCACAATCAGCTCCGCACGCTCCGCAGTCTTTGACAATACCCACCAATTTTTCCATCAATCTTTCACACCTGATATGGCAACCTATCTGATTGACAGTTAAATTTTTTCCTTTATGAGTCAAAATTTTCTCCGAGCACAATTTTCACCTCAGAAACAGGAATAAAATGCTGAAAATGTTAGGGAGCGTCTTGTGTACGCGAAGAAAACGCAGACGTGCACATAACTGGTGTTTTAATAAAATTGTGTTTGATCGAACGTCACTACAAAAGCACAAGTATAAACTTTTTGTTTGTGCGCATTCCTTACTTTCCTCGAAATAACTTCTCAAATGATCCAGTGAAATATTTATCACAGCGCTCGTGCTTCAGACAGTACACGAAAAACCAATATGCCTTTAGCCGTCCAATCAGTGAAAAGGGAAGTTTTTAAACCTTACGAAATTGTATTACGATGTTATATCGTTACCACATAATTTTTGGTCACCTGAAGTACAATTGTGGAATCTTTGGTGGCCGTTCATACGACATTACACCCACGTTGCAAAGCTGCCGGACCAATGGTGTTTCGTCCCCAAACTCCAGTATGATTCAATTTATGAGCACCGAGAGTGTCCTAAGTGATTCGGGGCACACGATAATCATGGAAGTTCCGAGAACATCGCTCCTCCAACTAGTCGCCCGCAAGATCCAAAACAAGTTATATTTCTTCTGTAGCAAACCCTCTACCCAAGCATGAGCTACACGGATAAAAACATTAAAAAATTAGCGTGCATTTTGCGACGAAAAGAAAAATTATTCCTATCACTGTAAAGAACATCTCCGTATTTCCTGTGGTTTCAAAAAGGTTCTTCAGGCCGAATAGTTATTCAAACAATCGATTAATATTTCAATGTCCAAATGTCAAGATCGTATCTTTAATGTATTAATGCCATATTTGAAGAAATATTTTTACTTCACTCTCTTAAAGAGATTTATATATAGAGGACAAATGTAAATATTTCCAGTGAAATGATTATAGTTTTTAAAATATAGCACTGAAAAGTCTAAAATCTCGGTACATGGGAACTCAAGAGTCTATGCTATCAATAAACTTTGCCAACTATATCACATGTCATGCGATTTATATCATATTCATAACATATAAATTATGTATCAAGGATATTTAATAATCGGTACTAGGGTACAGTTATCCTGAATCTCTTTTAAAAAAGTACTAATGTTTTTGTCAACGCATTTTTATTCGTACGAGCGAAAATAATATTATTATTTATTAGTTTCTTTGGACGAATAAAAATGTGCGGGCAAAAATACCAATACCTATTTTAAAGTATATTCAGGATACCAGTATCAGAGTACCCTTGTTAAATATCCTTAATAATTAAGATGTGTATATGATATAATTCACATGACTTGCGATTTATTTTGCATAGTTGATTGGGAGCATAGAAACATGGGCTCCCATATTCGTAGATATTCGACTTTTCAGTGCTACATTTTGAAAACTACAATTATTTGATTACAAATAATTGCCTCATTTAGCTGTAGTCACGTAATCTTGGGCGTTTGCAGCCATCGCGTTCATCATTCGTACTACACTATCACACTATAAACAAAAAAAAATTGGGCACCCGTGAAGATAGGTAATTCAGTACGTCAGTTGACTTGTGTGGCCGCCATAAGCTGCAGGCCGGTGTTGAACCAGTTGACAAGGAGATGACCCGAGGTACAAAGCTATCAGACTTCGATAAGGTGTGATTGTGGGCTGCCATCTCAGTGGGCTGTCTGGCCGGATGATTGCATGGAAGATAAACAGGCCCAAATCAACGGTCGCATTCGTCCTGCGTAAGTGGAAGGTCGATGGGACTTGTGCCAATGCTGCACGTTCTGGGCGACCTCCAATCTTAACCGACAGAAATCGCAGAACCCTGAAACGTGAAATTGTCAAAAATAGGGCAAAAACCATGGCTACCATCCGACAGGAGTTTCATGAAGCAACAGGAGTATCGGTTTCCATTGGAACATTGCGTACAGAGGCCCACCGACCCACCGACTTGAATATTTCAGAAGAGCAGCTGCACATAAGCCCCATATCACGACAAGCAATAAAGCTCGGCGACTCAGGTGGTGTTTGGACCGTCCCAACTGGACACTGGAGCAGTGGAAATCGGTTCTGTGGAGTGATGAGTCAAGGTTTCCATTATTCCAGTCTGATGGACGTGCATGGGCGTGGCGTCTACCCGGGGAACGGCTTCTGCCGGAGTGTATAGTGCCAACTAGGAAATTCGGTGGAGTTGGAGTGATGGCGTGGGGCTGTTTCACGGCCTTCGGCGTAGGACCGCTGGTGTTCGTCCGTGGTAGCATGAACACAGACGGCTATTGTAACATTATGGATAATGAAATGCTCCCAACACTGTGGCGATCGGACTGGCCCGCCCAGAGACCCGACCTCAGCCCTATAGAACATCTTTGGGACGAATCGGATCGCCGGATGAGGGCTCATCAGGCGCGGCCAAAATCCATTGCTCAACTCATGGAATGGTTGCAAGAGGAATGGCGACGAATACCCGCAGATGTCCTGCAAACACTCGTAAAGAGCATGCCAGACAGGGTGGCTGCTGTTATAGCCACAAGAGGCGGCCCTACGATATTCTATTGGGGGGACAACCACCGAGCTAACATTGTGGACAGGTGCTAAATTACTTTTTGGTCGATAGTGTACTTTGTCAGTTATCCTTCAATACCAGTATTATGTGTCTGAAGCTTCGTAATTGTAAATATGTAAATATTTTAATTTCTAAAGTATGTAAGGCAAAATAATGTTTGAAATGACACATTTGTTCGCATGTTATCTTCTTTTAATACAAAGTTTTATTTGCCTCTTATCATTTCAGCCATGATGTACCGTTAATGTAATGTTCATGTTCAAAACGTCTGAAGTTATTTCACTTTTCGAATACTTTAAAGCTCGTATAGTAACTTTCTTAAATATTCTGGCACGTTGACATAATTATCTTAGTACTTTATTGCCAGTACGAAAGCTGTGTATTTTCCATAATCTTGGTCAAAAGTTGTTTTTCAGATAATTTTTTCAAATTTTTTACACGAAAAGACATAAAGAATAATTTCGAACACCTTCTTACATTGATAGATACTCACTAACATTACTACTATCGGAGCACTGATGGAAGGTAAGAAAGAATATTTTATTTCTCATCTTCCATCAGTGATCATGGAATAATAAAGGTAGTTAATATTTAGCAATGCAGGAAATTGTTTCAAATTAATATTAACGTCTTGTCGTAATGAGAATTTTGATAAACGCTGTGAAAAACAAGTTATAACCAGAATCGGGTAAATATACTGCTTTCGTGCACCATTGGCCTTAAGAATCAGATCGACACGGGGATAGCATAAATGGAAATTTCGACGTAACGATTGCAGAGTGATTCATTCCCACAATGTTAATTCGTGACTAACAACACGATCGAGATAAATGTGGCCTCGCTCGAGCAGATATTCGACTTCGATGCGAGAGTCGACGCCCGCACATGCACGAGGAGTCCCGTGGCGACTAGCGGCCATTTTGAGCGTGGGTGGATAATTCCGGGTAGTATATCTTGCGACTCCGGTACGTTAGCGCGCTGATTTTGGTGCCAAACGTAATATGTCGTCTATTTATGTGTATTTTGCCGTAAAAGCCGAGTAACCCTTTCGTTAATCTCACTTCATTCCCTTATACCAAATAAATCACAGCGTTACCCGCTAACGCAGGCGTATTCACGACTTACGAGTTACATGACATCCACTTCTGTTATAGGCTATTCATAGTAAAGTGGGCACTATCGAAAGCCCTCGCATTTGGAGTAATAGTCAATAAATATATAGGCCGTTCACGGTAAAATGAGCACATCTGAAAGCCATGCTTAATATCTACTTGTATGCACGTTGTGTAATCCTCCGCCTTATGTAAAATTAACATTGCCACGGGTCTGATCACTTGATACATGCGTCGGTCAGGAGGAACCGTGGAATTATTAGAAAAGTAAATATGTTACCAATCTAGTCATTTTCAGAATTGATGGATAAAAAAACACTAAACGAAAGAAATAATTTAAGTTAGCACAAATGATTACCTATCACTTTTTATTCGACGTTAAGATATTGTACTACTTTTCATCTCATCATTACCAACTTTACTCGGCCCATGTCATTCAGTGCGCCCGTTAAAGTATATGCAGGCCTGGGGAGTGACTTTTTTCTAAGGTTGATTTCAAAAGTGCTCACTTTACCGTGAACAGCCTATCTTATCTGTCACCAGCCATACAGCTTGGAAGAGAAAGCGGGAAGGGGAGTGGTAGTAGGTTGTCAATAACATGCGAGCTGCGAGCCGGAAATCACTTGCGACTGCTGCTGATTCGCACAGACGGCTTTCTAGCGAACTATCGCCTGTACAGCGCACGAAGCCAGCGCTTACGGCCTATTCGCACTTTGTTGTGGTTGTCACTTACGGCGACACCACAGCTTAGAGGTTGATCTGAGAGAATGTGAAATAAAAGAAGTAATAAAGATACTACTTCCCTTTAATGATAATTGAAACAATTACAATTGAATAGGAGTAGGTTGGGGAAGGGCAGATGAGGTAATTGCTCTCTTTCCCTCGCTAACTCACCCCTGAAGATGGCTGGAGATCGTGCCCTCGCGCCCTGCGTCTGCCTCGCGTCGCCGACACATTAGGAAGACGCCGTTTCCAGGTTCGGATCCCTCGACCACATTTCTCGCCCCTTCCCCCTCCTGGTAACGTGTTGTAACTCCTCCCCTATTCGCCGATAGCTTGGCGTGGGCGGAGTTATAGTTGCCGGTCGATGCCCCTTACTTCGGTGTCATCCAGACCTAATTACAGTGTTCCAACTTGCAGGTTTGTGTCGGACGATTCCGCTTCTGCAGTGCAGCTCCTGCTGGACCAGCCCCTGAGTTGGCTGCCGGTGATCGTCTTTCGCCTGGGCGCACCTCGTGGCTGGTGTCGCAATCGTAATAACTGTAGTTAACACGGAACTCTTTGCGTCAACGTTAGTTTCTTTGTCGTCATGTTTAGGTATAGAAAGCGTCGCAATGTATGCATACTGAATTACGATTGACGCAACGTTAAACTTTCTTGCGAGTATAAGTTGACTCAACTTCAAGACAGCATACAGGTAACGTAGTGTCGGCTAATCGGATTAAAAGGACAATTATTTTGTTTTGTTTTCTGTATTCGGTTTTATTCCTACCAATTTCCGTCTGGGCTGTATATAGGGTTACGCCACGATTGCAACAGACGTTGAAGTTTTAGTTTTGTTTGTATGCCTATGTATTCAACCGATAAAAAAACTAAGATTTGAAAAGCTCTAGAATTAAATAATATACGTGACATTTAAGCGAGAAATAATATTATTAGCACATAAATGAAAAATTGTAGTTATTGTAACTGTTCACATGTGCATTTAGTCGCAAATGAACACATACATGCACTAGCCTTTTTCAGGTATCTGATACAACACATCTGGTCGCACTGCACTGTATTACAACTTGTCACAGACGATGAGCCTTTCGTGGCCCGTTCAGACGCCGTGTCCATGATGGAAGACACACTCTAAGAATTTATTTCTAAATTTTGTCATATCAGTAAATACGTACAGTGACAAAGCGCGAATGGTAAAATATTTTCCCATACATACGTTGTAACGTTCCACAGTTCCTCAGGAAAAAGTCAAATGCGTAGAGAAGTTCCCAACTTTGTATAGTAGCGACGCTAAACATTCCCACATTTTCAGCCGGGTACGTGGTAATATTTTCATAAACTATATAAGTTAAAAACTTCCATTACAGTTTAGGAAATTTACCAGTGCATGTTACACATGAAGGAAACATGTTGTTGGCACTGTACACGAAGCATCAGTGGCCAGGTATTTCGAGCGTCTGCCATGTGAGCAATCTGATTTATTGAAGTTCCTGCACAAATTATTCGTGAATGGTTGTCACTGACATCAGCGAATATGTAGTACGTCGTTCACTGGCTGCGAGAAACACTATCGAAGCAAATCCAACGCTAGTCAATTAACTAAACCATTGCAATACGGGCTCGGAAATTAATTCGATCAAAAACGCAGATCTCATGCAAAGATAATGCAATGTTCCCCACGAGTAAATCAGATTGTGCGTCACACAATATCCGAGCACATCATATGCGAACTTGCCGCGAGTAAAATCGTGTACTCCATTGACGAGGCGTTCATGTGCTGCAATGGAAACAAAGACTGTACACAGGTCTGAATGGGTCGCCGGACCAATAAGACTGTTAGTGACGGTGGTTCATGAGACGCGAGACGAAGGAAGACTTCTCCAGTAATACAAGTTTGGAGACACTGGTTACGCTGGCAGGCACGGACAAATTCAAATGTGTTAAATTGTAAAAGTTGGATAAATACTTTTTCCCTTGCAAAATGCTTCAATTTCATAGCTGCCATACTTTAATCGCACTAGTCAGCGAAGTGAAAAAGCGTAATTCGCCAACAATTGCATAGAGACCAGTTTTAAAAGCGCCAGCAAAACCAACAGGATGCACCAGAAGAAATCACGTGGGAGCTTGCAGACTAGACTGCTTAATTCCTTACAAGAACCATTATCGTATGTTCATTAACTTCTAGTGCTGTGAGAAGCCAGTTTCAAGATCTACTACTTGTTTTCCTTTGTTGCACATTTGCTAATGATTTAGTTATTATCCGAGAAGTAATCTGTGTTTAGAGTCAATGATTTTTGATGAAAATAAGCCTATTTCACGAAATGGTGTACTTCAAAACAATGTACCTTTGTTTAATAATTACGGCTGGACGATATCACACGCCGCGATTAGTATTTCTGGGTTAACCAATTATGGAACCAAGTCCTGAGTTACGCGACTTGATACAAAGTGACTACTCATGGCCAGAGCAGCAAATAACAAAAGAACGCCTGCAATATTTTCAACAGCAGGTTGAAACCCATTCTGCGCGCACATTTATTCACATAAAATCACTGTCTCTGAGGCACAACTGCAGAAGTAACACAGCCAGACAAGAGTTCGATTTCTTGCATTTCGCATAACTCTTATAGTCTCTAAAAAACAACGAACATTGGCGGTAGGACGTAGCCTTCAGAATATGCAAATAACAGCAGATGGAATGAGTATATCTGAATCAAAATATAACTCGTATTCTCGCTTCCATATACCTACTTGTTCTGAGGTCTACAGAACAACCTGCCAGGCTATACCGAAACCCATACGCAATTATTCAGCGACGTAGCCAGCTGGTCAGTCAAAACGCAAAGCCCGTTTTCTTCTTCACAAAGTAAACCAGTAATTTATTAATATTATAAAATAAGAGCCACCAAGTTATTTCGCTTCTACGTGATTACTTATTTTATGAAAAAGACTTCGAGGATTATTGCCGAGTATTTCCCAGGCAGTGACAGTTTGAAATGTTCGCTGCCTTTGAAATACTAAACTTGCACTGATACACTGTCTCGTTAGTGTTGATCGCGACTTTATAAGAACTCTTTGGCACAGCAACAAATATGTTCATGAATGAAGAGTTAATTTTGAATAATTAGGCAAATAAGCCTGGTGGACTGTGTGTCCTGGCACATATGAAAGAATATTTGACTGCGACAAAACCATCTCGCTACTACATTGGCTGATAGCCAACTAATGACGAACTTTGCACACATCGGTAAGCGTGTTCGTTGTAGTGCGAATCAGTAAGGCAGTAGTTAGTTGTACTACAGGTGTTCTTGTACTAGCGTATAAAGACAATTTCCAACTTATCTTGAATGCCAGTTAAATATGTACGATACTCAAAGTGTTGGGCGTTTTCTTCAGCAAACTACCTCAAGAATACGGACACTAATCACAGATGTAGGGCAGAATTAGGTGTTTGAAATAATCTGGAATCGCAATTAACTTTTTCAATACAGATTAAATCTATGATGCAACTTACCAGTCGAGATAACTCATTCCCCTTTCACACGTTACGTATTTTTGCCCGTGCGGGAGATCGCCCGGATCTGTATGTTCGGCCGTACAAATAGTTATACATTGTCAAGCGTTGGTATCTTTGCACGGTACGGTACGGTACGGGCAAGTACCCGCACGGAGCTCGTTCTGCACCCGCCTCTACTGTATCCACTACTATCGTTGATTCACGGTATATTCGGCCTTTTTTGAAGCCCTGCTAAAAATTCTACTTCCAGGATATTCATCCGTCTCGTGTAGACTAAGCTTAACTAAGTATGGATGATTACACCAGAGGGACAACGCACCGAATTCGTGTGCACTCTGTTATAACAGTATTTTGTATAAGAACTATTTTTTACTAGGCACTACCAACAGGCATGCTTTCTCGCTGTTTTTATTTAAATTATTTATAAATGAAGCAATATAATTTATAGATAAAATATGAATAACATTTCAATTTAACAGAAAAAAAATGTAACTTTTATATTAACACAAGTATAAAACGCTTGTGATACATGACATATGTTGGAAACAACCAAGCATGTCGTACATGGGGAGATTTTTCAAAGGCTTGATTCAAAAAGGCCGAAGAAACCCCAAATAGACTATATACCCGGACCCGTTACGGGGATTCGCCTATACAACTATTCATTGGTACATTGCCAGCTGTTATTCTCTTCATCCCCCCCCCCCCCCGTGATTTAGTCGTGCTGGAGCTGCTGTCGTGACTGCACTGAATGTATGTTACTTGGGTGAAGTGAAGTTTATCGGTGATTAATAATGAGCGACATAGAAGTAAATCCAGAAATACTCATTACACTTGGCAGACAAAGGCCAGTGTTGTGGGATAAAATATTAGATTCGTATAAAGACGTAAATTTAACCAAAGAAGCGTGGCGAAGCATATGTGTGTATTTGAATGAAGACTTTGAAAGATTAAGTGATGCAGAAATAAGTAACTATGGTAAGTTTAATAAATTTAATCAAGGAAATTTCCATTAAACTTCCTAACACGTAATATAAGTTCTTAACCTACATATAGTGAGGTAAAGCTAGCATACATCAGTCTACAATAATACGCAAGTGCTTAGAACGAGTCCCGGATAAGGCATGGGTGTAAATTTCTGTTTGTCTGAATGCTAAATGTTTTCTATTTATAGGTAAATAAGCCATCAAGAAATATACTAGCATACGTGATCAGTGGTTGAAATGCTGTAGAAGGAAAGGTTCTCCTTAATTGAGAAAATACATTTTCTACGAACAATTGCAGTTCTTGAAAAAACCTATTGAGCCTAGTCACATATTCTATCACCGCAGAGTGATAATCACACCCAATGGAACAAAGTAGGTGGGTAAGTGGGCTTAACGTCTCGTCGACAGCGGGGTCATTAGAGACGGTGCAAGTTACATACAGAAGAGGGAGTGGGGAAGGATTGGGAAGGAATCGACTATGGCCCTTGTTTGGGACCCATCCCAGCATTCGCCTGGAGTGATTTTGGAAAACCATGGAAAGCCTAAATCAGGATGGCCGGACCAGGAATCGAACCCGTGTCCTCCCGAATGCGAGTCCAGTGAGTTACCACTGCGCCACCTCGCTCGGTCCCAGTGGAACAAGATTGGTGGTGAAAATAACACACAAAAAAAACCGGACGCCATGAATACAGGATCTGCAAAGCCAGCAGCACCAGTAGCGAAAAAGGCGCTCTTTGGTACCAAAGGCAGGAAACCTAAATTAGACGAATTCGAATTGAAAACGATAGCAGCGCTATAGCACGAGCCACATACAGATACAGATCAACATTTTAATTTTTTCAAGGGAACTATAATATCAATAAAACTATTTAATGAAAATTGATCGTGAATTTTCAAATGGGCATTCTATAATTAGTCAAACAAGTACAGTGTAGTGCTGCTCCACCTCAACTCTGCAGTTCACAGGCAGACATTCAACATAGTACCCACCCCTCGTCTTTCAGCGACCCACGCACTACATCACAACGTACTTCTGGCCTTTCACGCCATCATACATCAGATCAGAACATCATTTTCAACAGCACGCATCGGCAGCTATACGTTCAAATTTGCAGTCAGATCCCTGTTTCATGTACCAGCAGCAAGAAACATCAGTAACAACTGCAATGTTTCATACGCCAGCAGTGTCAGAACGTTCTTCTTTTTCCCAATGCATAGACCAGCATAGACTTTACAAGCTAAACGTAGAAATTTGAACGTTTTATTTCCATTTACATTTAGATAATTTTTGGAACCAATATTTTCCAACTTCCACAGTACAGTCACTATAAAAATTGTTTGCATAGAAAAAAACATATTTTAATATTTTAGACTTATAACATAATAAATTACTATATTACCTGAGTGTTACTGCAATCATTTCTTGTGGTTGTGTGCTATTCCTAATTTTGGTGTTTTGTCGCTGCAAATTTTCTTGCAAACGATCCTGAAACTCATCGAATGATGCACGCGATATTCTGATATAGCTAGAGAATTTAATTTTATCTTGTCTCAGTTCTTCGAACAGGTAAACGAAATGCACCGAGTTCACTCCTTTTCTGTAACATGGGATGCACCGAAACCTTCCTACTACGCCTATTCTCACGTGGACGGTTGTACAAGAATAGCACCGCCGTGACTTTGCGTCTGCGGTCCATTGTAGATAACGTCATGATGGAGGGAAATACTTGTCCACGCGAGTGCGGACAGCGAAACGCCCTTATCAAGTGTGAAAAGTGTCTTCGAAAGTACGCTCTTACGGGTGTTGCCCGCACGGACAAAAAGACGTAACGTGGGAAAAGGGGCGTAGTTGCGATGTCTGTGCCCGTCTGTGAAAAGCCAAATGTAAGTCATTTTTGAAATATTGATTTTTATAATGTTTTGAAATATACACCTGGTGAAAATCTTCGTGTGAAAACCAGCTGCCCTGCTAATAATATTAGAGTTTGTTTATTAGATCAAAGTATTTTAATGTATTGCAGTTGTTGGTTATCGGCAAATTGTTTTGTTCGAGTTGCAGTTATCTCGTTACTTTGTGAAAACGATATGATGGTATTCCCTTATATAATTTATGGTTCAGCCACTGTACATTATTATCATATCACTTTAAGATTTGGAGATGTTTTTTTTTCGCAATGAAGTTATAAAATAGCATACATAGATAAATTACAACAGCTTCAAAAACTCCTTAATAGAGAACTGAAAACTTTTAGATTTTAAATTATTATGGCGGCCTTTACCATTCTCTCATACCCAAATCAATGGTGTTTGTTTATGGCTCTTACTACATTGAGTTAAGTTTCAAATTAACTACAGAGCAATTGCAAAGTGATAAGAAACGAGCCACTGTTTCCGGAACTCTCAGTAACGAAATGAATTCACCTGATTTTAACTGCTCCAGTCAAACGAATGTTGCATACGTCGTGTTAGTGCAGAGAGATTTATGGGAATGAATCAGCTTCATAGAATGTCTTTTCACATCAAGACAGAGACTACTGAAGAAGTCCCTCGCAAGTGGGCAATACCAAGGTTTAGCTGAGATCATAACTTAACGTTAAAAAATACCTGCACAACTCACAATGTATAGTGGCTCAAAAATAAGTCACTCTGATACTAAAACAAAACTACAAAAAATATATATTTTCTATCTCAAGCAAATAAAATCGTTTAACTTAAAATTAAAGTAATTCTAATGATATAGAAAATTGACCCTATCATTTGTTTAATGAGAAACTAATTTGTGGGCGTACGAAGTCTCAACTAACATTAACTTTCGCAGTTTTTATTAACCTGCTTTATTTCCTTATAATAAATGCATAGTATCAGTTTAAAAATGCTGAAATCACTATAATTACCTTTAATAAATTTAAAACTGCAAAGGAAAATGGAAATTATATATGAGCATAAAAATGTGTTATTAGTTTCCCCACACACATTTCTCCAAAAACGATCTCCCCTGCAATAACGACACATTTTTTCATCAGACAAATTCTTTTTTACAAAACGGTTTATTAAAATTTTATTTTTTCTTGGTGACAACAAAATTTGCTCACTTCTTACACTACAGTATTCATTGTATTCGCATATTTTACGCTGTGTTTGGTTAAATTCTTGTTACGTAAATTATATTTGAACAAAAGATATCAGGATTGGTTTACCTATCAGGAAATACGTTTCAATTAAAAAAAAAAGAGCTACAGCCAAAGTTCCAGCCCTGCCAAAGGAATCTATTCAAGTTGAGTAGAGATAACAAATAAGTTCTAAAAGCAGGTATGAAATTGAGTGGAAGCGAATGAAATATTATAAAGTAAATTTCCCTGCAAAAGTATATAGCACAGAGCACCACAAAGCCCCATAGTAAATGAAAGCGACATTAGACCTTAATAACTATATTCGTTACCAGAGAAGGTATTAAGGGGAAAAACATTTTAACGGAAAAGCTATTTAGTAGCTGATATTATAGTTCTCACAGAGTATCAAAAATTTATAAAAAATATAATACCGACAGACAGCTGATTATTTTCCACGGTAATAAGCAGCGAATTAAAACATGCGTGAGTCCAATGACTTGCGGACAGACACCGAATTTCGATACATCTGTACAACAGTGTTACAACTAAGAGTATGCTATTTTTCCCGAGTAACGGGGTTGTATTTAAAAAATGCTTTACTCCAGCACATTGTCGTGCTAAATTGATCCACACAAAAGTTAAACCGTCAATATTTAAGCTGTAAAATTGCATACGTGATCAGTAGATATGTCTATTCTGCACACTGGAGAGTAAATAATTAAAAATGGCAGTTCTTTTATTTTAACACTGTTGTACTGATGTAAATATCTAATTGTTTGCATACTCTTGCCACTGACGTTTGTACGTAGATTGCTAACACATGAGGTGCCCTTTTCAATCCTGACTGTGGGTTGCATACGATTCGTTTCATCGTGTTCTACTGAATGATTTTTGCAATAGCGGTAATAAATTGAAGAAAAAATTAATATGTGAAGTACGTCATTTGCAGAGCTGTGCTATTTTGCAGAAAATCCAGAATATAACATAAATACAGCTGTACCAAAATCAAGCCTCACATTATTCGCTGTAAACAGGTAAGTATGTACTCTATAAAAATAGTTTACAAATTGGCATCATCGTTGTGTAGGCGTATTGAGCAAGTACTAACGGCAGAGTATTTTTTTATGTATACATCTTCGTGTGTTAAGGAAATAATCAAGGACGTAGTGAAGTTCCCAACTTTATTTTGTAGCAGTTTTTTTTATCTCCAACATGATATTTGGTACATTTTTCACACTTTGTATAGGTTAGAAATATTCATTACAGTCTAGTAGGTTAACTGGATTTTTTTTTTTTTACAATTGTATATTTTAGCTTTTCTGTAACAATTCTGCTATGTAGTATTTCCATAACAATAATTTTTAATTAAATTCTGCTTCTTGTTTTTAATTTTTGTGATTTGTGGCTGTTTAAACAGTCGTACATACGAAGCTCAAAAATATTTATGATCTAGTCGTGAAACTAATAAAATAAATTAAATGTTTGAAGTCAATGTTACCGCCAAGTGAATTTTCGAGTTTTCCTCGTCTCTTATGATTAGTAGAACTTCACTTGAGGAACTTTCCTCCGAAGAATGCGAGTATAATCAGTAATAAGGATTTTTAGCAATCTGTGAAAACTATGAAGAAATAAGCCTATTAAAAAAAATTGTATATTATATTCTAGGGTCCTTTCGATCAACTTTGTGGAAAATAACCTTGCCTGCCTATTTAGTACAAGCGGCAGAGTTTCGCCAAGATTTTATCAGACTTGAAATTGCTATTTTTAAAACAGCTGTATCAGAAATTGGAAACGATTTCAAATTACGCGTCGAAAATCATCAGGAAAAATATTTATCCGAAAAATCCTGAAAAAAGTTTATTATTCGTTCCATATCCGTCAAACATTTAGAACTCTGAAGTTTCTGGTTACGTGATATGTGCTGCGATAGCTCTTCAAGCTACCATGTCCCTCTCTATACATTATCTGAAAGCTCTCAAGACCTCGATGTTCACTAAAGGAGTATCATTAATTTAAATCGGTTGAGAAGCTATTCAGTAAATATTTAATTTAAAAATTCTGTAACTCAATGATGAATCAATTAGATGTTTTAAAGGTAATTAATCGTATATAAATATAAAAGTTGTCTCAGTGAAACATGAAGTAGATTTCAGTGATTAAAGTCTAGCATTTTTTGTTGTTTACAATCCAATTCCCAATCAACAGGGAGCTGCCAAATTGGCGTTATAATTTGGCACCAGGCTAAACTTCACTGTAGTGTGTGTACTCGATCCGCCGTCGTTTATCCATTGGCTGCTGCCTAGGCGTGTAGTCTCTGCTTTCTTAATGAACTGCTCTTGATTGGGGCACACAATTTTGAAGGGTTAACTTATTAGCGCAATATTACCAGGGGGCGTCAAATAAAGTATTGTCTAACGACAAACCTATTGAAAACGTACACGCGTTTTTTTGTTTAACGTGTTCCAAAGGAATAACGCAAATTTCGCAGGTATATACTGATCAAGTTTCAATGTTTGGAGCTGTTCTCATTGTAGAGACATAAGAAGTTTCCACTTAGCATAATCCACGCCAGAAAAGCTTAAATTTATTACGCTTCAAAGCCACTGCTATGTTTTTGGTAGTTAAGGCAAAGTGGGAGCCAATTATCCAAACATATGACTGCAGGAACTATAAATCCGTTAAGAGTCCACGTTGAAATCTTACTATTGGTCCAAACCTTACAAAAATGGGCCCGCCACCAGGCCGTTCGCCATCACGATTGCCCGTGATTCAAGCTCAGCCTAATAAATAAATGGCAGATACTCCTTTCGGTAAACCAGGCATAGGGAACGTCCGGGGGTTTCCCACTTTCGTTTATCTCGTTTCTTCAGCGGTACCCCAAGAAGGTGGTGGTTTCCCTTAAGCTATGATAGGCTATATATGACGCTTCACTAGCCCTTTCTGGCTTCACGCATCAGGTTACTCTCCGTTACTAGAGCTGGCAATAGCCCCGACACTTCAACGATCAGCTGCCTCTAATTCCCTCGGCAGATCGCTAGGCAGCGGAGAGAGCAGACAGAGGGAGATCAACAAAACTCCCACCAGACCCTAAACTTCTCGACTTGGATCGCCAGGAACAGGTCCGATCAAGGAATACGCTTCTCGTAGTCGACGGATCCAAACTTTACAGAACACTTGTGCTGAAATTTGTATAGTTAGAGGCCTGAAAAATTCGCGGATTCTTTCTGGGACACGCTAGAATTCTAAACACGTGTGTTTATATAACTTTAGCCATTGGTCCACACGGCGTTGTCTCCTGGAGAACGTTGACCCAATCGTCGCCTTCGACTGTGACAGCATACAACCAATGCACAGTTGATTTCGGTATATTTGCACATAAGGCTGCAGAGTCTGGCCTGCAGGTCATTGAACTCACGAATTTTTCAGGCCTCTATTTATAGTTGATCTGTATTCTTCAGAAGTGCGGCGAGTAAAACCGAATCAAAATAAAAGTGTCTATGCCAGCGGTAAAGTGACTTAAAATATACCGGGTCCTATAGTAGCACATTGAATTGCTATATCTATTTCCTCAGGTGGTTGTGTTCTCGTACGACAGTTTCGTACTCATGCAAGTAAATTTAAATACGTACATGCGTATAAATACTTCGACGGGACGGAAATTTCATAGCTGCATACCACAAGCGACATTCAGGCTTTAGAATTTGAGTATTAATCATTCTCTTCCGTCGTGAATACGGTTAAATACGGGAACTGAACTTAAATTTTATCACTCGGGAACTTAAATCCTCAATATACAGTCAACGCTTCACAGGCAAAGTGAGGGCGGGGGAAAAATTGCCGCGTCAATTAATTTTCAAAATAGACGATACAAAATATGACCAGAAGAGACTGGAGGATAGAGAAAATCCAATTGCCTGTAGGGTAGTCTTACAATTTTTTGTGAGTAAAAGAATCGATTATATTTGTTCATTGGCTCCTGCTTCATTTTTTTATAAACACAGTTCATTTTCTGCTGTATTCGAATGCACGAGATATGGCACTTCTCTTGTGGATGGTAAATTATTGACTGGCCCATTTCCAACAGTAACGAAAATGTACGAATCTTCGTAATATTTCGTGCCACAGAATATATTTTGTGTACTTTTTTCCTTTCTACCAGTGACGAATCAGACACGCTTTAGGGCCACTCTCGTACTCTTCTCCAATCAAAAAAGTTTAAGTCATAGACCTAGCATAGCACCACAAAAGTAATGTCAACAAGATGTGGCGATAAGTCAGCTGATTGTGAGATAAATATATCACTCTTCCATAAATAAAAGTAGGTGAAAATTCTCTCAATAAGTGCTAGAATTACTACGTTATTGATGTTTGAAAGGATTGATATGTCAAACGTGCACTATTATCTTCTCGAAAACAAAACTGTCTCCAGCTTTGTCGTCTATATCGATATAAAGTTCTTTTACTCGGAACTTTCATTTATTTATAACATGCATGCGAACACAGCGTTTCCTTATAGCAGACACTTAAATCACTGCGGCAGTACCGTGCCAAATTTAGCAGAATCAATAGCGATGCTGAAATTTCGCAAAATCATTTGTTAGCAGTTAAGATATCACAGTCCTGTACATGCTCTAACTAAGGGCATTTGTTCACTGGTAGTCGGTGCACTGAAAAATAATATTCCTGACTAAACCGCAAATCATTTTCTTATTTTCTTTGTGAAAATCTATTATTGGCTTAGATTCTTCCGCTACGGGTTCAATAATTTTAGTACATTCACAAAGGAAACACAGGAGCTAGAAGTTAAAAATTAATATCACCAAAGAAAGTGGTGAATCTTCTCTCTCTCTCTCTCTCTCTCTCTCTCTCTCTCTCTCTCTCTCTCTCTCCTTCCCTCTCTTTTTCTTTATAGCCCAGCCCACTGACACACACACACACTAACACACACACACACACACATATATATATATATATAGTCTTACTACTTAAAAAAATAACCGAAATTTCTGGTTTTTGGAGAATTAGCTGCCGGTGTTTCAAACATTTGCCAGCGTAGAGAGAATACGCAAAATGGGTCCATTTGAAATAGGTGTATCACTCCGAAAGATTCCAAGGAATCACAGCAAGCGTAATATATTTGATTATTGAAATTATAGGCTAGTGAGAAGTTATAAATTATTGTTTGGACTCAAAAGGAAGTCAATGCCTGGATGAAGAGTTGGAACGAAAATTGTTGACGATGCTCGCGACCTAACACAGATCTGTTTCTGTACACTTCAAGATGAAATATGCTTTCTCGCCAGCATCTGTTCGAAAAAACTCGCTAGGTCACCAGACTAATTTGAAATGCTCCTAAGATCCTTGGGGAGGGAGGCGTTTCCAAATACGCACACAAGACGAAAATTTTTGTTACCATGCAATACACATACACACTGAAATTTATCAAGTAACAACTGTAGTTTAATTCCCCTTTAAAAGAAAATTCTTGTACACCCACTGGGTAACTTCGATTTATTGAATCGAGATTTCGTTTATAAGCCAATTGCACAATAAATACTATTATAGCCAGCAATTTTCATATAGGGGTATTAATATCAAGTAGTTAGTTTATGTGGAAGTTCCTACACCTCTGATTTGTGTATGGTTGGCGCTAGCAGTCAGTATGTGGTTAGGAAAGTTGAAATATGTTCGATTACAGCTGAATTTATGAGCCAATGGATGAACGGACATGTTAAAAAAAGTACAATTTTGGGTTTTAATTCGCGTAGTTACACTGAAAGAGGTTAAATACATCCTTGTAACAGTGCTGGGCTGAGAACCACTTGTGTACCGACTGTCCTCACATCCTGACAGATGGCGGGGACAGGTATTCACCTCCTCCTCGCATATAGGTGTGACGCCGTAAAAAAAAAAAAAAACAAGTCCATCGAACATTCCTCGAAAGTTTAATGAACGTTATTCATACTATCATCTCCTTATAGTCCTGTTTGTTAACATCATGCGTACATATGGTTGGAGACTGGGAACTCTCACGATTTACATGTAATAAAGGCTGATCACGATAAAGTGAGCACTTTTGAAATCAACTTATGAAAAACGTCACTGCATACACCTGCATATAGTTTAACGGACATACTAAGTGGCATGCGGCCAATGAGGTTAGTAACGACGGGGAGAAAGTAATTCCATGACTTTATGTTGAATTAAAAGTGTCAAGTTAACATTTATGAATACCGAAACGATTAATTTTGTTTACTGCTTTTTATGCATTAAAACGTCATGGTAAACAAATTGAAAAATATTTGCTTTCATAATTATGCCACAGTTACACTCGAACATCGCATGAATAAAGTGATGAGTCCCACGGCAATGTTAATTTTACATAAGGTGGAAGAATACACAAGGTGCCTACAAGTAGTAAGCAGGGATTTCAAAAGTGCTCAGTTTGTCGTGAACAACCTGTACTACGAAAGACCTCAAGCGCTCGTTTTCTCTCGTTACGTGTATAACTAGGGCCACGATATTTGGCATGTCCTGAAAGACTCAAAGCCGGTGATAAGCACTTCGTAATTCCAAAATGAACAAATAAAATATGACGTAGTCCACGAATTACAGAGTGCTATCCTGAGAGGAACAGGAGTCATTGGGCACATGACGGTGGATTCAGTATATAAATGAACAAGAAGTTTGGCAGAACCGCCAAATGGACTCACAACATTTCTTGTTGGTCCCAAGCTTCAGTCCAGACTATCTGCTCTCTCTGGCGTTTAATTGGTTACGCAAGCGAAGGAGATAGCCCTATCATTGAAGTAGTCGTTGGAAAGAAACGAGGATATTTGATCGACTATAAAAACTCGTGTCTCCAGCAAATAAAACAAATCATAGTATGCGTGTTTTAATGTGAAGCGCCTCTCCTGTTAAATTATAAATAATTGTTCTGCTCGCGACCAACTACCGAGTTAAGTCACTTCGCTTTAAATAATGATAAGAACATTTCAATGTCGTTGCATTATCTCTAAAACGCAGAGTTGACTGTAGCATACACAATTGACTAGAAAAATATAGCACGTTTCAAACTATATATCTGACTCCATCTTGAACTTAGTAACATGACGTAGCCATTTCCATTTCAGTATTCAAATGAATTTTTGTATGAAAGGTAGTGAAGCACAGTTGAATCTTCTCAGTTTCGCAAACTTCACAAAAATTCATTAAAATGTAACCATATATGGATAAGAGAAAAGTGTCAAGTAAAAAATAAAGATTCACTGATTTAAAAAATCACATATGTTAAACTCAGCATCTAAAGAATACCTTGGTATGAAGAATAGACTCCATAATTATCTTAGCAAGTAAATCACTGTCTTACAGCGAAATTAACAAAAAATGATTAACCTTCCAAAAGTTTTGGTTACTAAACTAATTCGCGAGATTTTCTGTTACATACTTACCTACGTCGCATCTTGCCAAAATTTAAACACAAGATGTGAAAAGAGAGTAATGACGAACGTTTCTTTAATAGAAGATGGCGTCGGCTCAAAAGCATTAAAGAAATCGGTTTACAATTTTGTGAGGAAAGTTGCTTTTCTCCAGTCCCTTTATGGGACCGCTGCGGTCCCATAAAGTTGCAAATTTCTGAGGCAGTTGTGTGCATGAGATAGCATAGTAACTAAGTGAAAAAATCATCTCTACAGCCTATTTGCGTTCCAACTTCACAAGGCAAGGCTGGAATGTTTCTCTGGCCTCACCGAGTTTCGTATGGACACAACCATCCAAAAACAAAATAATTATTTCAACCAAATAATTTGATCAAACGTAAATTTTGTTGTCCCAACAAAGGAATGGCTCCCTACAATTCTATATTTATTTGACAAAACCAAAAAAGGTTTGCAGTGTATCAAATTTTGTTTATTCAACAATATAATTGGTAACCATAATAACGCTTACTATCAGAGGAAGAGGATGCGTGTCAGAAGAAATATTTATCCAGGGACGGATGGCAAAAGAGAGGGAGGAGTGGAGGTTTATATGCTCAAAACTTTTCCTATAATGTTTCATTCCTCTCTTCCCACTTTTCCCAGTTCCAGAATTCTCAGCGTTTGATAGGCCTTCTGCGATTTGTATATACTGTGGCAGAAAGTACGTCACACACTTGCTTTTATTCATCCACAAAAGAAGTGTAAGTAAAACTGTAACATTTGTGATAAATTTCTTTGCTACTCTTGTCGGTCGAAATTTATAGTCGCCAATTTTTTTTCCACTTACTCTAGAGCAGGCGACGAGTTGAATAATGTGATTTTTTTTTTTTTTTTTCCAGGGTTCACGAAACCTCTGTGACGTCATCGGGCTTTGCGCTAGAGAAACATCGCTGAGGCATCGTGTTTACCGAACTGAACACACGCAACTTGTTTACACGAGGCCAAAGCACCAGGACACACGACAGCCGAATAGTAAATACCGTGTGCACAGAGGTTCGGAAATACCACGAGTTAAACAGATGCCGAGCCATGCTCAAATACGCAGAAAACCCGGACCAACGGAAGTACCGAATGTTGTGGCAGCAGGCAACGAACATATTGCAGCGAATTACTGCGAGATCTACTTTACACGCAGTCAATTAACGTTCAGAATTATTTCCTGTCTCTAGTCATCAGAGTTGGAAGACCTCGCGCTGCTTTACAAGGTTACACGACAACTGATGTTTCCAGACTGACTGCCCGTGGGTCGGCAGCAAACAATTGGTACACACGTAGGGAAAAAGTTTGAGCCAACAAAACATTTGTTTGAATAGTTTCTGACAAATATATAGCTTCTGTTACCAAATATAAGAAGTGATATGTTCGAGATGTCACGTTCGGTCCGCGGTAGCGCAGCGGCTAAAACGCTCGCCTCCCATCAAGGCGTACCGGGTTCGATTCCCGACGGGGTTTATTTTCACACGTGGGAATCGTGCCGAACTATGCCACTGGTCGGTGGGTTTTCTCGGGGATCTCCCGTTGCCCCCGTCCTTCCTTCATTCCGGTGCTTCTCCAAACTCACCTCGCTTCAACCTCATTGGCTCTCAAGAACTCGATGTTAAGAGCAGCCCAAATCTCTAACACTGCATCTTCATATTATGTTATTTATTTTTTAACAGATTACCTGAAAAAAATATTTGTGACTGAAGATTTGTTTCATACGAGATTTATACCAAATTACGAACTAAAATTATACAACAGCACGCTGACCTCCCGTGGCGCAGTTGGCTGGTGCGCCGCCGGCCTACGGCACTTTAATTTCAGGGTTCGAATCCCAGGTGAGGCATGGGTGTTCGTTTAAGTTAGGTCATAAATTAGTTTGAAAGCCGTATCCTGATAACCCTTCAGGCATACCACCGGGGGAGATTATTTAGCCCTTTCCAATACTATATAACCGCACGGTTTAGAAATATTTTTGATTTTCCTACGAGTCTTTTCCAAGAGCTATATCACTCTGGTAGAAATACCGTAACATATTCGCATCACGGAGAAGAAATTTACGTCGTATTTCTTCCAACGGCATGTTTCGATGCCATCTAAGTTGATTGAAATGAATTTGTTACTGAGGAATGTGGACTATATAGAGTAATAAACCAGACACAAGTGCGAATTTAGACTCGAATATAGCCTACGTTATATGATCAAAAGTCATTGCACACCCATTGCTGTAGTTAATCCTCTCCAGACCACACAATTAAAAAGGATTTTGTATAAAGAAATGTTTTGTTGTTTTTTTTTTTTTTTTTTTTTTTTTTTTTAAATTTTTAATTTACTAGAAAATATGTTTTAAATTTTAAGTGTTAAAAAAATTTTGTGGTGCAATCAACCACGGGGTTTTTCTTAACGCCATTCTACAGTAATATCAATGGAAACAGCTGTACAGAAAATCTAAGAGCCAATGCTGGTAAAAAAAACCTGCAGCCAACATCATCTGTGAACGTTCTGTACAATATACTCATGATGCCACTTGGCAACTGCGGGCAGTTGTCGAAGAGATGCGCTGGAACAAACCAAATGTTAGCCATACGGCGCCACCGATCTGGAAAGGATTAACAAAGGCACCGGATGGGTAACCAATAGGATGTTAATATTCCTTTGCTGTTATTACAACACTAACCCTTCATGATAGACTCTCGTTTAGATTCTCGTACACAGACGACAATATTTGCTTCCACTCTTCCTATAGCGTGGCGAATGGTTGAATTTGTATGTTGGTCGAGAAGGTCTGGCAACCAAATGATGATCCAGCTCAGCTCAAGTTAAGCAGTACCACATGACTGTCTTCACTCCATGACGCAACTGACCTATCTCTTGAGACTGGAAAATTATTGAGTTGATACCAGAAAGTGCGCATTCCAAACTGTTGCTATAGTGTGGGAACGTTATAAACGATAATGTCTTTGTACAGTTCAGAGTTAATCAACCAATCGATAAAAACTAATGGCCTAAGTCCAAATCAAGCGAAACAGCCCCACACTACAGCTATACCAAATTTTACTTCCGACAAAACACACTCGGACAGATATCCGTCGGGTCAACGAATGGCAATCTGGGTGTCAGCTCATGTATCGCGACTCATCAGTCCATAAGACCTATTTACACTCATTCACAGTCCAATATAGTGCTGTTTGCACCGCCCAAAAATGTCGTGTAATTGTACATACGTGTGATCACTGGTTTGCTGGCAGAAGCACGACTATGAGAACCAAATGCTATCACCTTGTGGCGGAGAATCGCTGTACCCATGTGGTTAACCCGCTTCTAAGTTTACCTTTTCCGATTAGTTAGTTTCTTGGACCTAAAATAGCGATGCTTGAGGTTAGCGCTTCCATGATATTACTTTTGACAATAACATCGAGACCGATAAACCGAGGCACGTTTAACTGCAGGGAATCGCAATTATGGAACGCCCGAATTTATAACTCCACGGGTGTCCGGTGACTTTTGGGGCCATATTGTAAACATACGTGAAATTTATGTGTACGCATTAGCAAATGCAAACATTTGATATCGCATCTTACAAGAGTTTTGAGAAGAATAATCAGATTGATTGAGAAGTGAATACTTTTATAACAAGTTGTAAATCTGCGACGAAAACCCCAATTAAGATAACACATTCGTATTACAGTAACCTGGGAAAAGGGTGAGTTAAGGTGATGTTAAAAAGAACTCGAAACACCACAAAATAGCACAAAAAAAACCTCGAGTGCATTTTTGACTCTTTACCACGATGCACTCGTATGTTTGAAATGTGTAACACTTTCGAAGTGATAAAATGAATTGTGTCGGTTACGGTGTTAACTACGGAGAGAATTCGCACTGTTGCGTTTCACTTAGGAAAACCTCGCGTTCTTGGAATTAACGTGAAATAACGGACGAATAATTCCAGCTTCCCTCTCTTGGTTTATTGCAGAATTCCTCGAGGATTTGGGACTCGAGAGAGAAGTGTCTTCAAGTCTTTCAATGATGGGTATCTCGAGTCATGAAAACCAGCGGAATTTTCATAAAATTTCGTTAGCCACAAACGATTCTCACCCACTAATATATTTAATAACGAGAGAGTGCCCTAAATGATGGTCGTCTCTCGAGTCAAAAGAACTATTCCCTTCCCTTTCTCTGCCTTTATCCTTTCTCTCTCTCTTTCTCTCTCCCTCTCTCTCTCTCTCTAGCTCTTCCCTCTCCTAAGCTTTGGTGGATGTTCGCCGAATTCACCCCTTATCATCTAATTAGAAGCATAAACCCTCTATTCCAAAGACTTTCATGTCAGCGCGAAGTTAAGACTTTGGAACAAGGTGATGAGCGTCCGTCCTCCTTTCGACTCTCGCAAAAAATATTTTATAATCCCTGAAACCTTGAAAAAATATGAATATGAGAGTTGATAATACCAAGAGATGGCAATTTTTTGAGAGAAAAATGAGGATGAATTTTAGGTTTCACTCTATACGCACATGCTCATAAAACTACAGCAGCAATCACAGGGACAATAATCCGAAAAATTATTTTACAGTTCTTGAGGAGTATTTGGTCTGTAAGATATTTTGTGATGATAACGATATTATATTGTGATTACCGAAAAACTGTTTTTACTGCAAAAGGAAAATTATTTTGAACACAATGGACGCGGTTAACTCTCTGTGATTTTTCGAAATATGTACATTCATAGCAAATGCCAATGCACATCTAGAGTTGATCGCTCACTGAAAGATATATGCTGACCTCTAAATTGCCTAGTTTTGTTGAACAGTACTTCAAGTTTTCAAAAAAAAATTATTTTCAATGTTACGTTGGCTTTAGTACATTATATTACGCAATTGTAGTTCTCCACACACTTCTTTGATGAAATTTTACACGCTACAAACGGATTTGTGTTAATAACTGCGAAGATGATGTATGTATTGAGCCTATTGTGCATAAAGAATACATACATTTAGCTGTACTAATGTGAGCGATATTTTCAGCCAGTATGCTAAGCAAATTAAAAATTGCAATGTACAAAATAAAAAAAAAAAAAAAGTTAAATTTTTAAAATCCACGGAACTGGTAGCATTTCGATGGTACGTTGGGAGATTGACAGTGTTATGGCGAATTTTGTTTTTAAGGTTTGTACCATAATTAGGGTACATCTAACGATGTTCAGTAAATACAGAATGTTTTTAACTCAAAGAGCATCTATACACTATCGCCCAAAAGGTAATTGGTCTCCCGTGAAGATAGGTAATTCGGTACATCAGTTGATTTGTGTGGCCGCCATACGCTACAGGCCGGTGTAGAACCAGTTGACAAGGAGATGGCCCGAGTTACAAAGCTATCAGACTTCGATAGGGGCGTGATTGTGGGCTGCCATCTCAGTGGGCTGTCTGGCCGGACGATTCCATGGAAGATAAACAGGCCCAAATCAACGGTCGCATTCGTCCTGCGTAAGTGGAAGGTCGATGGGACTTGTGCCAATGCTGCACGTTCTGGGCTACCTCCAATCTTAACCGACAGAAATCGCAGAACCCTGAAACGTGAAATTGTCAAAAATATGGCACAAACCATGGCTACCATCCGACAGGAGTTTCATGCAGCAACAGGAGTATCAGTTTCCACTGGAACATTGCGTACAGAGGACCACCGACCCACCGACTTGGATATTTCGGAAGAGCTGCAGATAAGTCCCATATCACGACAAGCAATAAAGCTCGGCGACTCACGTGGTGTTTGGACCGTCGCAACTGGACACTGTAGCAGTGGAAATCGGTTCTGTGGAGTGATGAGTCGAGGTTTACATTATTCCGATCTGATGGACGTGTATGGGTGTGGCGTCTACCCGGAGAACAGCTTCTGCCGGAGTGTATAGTGCCAACTAGGAAATTAGGTGGTGGTGGATTGATGGTGTGGGGCTGTTTCACGGCCTTCGGCGTAGGACCGCTGGTGTTCGTCCGTGGTAGCATGAACACAGACGGCTATTGTAACATTATGGATAATGAAATGCTCCCAACATTGTGGCGTTTTTTTAGGAATGGACCCATGTTACTTCCAGGATGACAATGCCATGTGCCATGTTTCAAGTTGTACGCCGAAAACAATGTTCGCCGATTGGACTGGCCCACCCAGAGCCCCGACCTCAACCCTATAGAACATCTTTGGGACGAATTGGATCGCCGGGTGAGGGCTCGTCAGTTGCGGCCAAAAGCCATTGCTCAACTCATGGAATGGTTGCAAGAGGAATGGCGACGAATCCCCGTGGATGTCCTGCAAACACTCGTAGAGAGCATGCCAGACATAGTGGCTGCTGTTATAGCTGCAAGAGGTGACCCTACGGGACTCTAACGGGGTGACAAACACCGAGACATCATTGTGGACAGATGCCCAATTACTTTTTGGTAGATAGAGTATATACGAAAATAGAAAGGGACAATCACTATACTTACAGAAGTTAATAATGTTTAATTATCTAGAGACTAGAGATTATCACAATCTTCCAGCTCATGCAACTAACATTTACAAGATTTAAAAATTAATACAAATTTCAAACCCTCGTATTGTGCGAACAAATATTCCTTTACAAATAAATTTTAGAATGAATGTCTGATTTTCATATCTGCTCTTTGTACTCTTTCCAAAATATTAAAGAAAAAATGCATATTATCGTAAGTCTGAATACGCACGGGGATTTAATTTGAAATCTTAATGATATGCCACAGAGATATACACGCACCAATTCTGGTTGAAAATGCTGTGTGCAATCGAAAATTTTGTCAGATTTGTGGCAGAGGAAGGTGAAGACAGCTACAAAGACACGATAAATCGGAGTATTTCTTGAGGTGTACAGGTAAAGCGCGTTCTTAAAGAAAAATACATTAAAGTTCACTAACATTATACGTACAGAAATATACGGATATGTGTGTCAAACACTGTTCAACTTGACGTTACATGGACCGTCATTCCCAGAGAATACAATAAATTCATACATTTAAATATAAATAAATGTATATTCCATTTTTTCTGCAAATTCGAATGCCAAAATCACAATTTAAGGTTTTGGAATTTACAAATACCACTAATAATTATGATTATTTATTTATATAAAATGTAATGTGTCACCCAACAGTGTTAACCATTAACTGGGTGACAGAACATACAAGCATTAAAAAAGACAATAAAATCACAAAACAATCAGAAATAAATACAAATACACATTAACAAACCAACACAAAAAGGCACAAGTACACACACATGGACAATACACAAGAACAATACAATAATAAAAATAATAACAATAACCACCATTTGAAATAGTAAGACAAAGAAACATTTGATTAATTTCAAATGTGCTATGCTAAATTATTTTACAAACATTTTAAAACAGGCACAAATAAAAAGTACTGGGAAATTTCTTTACATTGACCAACAAAAACATCTGCATATTCATGCCAACAGTACGTATGTGTGTGAACTAGAGCTCTAGTGTGAACACACAACGCGCTCTCTCTCTCTCCCTCTCTCTGTATCTTTCTCTTTCTACTCTTTATAAACATATATGTATGTATTTTCTGAGGTAGTTTACGATTTTAATCAGTGTATATCAATTGTCTCATTTCTGCAAGTAAAGGTATCATACATAACATATACAAGTTTTAAAGTTTCCAGCAGAAATATATGATATTAATTTTCTTTTTGTGCAACCTGTCCCGGGTAGACTGCCCATGTACGTTCATTGCTTTTCCTTTCAGTCAAAATTATTTGTCACCTACACTCTTTCCAAAGAGACACTCAGTTTCTTTCATTTTGCCGAGAAGTTACGTAATAAACATTTTGCATACTACTTCCACTTTCCTAAACGTACAAAGTCAAACCTTGAACTTGAGAAGTGAAAAAATGAAGCAACGGAGGAGAGCCGTGAGAAAACCCCTCGACTATTGACAACGTCCACCAAGTTTCGCCCGAACGAGTCCTTGGGCTTTCTGAGGATCGAGCGCGGATCGCCTCTGTGAAAACGCGACGTGCTAATCGTACGGACTTTTCTTTACGCACGTATTTCTCAGTGTGCCTCCGTAGCACCTGTCGGAAGTTTCAAAATTGTAAACTTTTTCTGAAAATATTACGTAAAATATTGATGTTATACAAGAAGTGGATATATATTATTTTCTGGCGAAAAAACAGTTTGTTAGGACTAACAACATTTTTACATCGTGACTAATAGAGGCGTGATCTTCGACACAAAATTTCCAGTAATAACTACATTGATAACGTAGGGACAACTAAATGTGAACAAAGCACAACCAACGAAATATTTCTCGTAACAACGAATTTCGCCTTCGAGCGACTTGTAAGCTACAGACAGCACAACCCCGCGCTGAAAATAACGTCTAAATCACGTCTTGAAGGACCAAGTTGTGGAAGGGGCAATCTTGCTGTTTGTTCATTCAATATATATATATATATATATATATATATATATATATATATATATATATTCGCTCTCCCCCATCTCCCTAAAAATCATCTAGTATCTCTTGAAGAGGCGCTCTAATGACGAAGCTGAATATCGGAAACTTTTCTGCGCGCTTTCACACGCCCAGTTTTCCTCACGAGAAGTTAATTTAGCGTCAGACGCGACGTGCCCGTGGAAAAATACCGCTATTACACGCGACTGCAGAATGCTCGTTCCTTTTTTTTTTTTTTTCTGTCGGGAATGGGAAGTTTGATCAAGGAAGCGTGGGGTCACGTTGGACCTTGTAAATCAGATTCTGGCATAGATATAGATGCACGTAAAAGAAGACTGCCGGAGATGGTAGACAGTGCAGGTAGGGATGATGAGGCCGTCAAGAGGGGGAGATATTTTCACGAGGGATAGAGGAGGGCAGCGGCAGAAAGCCGGGAAATGCGAGAACGACACGCCTGATATTCATGAGCCAGGCGCGATCGAATTTGAAATGCTTCTCCTAGATGGGCACCGGGAGGAAAGGCAAAAGGCATGCTTCAAGCACAGTTTCAAGGGGTTAACAACCCTTTCAGCAACTCCTTACCCCTCTCTTACCGAAAACCGGAAACATCTCAAGCTGCTGATGCTCTTGTGTCCGCCTAAATATTTGTCCCTCCTCATACAGCTAATTTTTGTGTACCGTTGCACCGACATCAAACAGAATTGGACACATGTTTGCTCCATCACTAGTATTCGTTTATTTAATCATAACGGCTACTTCCGATTTTCAGATTTGATAGCAAATACGTAATTGAGTGAAGATATTTGGGCGACTCTTAACATCGAGGTCTTGAGAGCCGATGAGGGTGAAGCGAGGCGAGTATGGAGCAGCACCGGAATAAAGGGGCGGGAGAAACGGGAGATCATCAATTCCCACATGCGAAAATCAGGTAATGACCTCGCCGGGAATCGAACCCGGTTCGTCTAGGTAAGATGAGAGCAGTCTGGCCACTACAACACTGCGGCCCAGACAATAATATTTTGAAGTGTAAACGAGGACAAATTAGGGTATAAATGCTACCGGCCATGAGGACGATCAATAAACAAATTTGACGTAATTACAATAACCTATTTTATGTTGTTTTTTTTTTCCCGAGAATTTTTGATTTTCAGTCTTGGTAGACGCTGCTTGAAACGGTGGCGCCGTATGCTTCAGTGTCAAGGCCGCATTAAAGTAGTGTTCCTATCAGTTTGATATTTTATTTATATATCATAGGAAGGTCGAGGTTATGTATTTGACCGTTTAATGTAGAGCAAGTAAATAATTTCATCTTAATATCTTTAACGCAACTTGTTACACATATTAATTTTATTTATTTTATTTTTTTTTTCATATTTCCATAAGAATTTAAGATAATGTCAAATACTTACAGAATTGAGGAAAGGAGACTGAAGATTACATACGAGAAATAAGACGTACGGCAATTCTTTTTGAGCAAAATTGCTTGAGATTCTTTTATGCAGTGAAAAATAGCTTTCAGTATGCACTGTTTTAGCTCTGTGGGTCAATTACTTCTTTCTTTTTATCACTAGGAATGCAGAGATGACTCCACGTAAGAAATGAAGGAAGCAATTAATGACACGTGTACTGAAAACTACATTATTTGCATAGCATATAAATTAGACACTACTTGATATTATGGAATGACACGTATTTCATTGCGATAGTCATTATAAGACGCAATCTGATATCGGAGTGAAGTACGGAAAATTTTTTAAAAATAAAATAACATAATTTTAAAGCTCGTTCGGTGTTGCTAAGGCTCTTGAGACGGTAAATCTAAATTCCTGAGTTTCTTCCTTGCTAGCTTGCTTAAGTATCGTCTGCAACTACTGCACAGACATTCTTGGTTTCATTTCATAATTTCAGTTTGAGAGGTATTATTGGAAATGTTTCATTATAGAAAATTTACAATCTAATAATTGTTTAATACTTTCGTATATAATTTCCACTGTGTATTGTTTACTTTTTGCAAAAAGACAGGAAATTATTGACAAAATATAAATATGTTCCTGACTTTTCACAACAAGCAGATAACACACAGTTAAATTACGCACAAAAATATTTAAAAACTCGTAAAATGTAAATTTTCTGTAATCGTACATTGTCAGTAATTATTGTGAATCCGATACTATGGCGCAAAAACGAAGGATTTCTGCAAAGGTGATGAAACCGTCTCAAATAACGTTGCGAGCTCATTCGCACATTTTGCTTCCCAGTCAGCACAGACTATGCCAACTTAATAAATGCATTAATAAATTAGGCGTTTGTGTGAGTTCTAGACAGTTGGAACCGTACGCTACAAAACTGAAAAAGTCGAGATGACTCCAAACCAGCTGAACGAGTAAAAATGGCGCCGATGTTACAAATGGCATCTTTCTGGTCGATGCAGTAGCAGCTACTGCGTTTCACAGATTTAATTATGATTTCCGATAAATTCAGGCGAATCCCGCTGCTCCAATGTGATAGTTCACGCGGATAAGGCGCCCTTCGAGGGATCACGGGGAAGGCTGACCATGCAACAACGCAGTAGGGGCCGCGGTGGTGTAGCGGTTAGACTGCTCGGCTCTCGCCAAGGCGAACCTGGTTCGATTCCCAGCAGAGACGCCCCCCGAATTTCCGCACATGGGAATCTCGCGCCGGACGATACCGCTGGTTGGCAGGTTTTCTCAGGGACCTCCCGTTCCCCCCTCTTTTGCATTACGGCGCTGCTCCATACCCACCTCGCTTCACCCTCATCGGCTCTCAAGACCTCAATGTTAAGAGCCACCCACACCTCTTCACTCACTCAATAACGCAGTATTCAATCTCTATGTTCCTTAATTGAACTGATACTTTATGTCACAATGGCACAATCGATCAACTTTGTTTGAATTATACGTTAGAAAACTGCTTGTAGGTATGTGCTACGAAACTTTAGTAAACTTCCTATGCTAGAATGTTGATGTAACTGAATATATGTAAGTTATTAAAAGAATTCTTTTTTTTTTTTTTTTCGCTGATGGAATGTTTGTAATACATGACATTTTTACGGAAAAGTACGGTTAATGTACGGAAACCCGACCCGTAATGGTGAAAAAAGGAATTTAACTCAGAAAATACAAAAATAGGAACGTCTCCGTATTTCCTATAACTTCAGGTTGTGCGTGTACGAACAATAATTAAATACACGAAGCGTTCTTCGCTAATATAACCTGAAAATTACCGTTTCTGCGGCTTTTAGGAAATACACAAGCCAGCTTAGACCTACTCCTTCGAACATCGAAAAATGGCACAAGGCACCTGTGACAGCAGCGCTTAATACGTCCAAACATTACTAGAAACTGAAAAAGTTAAGTGTTGTTACGAGTAGTGATCATGCCTTAGCTGAGCGGCCTGCCTGATCACACCTTCACATATTCATCCAGGACACGGGCAGTGATTGCTGAAATTACTCACGAAATCGCAAACCACCGAAAACCCCTGCACCGACCCGTTAACGGGGACAGCGTAGCCGATACAGGGCAGTGTCTTTTGTCATCGGGGCAGCGGACCAAGATAAATGGAAATGGGTATGTCCAGCCGTCATTAACCGCCTCCTACAATCAGAGTCCGGCAACATGAACAAGATGGGGATTTTCTAATTAGATTGTAATAGTGGGGGCCTGTGGTTATAAAACTTATTATAATTACATGGCATCTTGGTATTCCAATTAAACTCCCCCGATCAATAGTTACGGAAATAGTTATTGTGTAATTCTTATGTTCAATAAACCCCATCTTATACTGTTGTGTTCTACCAAATCATGACTCATTATTTAGCTACGCCCATAGCCCCTTTCAGATATGAATTGACTTAAAAGCTAATACGTAACAATGTGTCACATTTCTATAAATATCATCTATACTCAGCACTGTTAAAAGGCAACTGTAGATGACTGGTGAGTGACACTGATTCTTAATTTTTTATTCGTGTTAAAACTTCGCTCCAGGATAAAATATTTTCACTTTTGTTTTAAATTTTCATACATATCTAAACACCATATAACGAAAATGTACTTTTTTTGCAAACTCATTTTATTACCGTAAGTACAGATAAACTAATAATCAAATTTACTAAGATGTTCTGTGAAACTTGCGGAGAATCCTCGTCTCAAGTTGATGAATTCGGGTGTCGGTTGCAGCATCTCAAATGACTTCAATGATTCTGTATTTCTCTGGCTGAAGTCACGGATTCGACTTCAGACCAGAGTGAATATGGGTGTAGACGGTGCATGTCAAGTGCTTAAAGGCTGTTCACGATAAAGTGAGCACTTTTGAAATCAACCTTAGAAAAGAGTCACTGTTCCTGCCTGTATATAATTTAACGGGTGCTCTGAGTGAAATGCTCCCAGTAAAATTGGTAACGATGGATGGGAAGTAGTACCATATCTTAATGTCAAATACAACGTGCTAATTAACCTCTTGTAATAAATTGAAAGTATTTATTTCACTTTCTGTTTTACATAGTGCATCGAAGCGTAAAAATAACCAGATTTGTAAAATATTTACTTATCTAATAATTTCATAGTTTCACCTGACCTACGCATGAATCAAGTGAAAAGGCCCATCGCAATGTTAATTTTACATAAGGCGGGAGAATACACAATGTGCATGCAAGTTGGTACTAAGCAGGGCTTTCAGAAGTGCTCATTTTAATGTGAACAGCCTATAGTAACAAATCTCCGTGCTGCAACACTGAACTCCATTCCTTTCCTCAGAAGAGCTACAGCCACGTGGCTTCAACTTAACTAAGCAGACTATTAACATAATCAAACGATTTGATATGCTAGCATGTTACTTTCGAGAACTTTTTAATACATATACGTTTTAATGAGGTTACACTAATGTAGTTTTTTTCTTAAAAGCGTAAGATTATAGTGGGACCAAATGCAAACTAACGGAAAGCCATTGTCTCAACATAAGATTTTGAAAGTTGTTACGGCATGTATTGAGCCAGTGTTGGGAACACTGAGGTATTCCTCATATTTATCCTAACATTGTTTAGAATGTATTTCGTCATCCCTGATGTGTGACACGAAACGAAACAGAAGTATAGAAAATACAGAGTGCAGTGGGGACGAAATTTTTTTTCTTGCAGATTTCGTCATGAAGGGTATCCCACCAAGGCGAGCATATTTGTTAACTGTGGCATAGATAGTAATGTCATCATACAAACATTAATTATAATCTGTTCACCATAAAGTATGGCATGTAGACCCCAGTTATGTTGGCAGCGAATTAAAAGTAAAACTTTTCCAAGTCTTGGCGTTGTATTGAGTGTAATATTATTCTATTTGGTGTTTTTCTTCCTTTATTCACAGTGGAGAACAACTTGGCACACTAGCAACACATTTAAGTTCCTAACACGAATAAGGTGATTATACCCGCGGAAATATAAATGTTACACACGGCGGAAGGACACAAAACAAGGAAAAAGTAGATCTCAAACAGGGCTTTCAGAAATGCTCACTTTACCGTAAACAGTCCATACTCGCTTTCTGTCAGCCGCTTCGCCCGCATAAACTAGGTACATAGAGAAGCTACAAATTTTATTTTCCTAAGGATGACTTTGAACAGCACCTTGGTTATGCTCTCAGTTGCTAGTGTTCTAGTTCGTCCTTATAATGATATACCAGACAAGAAGTTAGTTACGGGGAAACGTAACTAATGGTAGAGTCAAAGAGCCAATTAACAAACTAGACAAGTGACACTATTTATTGATGCTCAAGTAACAATACATTAATTGGTTCAACAGTTAACTCTTCTACAAGTCTCAGTCTAATCTCTCGTTCCTGTAATAACAAATCTATTGATCTTCCGCTAAACGGACTCTCTCAAAGCTCTAGCGTTTATGTCAATTTCCTAACGACGTCGCCTAACGGGACAGTCTCTTCCTGCGCCTAATTCAGATTCTTTCTCACCACTGTTCAACTACGCACAGTCTCTCGAATCGGAAGTCGATCGGTTGGGCCCTCGTCTCGCTGTGGCGTTGTCGTGATGACCCTCGGCCGGCGTCGACCCTGGACGCCTCGTGACACTCTCACGGCGAGGATGGCTGGACAGTCTGGTACTGGTACGTCTGGGGGGAGGGGAGGACGCCGCACGCTCGGCCTCTTATATATGGCAACCAACCTTGCCATGCATTCTTCTTGCCACCCTGTTATTAAAACACCTCTGGCCACCGCCATGGCACCTTGCATCGCCGGGGATCTCCTCCAGATAGCCTCCCGGTAGAGCCCACAACACTAAGATTATCGATGAAGCAGGCCATTCAGAGTTTCCCAAGTGAGAGGCAGTCCTCCCTCAGTTCTCTCCCTGCCACCTTTAGCGACTGTCCCTTGGCAAAACAGACCTTGAAGGGGAATTGCAGTCTCATGAATTCGGAAGTGTACTTGCATGTAATTGAGTGAAGTGCGGGTTATGAAAACCTATCCCTCCCCCTCACCATTCCCTGGTATATCCGCTGAACACTATGACCTCGATTACATCTTTTTGCCAAGCCTTCACTTGGAGCCTGGTGATATTGCAGGGTTTTAGCTGTAACGCCGATGGAGCCCCAACCTTGAGGAAAAGCTTATGTGATGATAGGCCAGGAAAGTAGCTGCTGTTGATGAACTCCGCAGAGTAGTGGACTGCATAGGTAATTTTTCAACTGTTTCCACACATATATATACTAATGCGTTCCTACCACTTTTTAACAAATTAAGCAAACTATGCTAATTATTTATTAATCTGTTAACGTTTCTCAACCCTCGTAATGGCTTCTTCGGTGGCAATTTTTTCTAACTATCTTTCGATTCTCTTCAAAACTATAGCTGAGTTGAGAGATCTTGACGCCTGTTAACAACGATATCTTGAGAGCCGATTCACAACTACAGAATAAAGATTTTATAAACAGGTTTTTGTCTTCTGAGCATTTCTAGTTGTAATTCTACTAGAATATTTTCTAGTTACGTTAATTACTGTAGGAAAGAAAAGCTCAGGTTTGTTGGAAAACAAAATGTATAAACAACCGGCCTCACTACTGTTATAACGTGTGATTTTTATTGTTGTGATTTGCAATACAAATATGGTTACTGTGCAGCTGGAACGGGCTCTATCACGCTTTATTTTCTTCATCGAAAATTATGTGTCGAATTATCAACCATGGTAGAAAATGCATTCAAACAAGTATATAAACCTTATTACGGGAAATAACAAGGCGTGATGTATTTCACTAACGGTGCAGTCTACGATAATAAGGTATTTATTATTGATTCTGCGCAATTCTAAAAACTTTTGGGCGACTGTAAGGAAATTTAAACACTTTTTCCTTGGTAAAAGATAGGCTACATTTTTATTATTCTTTACTTTTAGTTCGATAAGTTTTCACAAAACATGTTGATTTGATGTTTACCTACAGGCCTGTATAGAATGGAAATGAACATTTGAAAAATGTCACTGCCGCTACGTACATGTATTTTCACTGGCACTTTTAGTGACATACGCCCAGTAAAGTTGGTAACTACGAAGTGAAAGTAGTAACTTATCATAGAAAACACATTCGAGCATTTTCAGCTTCTTAGGGATCAGAATTTTGAAAAATCCTTAAATTAGTTTAAATTTTTTTGTAGCCAAATTTCCAAAGCAAATAGCTATTACCGAATTTTTTTTTCGGGTTGCTGAGTTAGGAGTCTTCGAAAACACGTTTTACCCCCTTTCAGCTTCTTATGGACTGAATTTCAAAAAATCCTGAAATGTGTTTTTCGGTAGCCCTATTTGTTTAGGCTGTCTATGAGTACAGCAATACATCATCGAGTTAATGAACTTCGGAGTCTTTGAAAACACATTTTACCACTTTTCACCCAATTATCGGTTGATTTTAAAAAAATTCCCTATAAAATTTTGTGTACTTGTATAGGCTACCTTTTGAATCTAAAAGCACAGCGACATCTCATAGGGTTAATGAGCTATTGAAACGTCGTTGAAGATTAAGTTCGCCCCTTTTCGCCCTTCTAGGGGTCCAATTTCCAAAAAATTCTTTCTTAGTGGGTGCCTAAGGGGAAGCCATCCCTAAATTTTCATGTTTTGGCACCCAGTGATTTGGGTTGTGCGTTGATAAGCGAGTGAGTGAGTGAGTCAGTCAGAAACTTAATTTTTTATACATTTATCAGAAAAAAACTTCAACAGAAGTTCACTTGCCTTAGGATTTGCCATAGTGAGACGACATGCAATATTATTATATTTATTGTTGTGCATATGGCCTAATGATTAGGTACTGCTAACGTTTGCTCTGAAATTGGTAGTTAAATTTTCCTTAAACGCACATACGCATCTGAAAATAATGACGGTAACCCCAATTATTTTCATTAAATAATTTAAAAGCGTGACAGATTTTGCAGTGATTGCATGTCTTCCTCCAGTTACAAATTATCCTTGATTCTTTGTGTACCGCAGTAAATAGTTTCTGCTTTATTTGCAATGAATGAATTGTGTAGCTGCATATTCGTAGCCGATCATTGTAATTAATATTTTTTTAAGGTCATAATAAATATACATTCTTTCAACAGTTTTATCAAGAAGAACCTGGAGCCGTATGTTTTTGTCGGATTGGCATTCTTGTAGTCTTGAGATTAACCTACGCGAAACCTTCAAAGTAGTTCCTATAAATTATCTTATGAATATTGAGTGAAATGTCTTCCATTTTTTCATGAATTGTAAGTTAAAAATTGACCAGACTCCCTTGACTCCAGCCTTATTTTTAAAAAGGTGACCGATGGAGATAGTGGAATTTATGTGAGATAGCTGCTTTTGCAGTAGATTTCTATGAATGCTCTCGGGAGAATAATAAAATGTCGGAATAATCTGAATTGACTGGAAGGTTCAAATCTACGTTCACTCCCGCCTGAAAGTAATGCATAGAAAATTACTGTAAATATTTGGGTTTTAAGTGTAGGGTCTAATGGCTTAACCTTGAAGTCACTGAGAATGTAAGTTTTAAAGTAGTCTGAGCTATATAACATCAGTTCTTCATCTACTTAAGACTCAAAATAGCTCAGAGGAACTCTTTTACAACCCAATGTAGAAGAACATAATACTTTTACGAACACATAGGAAATCTAATATTACTACAGCGATGAAATTCAGTATTTCGAAAGACCAGAAGACTAACCGAATAAGCTAAAATTTTGCACCTCTTAAAGATGGATGAAAGCGCATTTCAGACAGTACCTAATAAACGTGGGTATTTTTGTACCATCACGACTTATTTTGTTGACAAAAGAGAAGTGCTTTACTTAGCTTTTCACTCAAAAATAGTAAAGTTACAATTCTAAAATTCCAATTATTAAAAACATATATTTTAAAACGTGGATTCCCGCTACTTTATGTTCAGCATAGTGGCACCCGGGATAAAGAGCTGACAAAAGACGACTGATTTCAATTGTCGTAATAATAGTGTTGTCTTTTAGCTTGTCTAAAAAATCGGTAAAATATTTTGGATGGACGGAATAGTTTTTTCGTCTTTTAAAGGCGATTGGATGATTCATCACACTATATATATATATATATATATATATATATATATATATAATACATTATACATATATTATACATTATACATATATTATACATACATTATACATATATACATACATATTACTTGTACATATATATATGTACAAGTAATATGTATGTATATTAAATTCACCACTTTATTTACATCTCTTTAACTCATACATCATGTTCTTTAAAACAGGAATTTTCACCCCACCTGTTCGGACTTCAGCTCCACCTAATGGTAGAAACATCCGTAAATGTACATGTTATGCTTTTCTTACAGTAAAATATTGTTTTCTTTAATACAATCCCGTATAATTTAATATCTTATAATAATTTTCGGCTTTGCGCATGAAACTATTCTATTCGTTTTTATTATCACTTCGATTTTTTTAAATAAAGTGAGCGGACTTTTATTTATATCCACCGATCTTAATTAATAAAACGTCACAAAACAATGATGCCGTTATAGTACCTACGTTACAACTTATGTGAATCGCTATAAATTAAATTATACAAACTATGCCATATATATTTGTGTTAGATTATGAGAAGTGGAGCAAAAAATACAGCCAAAAATTACAGCATATCAAGGGAAAATGGTTATTAAAGAATAATTACGTATTGTGAATAACTGTTTACAAAATGGTCACAAACGGACGTTCCAGGAATTGATGTCAAATTTAGATGAATTTTATAGGGCACGCAGTACAGTTAATTACTCTTTTTGGTATTATTATTTATTTTGCCAATGTTTAAAAAATTATTGCAAATTACTTAATATAATTTAATGATAAATATCTTTTCATTTTTGTTCTTCTTTGTTTATTTTTTAAATATTTTTTAAGAACATTAGAGAAAGTACAATTTATATTTGAGATTACAATGCTTAAATTGTGAAACCAAAATTTTAGTTTCCTTACGTTCGTAGGAAAAAATATATTTCTTTTTATATGGCTACAATTTTTACCAGTTGGAGTTTAAATTATGTTAAAGTTGTGATGTATTAATATGACAAGTCTTTGGATTCAAGTGAAAGATATTTCCAGTATCGCAATTGTTTCTTGAGATTAATATTATTTCTTACGGTTACTTGGACGCGAGAAATAAACTGCACAATATTATTGTTTTAAAACAATATGGGAAAAGCTATGAGAAATTATTGAAATCATGAATTTTTTAAACTAAAAGTTTAACGGAAGTAAAACATTATTCTTAACTTGAGGACAAAAATTTTCTGTTTATATACCATGTACAGTGATGAAAATGTCAGAATACCAAACTTCTTTTTATAAAAAAAAAAAAAAAAAGCCTTAATTCAAGGCAATATATTTAAAAATAAATATTATGTTTAATTAAACGTAGAATGTAATATGTTGATATGTTTTGGATTTTGCCAGACCCCAACTGTAAGCCATAAATAAAATGTCGAATATATATATTTTAACATACACGCAAGTGTTATTCATACCGTACTTTTACTACGTTTGAAAGAATTACGGCGGACAATAGTTGAAGTAAATTTTAAAACTTTCCAGAAAATGACAGGCAACTGTGTAACTGGCATGACTTGTGCCTTCCTCTCGGTTGTGACACGAATAGTTGGAGTAGTAACTTTGTAGGTATCCATTCAGACCTTATTGTAGTAATCAGTCCATATTGTCATCATTTGCAATATCATTACTATTGAGGATGTGCTTCAATACTAAACAAAATGATTTATCCTCCCTCTACAAAGCGAGGAGTTCTCGATAGTAATGACAGAATTAACTTGAAAGACCAAGTTAATGTCGCGTAGGAAATCATCAAACAAATATTAACCATTTTTTTATGAAAAACTATTTTGCATTTTATCAAATAAAATAGCTATAATTCTCATATGTTCTAAATTAATGTAAGAATTGTGGTTCTGTCTGTCTTTGTCCTATAAAATATAATAAAAATCTGCAATTATTTCGGCTGACTAACACAAACACTTTCCAGAATGAGTTATTTTTCAGTTCCTGTTTTGATATTATCCTTTACACGTTACTTAAGAATTAAACATATTTTTAAAAGAAAATTGTACTATTTTCGCAATAAGTGCTTTGAGTATGCATATCATTTTTAACTACTGTGCCTCTTATGGTCCGTAAATGGTAAATAATAAAAATTAATCTTACCTTTATATTTACGTAGATGTTTTCTTTTAGAATTAGTTTTCAAGTTGGTATCTCAGGTTGAACGTTTCACTCCATCTTCGGCGAGCGACTACACAAGCGTGTCGCTGGGATGTCCCCAGCTGGTCGACGTGGCGGCGCGCTCTCGGTTAGCGCGTCTCTCTTGAACACGACGATCGCCCTTCTCGTAGTCGCTGCTACTTCCGGACTGATAATTCCCGCCAGACCACGGCGCGGGAAATAATCGCGCCGGCCGGCCTCCCCGCTCGCAGCGCCCCGGGCGGCCGACGGACCAACCAGCAGCGCGCTGCGGGGGTCGCCATGGCAACCAGGCCAACCAGGTGAGAGAGGGGCAGCTGGCGCGGACGAGCGTAATTTCGAAGGTTGGGAAGGGATACCGAAGGGACGTTCGAGTTTCAAAAGGGACGTCTTTAAATAACGAGATATACTCTGTTTCATTTACGAAAGTCTTTGATGCCAGACAGAACCACCAACTTTGTAACTATGTCGCAACAAATGACTCCATTCGCAGTGCCTGCTATCAGTTGGTTCGTAACAGTTCTGTGTATGTGTTCACGTTAACGACACTTGCTGAAAATAGTGCGTATACGTACAAAAGTTATCATCAAATATAAGCTTCCCGTCCACCATTAACAAGAATATTGCGTTTCCAGTTACATAAGCGGTTTTTAAAATATTCTGCCCTCCTACTTCGTAATTTTAACAGTTTCTCACTCTCATTAATTTTTAATGACGAGGCATGCTGTGGTCCGCTTCGCACTGTTGTTAGGCAGGATTTACAACGACCCGTCGCGTCCGTCCGTCATCGTTCTGTCAATCACGTGACCAACAGCTAATCAGAGGTGGCCATTAATTCCATCCGTCCGTCCGTCAATGGCAAGCTTTAACTTTTCACGAAGGAACGGGTGAAATTACAGCCTTCTAACCTTGCGCGTGTTTTTCTCGTTCATCCCGAGTTCTTTACAAGGCTGTGTAGCGTTTGCCGTGTTTTGTTTTGGTTGTATTTTATCTATATATATGTTTGTTCATGTAACTGTAAAATGAAATTAAGTTACATGTATCCTGAATATTAATTGATAATTACGTTTGGAAACACGAGCTCCTTTTGTGCAATACTAAAAATAATAAAATTATGCTTTATATGCTATTTAATTTTCCCCCCCTCGATTAATTTCCTTTGCGTACATGCATGGTTGTTTTGGGTACTTATAAACACAATACCGCAAAAATGTTCACTTTTTATGGCGATTTTTTTCCTATTTGTGAAGTTTAGTTTTTAATAGTTTGCAGTAATCAACTTACGACGGACGTACGAAGTTTGGTTGTAAACATAGACTAAAGTTGAGGTAGACCGATCTCGCTGGTTGCTCACAACCAATCTCCGTGTCCCAACATTGAACTGCTTTTATGCCAACACGTCTAGCGAAAACGGCACGGTTTGCATATTAGGTTAGATAACTGACTTGTAAACAAGTGCTTTGAGAAGTATGAATACATTATGTTATTACAGTTTGATTTCATTAAAATTTGTAAAAGTATTTTATTTAAAAAATTGTGCTTGCCACTTAAAAATTATGATAAAAAAACAAACATGTTCTTCACTGTTGAACATGTGACTTTAACAGTTGTGTTCCTTTGGGTAGGTCAATGTTGGGTACATGCGCAGAAGAGGAATACGCGGTCTACCTCATCTTTAGTCTATGTTGTAAATCGCTCGGCTGAGCGACGGACGGACATGTGGCGGACGGACGCGACGGGCTATTGTCAGTCCTGCGCAACAACATTCCGAAGCGCTCCTCGCGTTACCAACGCCCATGTTGGCTGTGTGCCGGATCTTCATTTCGCAGTTTATTCCTTTAGACTTTGTTTATACCGAGACTTAGCGAAAGGAATTATTATACCTACTATTCCCGCGCAGTGCTGTTTTCGGTGCGTTATTAATATTTCATTATTTGCTCATGTTGGCAGTGGCCCAGTTACGAGATTCTTTCTGTCGTGTGCATGTGGAGCGGTATATATTTGTGATGTAATGAACATTTTCCTGTATGAATATCCTACAGAATGTGAGCGCCCGCCCGCACACACACACACACATATATATATTATATATTATTATACACACAAACATATATATATATATATATATTATATATAATATATATATTATATATGTATATATATGTATATGTTTCATAGTTCAGGTGCCACCGTGTCTGCAGTTCCCTCAGCCACCTCCAATGTTTCCTCAGGTCCTCACTCTGCTTCCACATTTTCTGAAAGAATGAATGAAGGTATCAATAAAGAATGAATAGAGTAATACATATACATGCA
The DNA here is from genome assembly GCA_029891345.1 of Dryococelus australis. Classification (NCBI taxonomy): domain Eukaryota; kingdom Metazoa; phylum Arthropoda; class Insecta; order Phasmatodea; family Phasmatidae; genus Dryococelus; species Dryococelus australis. The sequence goes on along the minus strand of CM056997.1, from coordinate 56,326,364 downwards.
CAAAAGAATACACACTTATATGTACAAAGGAAGGAAGGAAACTGTGCGAAGGAAACTTATGAAATACTGTAAGATGTCAAGAAAGTGAATATGGTGAATATTTTGGAATTTGGTGAATACTTTGTGTCGAAACCCGACTAGGCAATTTAGGTAGATAAAGCATCATCAGGGTCGTAGCTTGTAAACAGCAGACTTACTCTATTCTTCTTTCCTTTGCTCCCTATAATAATTGACTCGCAACGTAAAAAATTATTTTATATTGGGCATACATCAGTAATAAATATCGATTAAAGAATTTATAACACTGCTTTAACACTTGCTAATTACTACAAAAGGTATCAACAGCCGGAAGTAGCTAATAATATTCTGAACGTGGCTACGGCAAAAGTTGCCCAAAGATTAGGACCTGAGGAGACTTTTATGGCGGAAATAGAACCACCAGAAAATTTGGGCGAGAAGCCAGGACCTCCAGATACGTCAAGTTTTGTACATATAAGTGTGTATTCTTTTGTGCATGTATATGTATTACTCTATTCATTCTTTATTGATACCTTCATTCATTCTTTCAGAAAATGTGGAAGCAGAGTGAGGACCTGAGGAAACATTGGAGGTGGCTGAGGGAACTGCAGACACGGTGGCACCTGAACTATGAAACAGATACATATATATATATATATATATATATATATATATATATTAGTTCTGTAGGCTTATCCACTTTTGTGCGTAACGTCGTGATATTTATGCATGCTTATGGCCATAATTTTTTAGACTTTATTGTTTTTACTACAATTATGAAGTAGCATAAACGTATGTCAGTGTGTTTGTGATACGGTATCCGAGATTTCCTACTTTCGGTCGATGTTTAAGTTTAAATATGTTAACTGAAGTGCTTGAAAATAATAATGCCACCTATTTTTCAAAATGTTATTCAAATAATAGTTTGTCAAGTTAATGTGAACTGTCACTTCTTATAGCATTAATAAGACAAGTTATCTGTAATTGCTTTGTACTTTATAGAAGTTTTACTAGAAAAGACAAGAAAAAGCAAGACATCAGATCAGTTACTAAATTCGAAGACATCTTGGAGAAGACAGCCATCTTGAAGTGGCAATGGGCCGGCCATGTTGCTCGGACGAAAGATGAAAGATGGACAAAAACGGTGTTGGAATGGATTCCAAGAAATCATCGGGGACCAAGAGCAAAACCACCAGACCGTTGGGACAAAGACATACGCAGGGTTGCTGGAGTTAACTGGCAGAGAATCGCCCAAGACCTTTCTACCTGGAGAAGACTATTAAAATTCTACCTGAATTCCTAACTCTAAGAGGCCACATCATTTCATGATTGAACAGGCTGATGATGATGATGATGATGATATAGCAGTGTTACAGTCTGTTGTACTTTTCCGTGTGCAAAACTATTTTTAAGAAATGCAAGGTGCTTTCAGGCGTGAGTCTAGAGTTATTATTTCATTTCGACCTAGTGTACGCATTCATAACGATTATTAAGTAAAATATAAAATAAACTAGCTATGAATTGTTGGCACGATGGCCATTATAGGCCGATCTTCAAGCGTTTCTGCATTTTTAAGTGTGTTGCAGCAACAGAAAACCTGTAACTTTTGTTAATATGTCACGGAATAACGCATGTAAGGTACCAAATATTTGCTTATGTCAGGATACAAACACATTTTCGAGGTGATTCATACATGAATAAAGTCGTAACATTGAAATTTAACAAAATAACGAAAAAAGCACTACTGAGAAGGTAAAGCGAAGTTTAAATATATAACTGTCGATCTTGTAAGCTAAGATTTGCAGTTAATGGGAAAGCATGCTATGGATGGAAAAAACAAAAACTAAACGAATAAACCCACATCCAGCCTAGTTTTCATCCTCTCTACACTTCTGTGTATATTTACCAACAGAAGATAACACATAACTTATGCTAAATTTTCTATGTGTGTGAATCCCGTAACCTCATTAAATTAAAGACGGAGTTGACTAATACATTTTCACTTTCACTGGAGTCTGTTGCAGAAAAAAATTAATATTACAGAAAAAAAAAATATATATCTATGCTGCTAACGGTTTGTATGATGGTAAACTACCCTGCTGTTGTTGCGACAAAACTGAACCTTTAGAACGTTATTCGGTCAGCATTTGTTTATCAGTAGTCTGATTTTAAGCTGCGAAGGAAACTTATGAAATACTGTAAGATGTCAAGAAAGTGAATATGGTGAATATTTTGGAATTTGGTGAATACTTTGTGTCGAAACCCGACTAGGCAATTTAGGTAGATAAAGCATCATCAGGGTCGTAGCTTGTAAACAGCAGACTTACTCTATTCTTCTTTCCTTTGCTCCCTATAATAATTGACTCGCAACGTAAAAAATTATTTTATATTGGGCATACATCAGTAATAAATATCGATTAAAGAATTTATAACACTGCTTTAAAATGGATGGCGCCTTAGAGTGTCAATCTTACATGCTACTTTCAGTTCCGATAAAAGTCCATGACGCGAAACGTAGAAAAATTTTGGAAAATCGGGAAAAAAAATTTGCTGTGTTTACCTAAATGTTGAGTAAATAAACATATATATATATAATAAAACATGCAGTATGATTTTTTTACATGCGAACGCAATGTTATAGTAAATATAAATAAATAATAAAATAATTTAAAAAAATTGGACATATATTTACTTTATTTATAAAATATATATTACATATTCCTTGAAGAGCAAGAGTTTTATACCGTTTCATTTTCTTATATTTGTAATACCAATTTACATTAATGTTTCAGCAATTAGATTAGGTTCAGCTCACGACTGTTAAACAAAATACTATTACTCGCTAACATATTGAAATCTGCGAGCTGGCTATCACACTCACAGTTGTTTAATAAACATTTAATATGTCTTACGTTGGGAGAAAAGGGATCCGAGTATGGGAATGATTGACGATGTCATAAGTTAAGGGCCGGGGCAATAGCGACTGATATGGATTTGCATACGTGTGAAGTTTGGTGGTCGGTAAGCAAGACAGCTCTGGTATTGTGACGTCGTAGACTGCTAATTTTACACCAGTCGGCTATCAGACAAGCCGCTGTCCATGTAAAGTAATTTTAAAACATAAATAAAAATATAAAGTTTTTTTTTACTATTGGAGTTTGCACCAAATACTGAAATCAATTAAATAATAATTGTACAAGTAAGGTGTTTAATATAATAAAATAATTTATAACTTACTGTATTGATGTACCGGTATTCTAATCAAAAGATATTGAATTCGGTCACTATATCAACGAATTCTAGATCACGACATTATAGCTAGAATGATAGACGAGCATAAGAAATATAACTAATGCGTTTCATCAAAACATAAAAAATTATATCATTGCTTCCTAAAATATAAAAATTATTATAGGGATGTATGAAAATCCAGCCCCTTCGGCTATCAAAGAGGAAGATGCAGCGCGGTAATAATCAACATCTTCCTTTGTGTATACTTAAATTCTTGCAATTAATTTATTTTTCATAAAAATATGCTATGGTTGTTCAGTTTTAGGTAAAACATCAAACTTCATTGGCAAGATTACGGAAATTCAAGATGGCAGTAATGCAATCGGAATGACAAAGTATGGACGACATAAACACAAACTGACGCCGGTGTTCATTCCTTCTACCACAGAATCTGTATCAGAACTTCTAGTCTATTTGCAGTATGTTCACAAACTTGTTGAATCAAAACTTTGAATATCATCGTATGTACGATGTGTTTGGCTGGCTATTAAATATTCCATTTATCACAGGCGTCTGGTCCTTTTGTTAAAATAAAATTATCATATTCTTGGTTAAATTTAACTTTCGCTTATGGTTTCTCTGTAAATTATAATTATTCGTTTATAATTAATGTAATTAAAATCCGAGATAAAATAGGCACGTTGGTAGTGGCTAGTAAGAAATAGTTCTCATGCAAAATATAATTAAAGTGAGTGCGGCCGAATGAGGTGCGTTGTATCTTTGGTGCAATTTTCTAGACTTAGTTAAGCTTTGTATGCACGAGGCGAAGGGATGTCCTGAATGTAGAACCTTAGCATGGCTTCAGGAAAGTTGGAAGTAACCACGGACGGACTACAGATTTGATATCAACACACATTTGGCAGCGTTATCCCCCCCCCCCGCGTATGTCAAGGCTAACACGCTGAACCGCCGGCTAAATATCAAGAGTTCGGCGTTCGAAACTCCGTTCTCCAACTTACTCCTCAAAAAACTCCCCCCCCCCCCCCTGGCCATGCTCGAACACAATTCCTCGCTCTTGCCAGCTGCGCTCAGACGTGACTGCAGAACCGCAATCACCTCTTTCCTGCCTCCTCTGTTTTTCTAACCTCCTCCCACATGGTCCAGCGAGCAACAAGTCGTGATTGCGTTCCGCTGGATTACAGAAACGAGACGCGGGCTGAGGCGATGCCTACACGCTGTGGCTTAATTACAGCCGTCACTCTTTCCTACCTGCCTCCGTCCATCAGCGGAAAACTACAGACGCGTTGCTAGATGATTAACCGCTTCGCTTAGTGCAACAACTGACTGACTGGTGATTCGTGCGGTCATTCAAGAGGGACATATGTGTGTGCTGCTAGAAGCTGTTCACTTTTAAATGAGAATTTTTTGAATCAACCTTCGAAAAGTACCACTGCACATAATTGCATATATTATAATTGGCACCCTACGTGGCATACGCCCAGTAAAGACAGAAGGAAAGTAGTTCCATTATTTAACGTTGAATTTAGGTAAACATTCGTGAATATTGAAATAATTTATTTTAATTGCTGTTTTTAATGCATATGTGTGTAGGAATTAGAGAATTTGTAAAATATTTACAATAATAATAATATTGTCAAGTTTTTTCTTGACCGATGCATGAATAAGGTGATCATGACAATGTCAAATGTACATATGGTGAAAGGATACAATGTCATCAGAGAAATAGATCCTAAGCAAGAGCTTTCAAAAATGCTCGGCTTACCGTGAACAGCATATAGCTACGCTGTCACCAGCTGAAAAATTCTCATGTACACACTCCTGTCGGACTATAGGAATCGTTCTTCATGTAGGCATGTTCCTTACAAATATTTTTCTCGTTGCCATAATAATTATATTTGGATAGCGTTAAAAATAATTTTGCAGATATTCGCTAAATTTACTCATTGCGTATGATGAAAATTGTGAAAGTGACTTATACTGAGTGTACTTCATAGTTTTCTCGCACTGGCCTTTAAATTTGGTATAGGCAAAAAGTGTGCATTTTTCTATCACACACACTCAACGTTCCTGTCTCGACCAAACGTTTTTAAAGCTCATAAACATTAAGGTAAAATTTATTAACGACTTATTGGTCACTTTTTACGATGGAGGAAAGGAAAACTATTATTGCATATACTCATGGAGAAACATAGTTTAAAGCCATTTAATTCTGCACGAATCATAATTGTATAGAACTGAGGGTTACAGTGTAGCAAACACGGGGAAATACTCGACAAGTGTTCAGCATTTCTGTAACCGCTTCATGTCGAAAGACTGGTGTGTCCGACAGAGTCTGCATACTACATTGTTCAAGGCAGACACAACGGGAGTATTGAACCCGACAACGGCACTAAAGGCCTTTCACAATAAAGTGAGCACTTATGAAATCAATATTATAAAAAGGTCATTGTCCCTACCTCCGTGTATTTTAATGGGTGCAAAGAATGACATGTATCCAGTAAAGTTGGTAACGATGGAGAGGAAAGTATTTCCATATATTAACGTCTAAAAAAATTGTTAGGTGACCATTTGTAATAAATTAAAACATTTCTCTTGCTTTCTGTATTTGTTAACGCATCGAAGTGTAATAATGAGCAGATTTGTACTATATTTACTTTTCTAATAATTTCACAGTTCCACTTGACCGGCGCATGAATAAAGTGATGAGGCCCACGGCAACGCTAATTTAACATAAGGCGGAAGAACATACAACGTGCATACAAGTAGATCTTAAGCAGGGCTTTCAAAAGAGGTCATTTTACCGTGAACAGCATATATATGAGAGAATTGTAGAATGCAACTACAGCTGTAGGAAATACGGCGCAGGATATAAGCAACACATCTTCCAAAAAATACGATAGCCACGACGCGGGAGGTCTGAACTCAGTTGAGAATGCTCTCTTGAACGCTTGAAGATCTCCTCTGACAGGCGGTATTCCACTATTCGCGTCGGTAAAACATATTTACAACAGGCGGTAGTCACTCTCTCTTACGTGTTCCAGCCTGTGTCTCGATAACGAAGACAGTTCCGGCGACGTGTTGCTATGAGACTTTCCATGTACTTTTCCGTGTACACTCGATTACATTTCATCATTCAACGCAATTATAGGTTGTTCACGGTAAAATGAGCACTTTTGAAAGCCCTACTTAAGATCTACTTGTATACATGTTGTGTCTTCTTTCGCCTTATGTAAAATTAACATCGTCACGGGCCTCAGCACTTTATTCATGCGTCGGTCAAGTGAAACTTATGTAATTATTATCAAAGTAAATAGTTTATAAATTGCATTGTTTATATACTTATATGCATTTAAAAACAGGAACAAAAACTAAATTAAGTTTATTACTCACAAATGTTTACCTATATTCTTTAGTTCAACTTTAAGATCTGGCACTACTATTCCTGCGTCGTAACCAATTTTAACGGACGCATGTTACTCAGTGTGCCGTCAAAATATAAGCAAGTAAGGCGATGAATGAAGTGAAGAGATTTGGGCGGCTCTTAATATTGAGGTCTTGAGAGCCAATGAGGGTGAAGTGAGGTGAGGATGGAAGGGCGGGGGAAATGGGAGATCCCCGAGAAAACCCGCCGACCAGCGATATCGTCCGGCACGATCCCCACTTGCGAAACGGCCAGGGATTGAACCCGGCTCGCCTTGGTGGGAGGCGAGCATTCTAACCGCTCAGCCATCGTGGCCCCTAAGCAAGTAAGAGCAGTGACATTTTTGAAAAGTTGATTTCAAAAGTGCTCAATTAATCGTGAATATCCTGTACAGGGGTACACTGTACTCCTCTAAATGGGATTCAACATAGCGTTGTACCTACCGAAAATCAGTACTTTAATAAATTGTGCAGATATGGTAATTTTAATTAAAACCAAATTTAATGATCCGCTGGGGAAGAAATTTATGTAACTACCCTGTTACGCTTAAATGAAGGAAAAAATTACCACAATGATAAAATTTCGATCACTAGAATGAAAACATTTTGCAGAGGGGCAATATCCAGATTAATTTTTCCGTTTCCTCGTTAAATTTCAGCAGTCTTTTTAAAATTTGGTCTGCAGTTAATTCGACTTGGGTCTGAACATGTACACTACGAATTTAAAACGTTCCAGCTCCACTGACTGCTGTATATTACTATGAACTGAGACTTACATAATAAACAATTACTGACTAAACGCGCAAAAGATTTAAAATTCATGTACACCATGAAAGTGAAACGAACAGTGCTCCAAGAATTATATGCGACAAAATGAGTATTGCTGTACTGGTCTCAACGAAGTCTTGCTCATTATTACTGTGACTGAATTATTTGAGTTAACAGCGATTTGTACCGATGTAAAGTTAATTTCATTCCTCTGAAGCATTGTGTCTAAATTATTTTCAGTTAAGCACTAACCAGTAGCATTTCACTCGCTGGGTTTTCAGAAAGTAACAGTTAACTGATCGAAAGTCGAAATAACATACTCAATGACTAGAAAAATGACTATTATTTTTAGTTCATAATTTTATTTTTAAATTTAAGTCAGTCACATAAACGCATGTGTATAATACAAAAAAAAAATCTTCATTGCCGAGAGAAGTTATTTCGAGACAATTTTTAAATATATAAGTTTCGGAAATTATTCCGCTGCACCGTCAGACTTCTGGTGTGTGGTAATGCGAGGGAGGTTGAGTCGCTGAAAATGAATAATATGGACTGATAGCTTATAACGCTCACGTGCGTTGAAAACTCCGTGTAGACCCAAAATTCGATGCCTAAATTGCTGGCCACAAAAACCATGCACTCGCTAACACCTTATTCATATCTACTAGTTGGCCAGCTCTTGATGTTAAGTGCCTTATTCGATTGCTCGCTACAAACCGCGAAACTGACTCATTGAAAATGTAACTCAAAAAAATATTAAAGTAGGGTAGACTGGGGCAAGTTTTGTACAGGGGCAAGTTTACACAGTGCTTATAGTTCACAAACCGTTGGTTGGAGCGCAGCACTTGTCACGTCAGGCGAGTCACTGAGACCGCCATTTGCATTCATGTCAGTCTGCAGTTAGTGGGACGAGTGGCAACCAACAGAGAGCAGTATTTGTGATTTTTCTTTTGGTGAGTAAATTTTTACACCACTATATCGGCATTAATAGTAACTATACCATTATATCTTTACAACTCATTATGGTTTATCCTGTTAGGCTGTTCTTTTGCAGTTATTTTAAGATAGTCAGTTGAATGCCTACCTCATGAACCAAACCTATAGGTTACATTTTGTTGAAAATGTGCCGAACGGGTATGTTTACAAAAGGCACACGGGGCATGTTTACACATTCTTCAAATCGTGTAAACGTGCCCCGTGCTTTTTTAACGTTATTTGTGAACTGTTTCTATTAGCTATATGTTTTTGTAGGTAAACAATGGTACGAACATCAAAATGAAAACAAATATATCCTCTATTGATCCAAACGTGATGAAGATGGCAGCAGAAGGTGTCAAAAATGGCCAATCTTTAAGAAAGGTCGCTGCAGCGTTTGGTTTTAATTTCAAGACACTTGCTAATTACTACAAAAGGTATCAACAGCCGGAAGTACCTAATAATATTCTGAACGTGGCTACGGCAAAAGTTGCCCGAAGATTAGGACCTGAGGAGACTTTTATGGTGGAAATAGAACCACCAGAAAATTTGGGCGAGAAGCCAGGACCTCCAGATAAGTCAAGTTTTGTACATATAAGTGTGTATTCTTTTGTGCATGTATATGTATTACTCTATTCATTCTTTATTGATACCTTCATTCATTCTTTCAGAAAATGTGGAAGCAGAGTGAGGACCTGAGGAAACATTGGAGGTGGCTGAGGGAACTGCAGACACGGTGGCACCTGAACTAGAAGTAGAGGAGGAACTTGGACCGGATGCAGTGCCAATACCTAATGTTGATGTTGAACTCTAAGCGAGACGGTCTCTATTTGGCTACGCTAAGGCACGATCGGTGAGTTGCACGTTGTGTGTCATGTACTATTTCACTGAATTGTTTAAATTTTTAGGCTAAATTGTCAATCTAAAATATATAAACTCCGACACAGAAACCTAAATGAAATAGCATGACCGTTGAAACAAATTAGATAAAACACTTGAGATAAATAATAAATAAATATCCTAACTCCTGCCGTTCTTATGCCTGCAGGTATTCGAGCCTGCCCAGGAAAAGCTGCTAGTAGAATATTTGAAGAAATCATCTGGCATTTACTGTGGGTTAACACCGAAGGAAGTGAGAAGATTCGCATACACATATACTGTAGCTTGCAACCGCAAAATTCCACCCTCGGGCTGAACAAGAAATTACAGTAGTGGATTGGTTTTCAGGATTTTTAAAAAGGTACAAATCTCTATCAATCAGGGCAGCTCAAGGTACTAGCCTAGTGAGAGCTACAAGTTTCAATAGACTTTATAAAATATGACGCTTATCATGAACCGCCTTGAGATCGGGTCGTCAGACATCTGGAATGCAGATGAAACTGGCGTGACTACAGTTCACAAGCCGAATAGGGTAGTGGGACGGAGATGATTCCACCAAATCGGCAGAATCACATCCGCTGAATGAGGGACTTTTGTCACAATGGCAACAGCTGTAAATGCTGCTGGTAACAGCATACCTCCATTCATCGTGTTTCCCAGGGTAAACTACCAGCCACATTTAATTCGTGATGGCCCTGTTGGCTGTGAAGGATATGCCAACCCCTCGGGTTAGATGGTAGAGAAAATTTTTTTTTAATTTGTCAAACACTTTGTTCGTATGCTCGATACTCTCCCGAGAGACCGTGTCTATTGCTCCTAGATAACCATGATTCGCACCTCTCAGTTAAGTGTTAGATTTCTGCCAAAGTAATGGCATAACACTTATGTCCTTTCCTCCCCATTGCAGCCACAAGCTGCAGCCCCTCGACAGGAGCGTATATGGCCCTTTGAAAAAGTTCATCAACACTGCCTGTCATCTATGGATGACTAGCAATAAGCGTCCAATGACGATACATGACATCCCAGGTATTTTATCGACAGCACTACCCTTAGTATGCACTCCCGTAAATATCAAAGCAGGCTTCAGGGTATCAGGGATATTCCCTCTTAATACTGACATATTTCAAGATGCAGCCTTTGTGCCATCGTATGTAACCGACAGTCTAGCTCCTCCAACTTCAAACCCAACCTCTGAGCTTCCTGTGCCCATTTCTGATTCATCAACAATGCTTCCATCCGAATATGCTCCATCTACTTCCGCAGCATTTCCGTCTCCTTCTGGGCATGCTGTCCAATCCACTTCTACGCGTATATCATATCTCTCTCTCTCTCTCTCTGCACAATCCGTCGCTGGCACATCCGTTACTAGGTCTTACCCATCGCCAGAAGGTGAATTTGAAAAAGCCATTTGAAAAAGCAGACCCAAGAAAAATAACTAATAAAGGCAAGAAGAAGAGGCAAAATGCCATTCTGACTGATACGCCTGTAAAAGATGCATTAAAAGCAGAACAGAATAAAGCAAAACAGAGAACGTTATATATGATCAAGACTAAGAAAGACAAAGCAACTAAAAAACTGTTTTGCCCTGCAAAAACAAACACAGCAAAAAAAAGGAAAAGTTAGGAATCCAAACGATGACGATTCATGTGAATCTGATAATGAAACTGACGATGAGAACTGTGCTTGTATATACTGCTTGAAACGAATCAAAAATTCTAAACTTGGCACACAGTGGATACAATGCACACAGTGTAAGAGATGGTCACGTGATCACTGCAAGCCTATTGAAGCGGATTCAATTTTTTTTTGTTTGCATCAACTGTTAAAGTGATTTTGAAAGTGACTCATCCTAATCGATTTTTAGGCCTACTAATTATTTAATATTGATTTACAAATCAATTGCCCATTTATTCATTATTTTATAATTTTGTAGGATTTCAGTTCGTCGTTTTATACTGTTTTTAAAATAAAAATTATTAATATATATATATATATTTTTGTTTTGTTAACAATTACACTTAAATTTCTTCATTTTAAGATGTGTGTAAACCCACCCGAGGCACTGTGTAAACATGCCCCCTTTAGAGGGCATGTTTACAGAGGTGACTTCACTCAAAAGTAATTTAAGTACATAAACAAGTATGATAGTATGAGGCTCTTCATAGGTGTCAAAATGGAGCTTAATTGTCAGGTAATAATTGAGAATTAAAAACATGTAAATAACTGCAATACAAAAAATTAGAAAAATCGAAATCAAAAAATTGTGTCAGCATGCCCCGGTCTACCCTACTTTTACGTTTTCTCGGACTATCTGACAATTTACGAGCAGGAAATATCCAGAAACTGTATATGCCTACCGGCTAAACCGGGAAAGAACGTAAGTTGACATAATGTCACGAAAATAGAACACTTCTATCGGGAGACGCTCTCCAACACCAGACTGGCTCACAATTCTCTATAACGCGGGCTGAAAGCGACGTTTTGTCTCACAGAGAACCGGAAGTTTCAATTGTTCGCGTGCGAGAATCTCTGTAAAAAAAAATGTTTATGTGGATCTTTGGTCGCATACGGGCTCATAACGACGTTCTGTCTCACAACCTTACAGTGCGGCACTTTTGGTCATTTTTTTACAGAGAACCGGAAGATTCAGTTTTTCGCGTTCTAGAATCCAAACACTTGGGTGCGTAAGACCTTAGTAAGGGAACACACTTTATTTTGGGAACGGGAATAAACCGACCAGGGCCTGTGTTAATTAGTCATTCCAGCATTCGTCTGGTGTGAGTGAGCGAACGATTTCGGAAGACCCTGGAAAACCGAAGCCAGTGCGTATGGCCGGACCGGGGATCGAAACTGGGTCCTTCCGAATTCGAGGCGAGTGATTTGCCAGTTCGCCATCTTACTCGTTTACTTTTGCAATGGAATCGTAGTCATTAGACAGCCTTGAAGTACTCCGACAATAGCAGGCCCAGAACAAGAAAGGGTAATGTACACGACATAAAAGAGCAAAACCGGTACAGGTAAAGACAGCTGCCAGTGAAAAAAATCATGACTACCCTACTTGTGTGTATGTGTATGTGTATATATATATATATAATAGTCTACAGATGCATGAAACTGCGAATGTTCATGTTCAAATTTTCTGGTAAATTTCCTAAACTGTAATGGAAGTTTTTAATCTATACACTATATGGTAATAATACCACACATCAAGCTGCAGATATAGGAATGTTTAGCAGCGCTACTATACAAAGTTGGGAACATCTCTATGCATTTGACTGTTTCCTGAGCAAATATAGGAGCGCTACGATGACTATATAGGGGAAAACATTTCCATTCCTGCTTTTTTCACTAAGCGTATACATTGGTATGGTAAATTTCTGCGTAATTTATTAGAGTGAAGTCTCTATTTATTAAAAGTAAGCATCTGCATTGAGTTTGCTCTAGTGGTCTAGGCCGCTGAATGGTGGATTAAAAGTCTCTAGTTTAGTCGGCGACCAAGGCCGTGTTTTTTCACAAGTGTTCAGAGTTACATGTTTTTCCGTTCACCTTCAATTCATGCCGTGAAATGCAACTGCGAGCCGCCGCTGAATGTTCAGTTATAGCCATTTTTATGTCTGAACGTAAATCAAGCCCAGCGAGGTTGAGATGACGGAACCTGCCACTATCCACTTCTGAGCATCTCATCTGTGTTTGGTTGGAAGCTTTACTTACGACCACTTGTTACACAAAACTTATATTACGAATAAATTTCTAATCAAAAAGCCAATAACGTAAAAATTTTTTATTTACTTGTTAAATAAAGAATGGCAAAAATAATTCGTGTATATTTTGACTTTTAGTGCCATCTGTTGACACGTTTCGAAACTAATTTTATTTAACAAAGGTGTAAACAAACTAATGAAATGATTAGAGCGGGATTTAACAATCGTTGACTTTGTTACATGCACATGCAATGCACGTGGAACTGATTTCCGGCAAACATTCACAAAATTCGCTTTATCCTCGTTTCAGAATGTTGGCGCGAGCACATCTTTTCGGGGGACACAGCGCAGAACACGAGGACACGTTCTTCCTGGTCTCCTCCCGCACGATGCGTTATCGACGCTCGAATGAATGTACCTATAGGGCTTGAGACGGCGGCGCCGCGGCTACTAGCACAGCGACGTTGTCCTTCGGGATTAAACACGCGTCGTCAATCAGCTCGTGTAACCCAATCATCGATATCGTGTATAGTCAATTCACGGTTACTTCAGCCTTTTCTGAAGCCCTGCTAATGTTATACTTCCAGGATAGTCCTCCGCCTCGTGCAAACTAAGCTTAACTAATCCTGGAGAATTAAACCAGAGGACAACGCACCGCATTCGTGCTCACTAAGTGCAACAGTATTTTGTATAAGGACTATTTCTCACTAGGAGCTACCAACGTACCTATTTTCTCCCTGATGTTTATTAAAATTATCTATAAATGAAGGGTTATAATTTATAGATAAAATATGAATAACATTTCAATTTAACAGGAAATAAAGTAACTCTTATGAACACAAGTATAAAACGCTTGTGATACAAGGCGTATTTAGGAAATAACCAAACACGTCATACATGGGGAGATTTTCAAAGGTTTAATTCAAAAAGTTCGAAGAAACCGCGAATGGACTACAGTTCTGCAACCCGCGACTGACGACTACTGGGAAAGAATGACTATGCAGCCGGCCGCCGCCACGTGACCTCGTCCATCCCTGCAAAACTGCTGTTCTGGGATTAATGTGTCGCTCTTGGGAACTAAGGTCCAAATAATATAGAGAGATGGGCGTTTTACTATAGCTGGTTTGTTTTTATTTGAGCAGTTTTCTGCCCGGATAAAGCTATATATATATATATATATATATATATATATATATATATATATATATATATATATATATATATATATAACACAATATATATATATATATATATATATATATATATATATATATATATATATATATATATATACACACACACACACACACACACACACACACACATGTGAAAGATGATGACTGGCGCTTCTGCAGTAATGTTAACAGCGTATATTGTCTCAAACAAATTCTAAAAGGGTAATGTTATGCTGTTGCACAAATGAAGTCAGTTTCGTTGTTCTAAACGTGCTAAATAAATAATTAATATACCAACACATTTCTATCGATAATTCTGAGGAATCACTTGATCACGACATGAAAATAAATCAAAGTATTTTTTTTATCATAAAGCTCTTTCTGTGCACTTTTCTTTACATTTTCGCTTGTGTTTTAGATTTCTGATTTGTGACGTCATGCGTCTAAAAGTAATTTCGGTGGGAGTAAACATCGCCCTATGGTGTGCTTCGAATACTCTATTGAATATTATTAATATACTGTGACAGCGACTGTCTCCTTTAATTATGACAGAAAACAAGAAACACTAGTTCAGACACTAACGTGATCGATATTTTATGATACTGAAAACTATTAACGAAAACGTTATTTCGTATGCCCGGCTGTCAAGCAGCAGTTCGGACACACGTTGAATAACTTATATTTTACTCTTTAAAGAGCATACCCCCTTCATGTAATTACTTTGTATGTCTCAAGTGCCAATAAGCTCGAAATTCTTGAAGTGGATCAAATGCCCACTTGCCATTGCAACCACATACGTACTTCACTGGTAGCAACAGAGTAAATAACACATGATAAAAAATTTTATGCGGTGGTTCCCTATTTATGTAGTATATTTATAAAAATCTCAAGTATTGTATAATGTCTTAAAATTTTACGAACGTTTTCATATTGTTCTAACTTACTTTTGGAAAGCAATTCAGGTCTTTTCGCGATCGCTTGTTGACAACAGTAGTTACAGAGGTGAACTTTTACAGTATATCTCTGGCATTGTCTGCACATAGGCGCTTCTAATAGGCGGAAATGAATGTCAGCAGATGATGTGGAATTTGAGTTATTTCCACACCAGAAACAACGTTGGGCTACAGGAAAACAGCTGAGCTCCATTCAGAATTGTTGGTAATTATATCACTGATTCACAGTAAAATGAAACTATATACAGGCCACTAGAAATAGCCGCTACGAGATTCTGCTGAAACTCTCATTACACAACGAGATTAAAGAAATATATCGGCAAGTCCTTGCAAGTCCTATGAATGTCCTTCCACTGATTGTCCAGAGAAGGTTCAACAAAGTATTTGG
This sequence comes from Dryococelus australis, assembly GCA_029891345.1. Lineage (NCBI taxonomy): Eukaryota > Metazoa > Arthropoda > Insecta > Phasmatodea > Phasmatidae > Dryococelus > Dryococelus australis. The sequence continues at coordinate 56,310,835 of CM056997.1, read as the reverse complement.
AAAAGTTTTGAAAACTGGGTGATTAAACCTGTGACACTTCACAATGTCTTCCACTTCACCGCTGCCTTGAACGCCTAACAGAATGCTGCTTTCATTAACGCCTTCGGCTTCGGCATCGGCACCTGCCTGTAGGCTGCATTACCTTACAATACCGCGCTGTAATGTTCAAAAGAAACTGTACCTCCTGGACCGTACGGTAGTACAGTAAATGCAACATGTAAAAAATTTTACCGATTGTAACAATGGGGTTGCGAAGAGAAGTTATACTGCAATGAAAACATATACGGGCCATTTTGTAATATGTCCAACAGTTTGACCGCAGCGGTCCCACAAACCTAGTGTATGATTGTACGTGTATTACAAATACAGTGACAAAACTTCATGCCGTGATTACTACAGTTTATGATGTGATGCTGAATAACGTGTGTGGTAATTTTCTGCGGCTTGAGGCCACATACCAGAGAATGTCAGGTGGACACTTTGAACATCTGATGTAAATCTCGTCCATCTAACAAAGTACCAGTTGTTTCAAATTAGGTACACTCTTTGAACGGGATCGACAAATTATTAATGACTATCTAATGGGTATGTTAGTACTTTACGCTACAAGGACAATGTTGGGTGTGTGCGAATGTCATTAACAGTCACAAATGTTTAAATTGTCCGCCATCAGCAGCAATGCATCGTCTGCAACGCTGGGAAACAGAACAACAGACAGAAGATAAGATTTCAATACGAGTGGATTCACCAGCAGTCACAATCGCTCCTCTCATGGCATCCAGTGTCCATAACTTTCTGGCTTATACAAAGTTCTTCAAAGTTCCCCACAGATAAAAACCTAACAGCGTTATATCTGAAGATCGGGGTGGATTCTCAATATTTCCTGGTCGGCCTATCCAACTCCCAACAAATGTTTCATTCACTAACGACCACACATTTAGAAAATTATGTGGTGGTACACACCATATTGCTGGGAAAAGCAAACGTCATCTGGGAAGAGCTGATGAACAGCTGGCACAATGTTTTCCTGCAACACGATACAGTAACTTTCACCTGTCACCGTTCCGTCAGTGAATAATGGCCCCACAACCCCTCTGGCAGGCATACCACACCACATGGTTAACCCCGGAAGATTAACTGTTTGCTCTACCAAATGTGGGGGTTTTCAGCGGCTCAGTACACACTCGCACTGTTGTGGCGTTTGACAAGTCCATTTAAAGGTTGTCTCGTGGGACCAAACAATCATATCAGTAAAATGTAAGTTGTCGTTGCACACATTCACAACCCACGCAAAAAATTCGACACACCTATGTGGGCTGGCCTTATTCATTCACTCTTAAAATTTTCCGTATATTTGCGGAATGTTTTACAGAAATGTACAGTGAAAATACGGAAAGGCAATCCGTAATGACGAAAAACGGAGTTAAGTCCGTAAATATAAAATACGGAAAGTCTCTGTATTCCCTTTGGCTTCGAGTTACGGAGACGAACAATGCCGATTCCACACGAAGCTTTCTTCGCCACTGTAACAAGAAAATTATCGTTTCTGCGGCAGTTAAAGTTATCCACGCAACTATGACCTATTCTTTCAAACATTAAAAATAGCATCAGGCGTCTGTAACATTTGGCAACCCTAAAAATACATCCAATTTAATAGAAACTGAATTCTTGCTTCTGTAAGTTGAAATACAAATCCAAAAGTTATACATCATTTTCAACTGACAGTTGTAGATGAATGGTTAGAGCCGTGGATTGGTAAGTTTTTGACTCGGGTTCAAACCTCGCTTAAGTAAAAAATATTTTAATTTTTTAAATATCATTTTTATACACGGTAGAACACCCACATAACAAAAATTAAAGACATTTTCATTATCTGTTTTTGTTTTAAACGGAAAGTACAGAAAACTAACTTGGAAATTAACGGGGACGTTCCGTGAAATTTCCGGAAAGTTGTTTCTGAAAATTAATGTTTCCGTAATTTTACGGAGAGTTAACAGACACTTCTGGATAAAATTTTACAAACAATTTTCCGTAAAATTAAGGAATTCTTTTTTAAATGGTGAAGCACGAAGTAACGTGGGATTGTAGAGACCCCTCTTTAATTGCTTTAGAATGCAATGAACACTTGATGTACTAACAAGACTCGCACCCAGTTTGCTATACGGACTTCGCCTTCCCAAGGGAACGTGTGAACGTGTGCAACACAGCCCCGCACTCCCTTCGTCTGTTGTCGTTCTATTCCTGCCCAACCGTCCTTTCTTCACATCACACACAGTTCCGTCGTTCTCAAACCTGTTACATAATCGTGTCATTGTTACACATGGCGACGGCGCAGTGTCGAATTCTGCTCCCCGTCGCTTCTGCACCTCAATAACGCCCTTACGATTTTAAAAACACTTTAGAATACACTTACGTTGCTCGAAACAATGTCTCCTCCATCATTTGCTCTACATTAGACTTAGTGCTGCCGCTGGATGCAAACGGTGCATACTACAGCAGGATGGGTACACGCTCTCGCACACGCCCAAAGTTGTCCTTAGAGCGTCATATATGTGCAGTCCCATCCGACTGTCTTTGACAGTTTCTCTGCGTTACGGTACAAAGAGTGTAAACATTAGTTAGCGAACCTGGTATTGCGGACCCCTCCCTGTTGTCAACCGCTAGTTCGGCTCTTGTGCTTGTCCTGGAGAGCGGTGTGTATACGATAAAATTAATATAAATCTTACCAATAAGTTTCAAATGTAGTATAATCACCTGTTTTATTGACTGTGGTGTACAGTGTTTGCCGAGAAGGAAGGCTCTAAAGACGGCTTTATTTGCTCCCCTGCAGCTGCGACACGCTCGTGTGCGCCACAAACGGCCATGATGTAATATGTCGCGGTCTAATTAAATACTGTGATGTACAGCACTTCTTGTCCTCTTTCCAAATGAAAAGTCTGGAACATTGCCATTGAAAGTTAATATTATTATGTGACTAATATCAAACAAAGTGCGTTTCTCCCTTCTCAAATAGCCAACGTCGCGATTTTTTCTTTTTTCAACGCAATTACAAATACAATATATACCAATAGATACAAGCTTTTCCAACATACTATTTTTACACCTTTTAAATGGAATTATGGATGGTACAATAATATTTCATTCTAAAGCTTTTCGCAATATTTCCAAACAATCTAAAGACATTTTTTTACAACAATTATTAAATGTTTTTTGAATTCAAATATTAATTATTTGATTGGCACAATCGGCAACCTGGATAGACGCGTCCATCTATGTATTCTGCATCACATCTTTTGCAATCAAAGCAATAATACATAACCCTATGGCCGTGTCTGGTTCACTGACATACCGAACTTTTTAATTCGCTAACTCTATAGTAACATGGGCAGATACATTTACGGTTACATTTATTTTAAAATAACGTTGTTATGCATACAACTACCGTCATGAAATGATGTGTCACATGCGGAACAGCATAATTCATGATTTACTGCATTCACGTCAGAACCACTACGCAGCTGGTGCGGTCCCCTACGCACCATCATACGCTAGATTCACGGCACGGCGCCGTGCCGCCGAGACCAAACGGTTGGCCATAATACAAAATTATCCGTATAATTTATTTTTGTCAGTTTTCACTTATCTGCACAACCTCCGTCTTCTAAGCCCCCTTCACTCCTCCCCTCTTTTTTTTACACATCGTACAACGTATAGCATGCGCGTGGCAAGTTCTGAGTACTATAATCAGACTCCACCACCCCTCCCCCCTCCAAATCCAGAACATGTCTAGACTTACGTACTCATTTTTTTAATATAAATTATTATTTTGAAATATTAGTACACTTCTCCTTGCCTCAGCGTTAAAATTTTCTGCACATTTTTCAAGCAAGTATTTTTAAATTACTTGACCAACTTTTCTTGGTAATACTGCGAGTGAAAAACTGTATCTTTACATCTCATTGCTTTATGAAACATACAGAATTATCTCCATGTTTACACCAAACTTGTAGTCTACAGTACTCGGTTAGTAAAATTCATCATTATGTTTATAAAGTCCATAGGAATTGTTTGTAAACGTGTTCTAAATTACTTGCAGTGTTACAAGTTTAATATTGGCATATACGTTTCCAAAGAATTGTTTGCAGGTATACAACATTTTTACATTGCGAATTTCGATGTGACTTTGACTATGATGTGTTTCGTTAACCGCTGAGTGTGAAATAGTGTGGCGTGGCTGCATGGTGATCGTTACGCTGGATCTGTGTGTGTGCGTGATATCAAATATTTGATGTGAACTATTGAACCGTTTTAAATGTGAACTGTTTTTATGACGAAGTTATTTATTTACATTCGCGTCTGTTTATCACGACGTTGTACCTTTGCCCTGGGTGTTTGAAACACAGTCATGTAACGTGATTTACCACCAATCCCAACAAAATACCTAAACCCAGCCCCAATAAATTTCAATAAACAGAATACACAGTAAGTAGCAATACATATAAATATAAGCGGAATAAAAGTTACGGTAGGCTTATTTGTGTGCATGTTCACTGCTATATTTTAAGTTTGTATGACAAGAAATGAGCGACACGAGTTGCGTGCTTGATTTTAATGTATTTTTCGTTGGACTGGTTATTCCTTCGTTATTCGAAATGAGGCCGTCCTTTTAAATAAATAACCTAACACATAACAATAACAGAAATTAAATACTATAATTCATTACCCCGCAGTTGTAACAGTGTTAAACACAGTCGCGGCAAAATGTTAACGTGCATTACGTGTAATGTGCTATGTAGTGGAAAACAAATATGTTAATGTAACATAACTGTAAGAACTATCGTCTATTCAGGCATTTTTAAAACCTCATAAAGGTGACCTAAATAATGTTATATGCCTAAACTGTGACTATTCATACGAAATGGTTTTTGAAATAGACCTACAACAGAATTCTTTGAAAAGCTGTAAACAGTAAACAACACATTTGACAGGTATAAAAGTAGAAATCGCATTTCAATGTCTACGTTTAGGTGTAGCCAAAGTATACGAACACATGAGCACACACAATGGCATTTAAACATTGATTTTGCAGATGCTGCATGGCAGTTACATGGCAATGTTTGTTTACATTTGGCGGAAGGATACGAAACGGGCCTGCAAGTAGATATTTAGCAGGGCTCCGAGAAAGTTGCTTCCAGTGGGCAATGGACTATAATCGGTAGTTTTATCGCCTGGACACCTGAGCTGCCTGTTTGAGCGGCCGCCGGTCAGCACGATCACAGAGTACTTACGAGTACAGAGACGAAACAGCCGCTGCGCACTCCGGCCGCACAGTGGCGCCACTTACGTGTCGAAACGCCGCTCGCCAGTCAGCGCCAGGCAACATACTCGCTAGCCGGCGGCCGAGCCAATAGGGAATGTTTCTCAGCACGCAGTAGCCAATCACACACAAGGCCCCGCGCAGACTACACGAACAATACGTACGCCCACACCAAAAGAACCGGCTTGCCATTTCGTCTCTGTGTACCTATATATAGGCTGTTCGCGGTAAAGTGAGCACTTTTGTAAACCCTGTCATTTGGAATAATAGTAAATTATTTTATGTTATTTTAGCATTAGACGTTAACTTCCGAGCGCGGTGGAACATACACACTGTGTTCATTATAACATTGCAATATTTATCTAAAAAGACGGTGAAATCATAAGTAATGGCTGAAAGGAAAGAAGTTAACTACGACCTTAAAAGTGCTCACTTAACTGTGAACAGCCTATAGTCAATTCGCTGTTTCTTCACACTTTCTGAATAAAGCCTTTGAAAGATCACCCCATGTATGACCTGTATGGTTGTCTCCTAAATATGGCTGCACGTATCACAAGCATTTTTTACTAGTGTTGACTTAAAAGCACCATATGTTTAGTTGAATTAGAATTTTACACATATTTTAGCTAGAAATTATAATATTTAATTGATAATTGATATAAATAAAAACAGGGAGAATATAGGTGCGTTGATAATGCGAACTGTGCTTCTGCGGTGCGATGTTGCTGCGCGCTTGGAAGTAGATTAGTGTCAAGGGGTTTTGAGGCAGTGAGGGTCGGCGGAAGGCTAGGGGTTTAGTGAACTGCTGTAAGCATTTTCTCGGCGCCGGGATTCTGCTTGCCGTTGTCCAAGCGTATTGATCGTGCTTGGATAACTGTACTGCGAGGGTCTGGGGTTAAAATTCTGGGCTATAAGCGTTGGACTGTTAGAGTTGATTGCCGCTCCAAGGAACACGAGTGGCTGGTTTTCCGCAATTTAAGTGTGGCTCGATTTCCTCAGCACTCACGCATTACAAATTCTGGCTTGTGGTATGGAAAGCGAACTGGTATAATGCTGAGAACTTAGAAATCCCTGGTGGAAAGTTTGAACCGTATGCCGCCACTGTGTTCGTTTAGTTGAACCAACTGCCCGACTTTTGCTAGAGTGCTAGTTAAAAATTTTTGTGTATTTCAGTTCGTGTCACTTTGGTAATTATCTACAATTATGTCCGCGATGGATGAGAAGCCAGTTTTGTGAGCAAGCTTCATTTCATAAGCCTAGGTGTATAGAGGCTACGTTCGTTTTGACAAGTTCTACGTTTGGAAATTCAGGCCCCAGACTATGAAACAGGAATTTGGGTTCTCAGTTTGTAAAAGTCTGAAAACGTTTACTTATTGTTAATACAATTTTAAGTCTGTTATTTTATTTATAATTTCATGTTATTTATTCATTTTCTCTCCGTTCACAATTGCGAGTGTATTTTACACACTCAAACAAATACACACACACACGCCTAGTCACACTGCGTATCAACGTGGCGTTGTGTTATATTTCAGTCCGGCCATGTTTACGTACGTATAGGTCACAGAGGCCCCATAAGAATTGCTTTATTTTCCGTTAACTTGTTCTTTCACTCATTCAGGCAGTGTATGTTATTTAACCCACTGATTAGCAAAGCGAATTGTAATTGCGAAAACTGTTTTTATTAGTTGTGTCTCAAATTGACTAATTACAAAAATGACTGCGATTCAACTCACTTGTTTGAGTACACAATTTTGCAGACATATTAAATGAACATCAGGTATATCAAATAAGTAATTTATTATTGTTTTACATTTCAGTAAAAAGATGGATATATTGATATTAAAACTATTTAAAAGATTACGATATGATTACATATAGGAAGACATAGTATTTTAAAAACAGAAATTGTCTTGACTATTGTACCATGCTACGACATAAAAGCAGAACCACCGAGACACACGTTCTTCATTAAAGCCTTCGAAGATAGAGCAAGAGAAACATCACAACTTATATGGGCCTATAAGCTAAACCAGTGACTGAATTGGTCCATAATCAGAGGAAAAATGGATGCATTTTCATTAATTCAGCAGAGAACGTATGTAAAATTACTGTTTAATCAATCAGACTTCTTCCACTGTGATATTCCTAGTTATACGATTGTAGAGTGTGGAAACTTATT